>VXAL01009334.1:41895-93083 GCA_013399475.1 Chauna torquata
GGCAGGGGCGTTGGAACTAGATGATCTTTAAGGTCCCTTCCACCCCAAACCGTTCTGTCATCCCTACTACTTGCAGAACAATACTTGTGCACAATGCTGTGAACCTGCTGTAACGTGAAAGAGTTCTAATGCATCTGTAACAGCCATACTACCACTAGAGTAGATCAAAATACTGCATTTTATTTTGATGTAATAGCTAGAAAAAAACCTCAAAAATGACTAGATCAAAGGGATTCCTGGTTTTAGGAATCTAATGAGTTTCCCATTTTACTGCTTCTGTAACAAACCATGAAACTTAGCAACTTTTTTTTGGATATCCAGTTTCATTTTGCCCATGGTGGAGAATCTGGAAATACATTAGACTTGCATTAAGTAAAACGCAGAAGTAATTCCGTACCTTAGTAGACTTAAAAATTAGGCTTTTTATTTGAGCTGTGTCACCAACTAGCATGCTCCTGAAACCAGGTGAATTCTGCCATCTATTTCATACTTAAGAGCATGCAGTTCTACATCCTGTGCTATGGGAATAGTATGGGAAAGCAAGTGCTGTGGGAATTCAGGTGGTTCCAGGCTTCTTTGCCAAGAATTGGTGAAATGCTGCGTTGGCAGGCTACTATTTTGTGCAATGCGTATCTGGAACACTATGGTTTTATAATCTCTTCAATAGGCCCTGCATATGACTTAGAAAGCATGCAACATTTCTGAAAACATAGTTTGAGAATAGAGAGTACATCAGTCCATGCAGTTGATGACTTTTATGCTTTCCATCACTTCCTTTAGCTTGAGAGGGAATTCCAATATTTGAATCCATTGTGTATATGAATAAATGGCATTCATAGTGTTGCAGGTAAATTGTTTATTTTATTTACTTCTTTTTCTTCGCTTTCCCTAGTAATTCAGGCAACCTGATCTGTGTTCCTAACTCCTGTAAAGCAGTGATAATAATCTTCCTTGTTTGGTTTTCATGTGCAAATTGTAGCTGAATGACTCGTATTCCATATATTCATAATTTGCTTACAGAACTTGCATATGTTCATTAGTATGTGTGACTTGGGGCAGTATCTAGTGTTTCACATGAACTGTTGCATCTCTGAAGTGCTTATAAAGATGCTTAAGAATATTAGAGAAGAGAAAGCAGGTAAACTGTGCCATGAGTTAAAAAGGGAAGGTAGAAAGTGCACAGTCCTTGAACGGGGAGGGAGGGGAAGATAGGCAGAGAGAACAGGATGGGTAACGTCATGAACGAGCAATAGGAAACTCAGCTACTGGGAGAGGAAGGAGGAAGAACTGACAGAGTTACTAAGTGAAAACTGAGGACCTCCATGGTAATGAAAAATGAGAATGATGTCCAGATGGTACCTGTAGGCAGAGTGATTACCAACAAGATGGTAGAAGATGATTGCTGTCAGTGCGCAAGCATGGCAGGATTGAAAAGGAAGGGGCAGGTTCAGGCAAACTGTGGAAAGGAGAAGGATGAGGTTACAAAGTTTGAAACTAGATATAAAGGAAGAAACTGAACAGCAGAAGGGCAAGCCGAGGGAGACAGCATGCCTTGCCTGTTCTCAAAAAATGTTTAAAAGTCTGTATTCATATTGAAGCTTTGTTTAATTTGTTGTTCAGGCTGTCGGTCACAAATTCTGGAGTCATTACAGTTGGTAGTTACTAAAAGACGAAACCTTCAACTATTTTGTGAGCAAGCAAAGACTGCTTTTAATGACTCATATGCGATAAGATTGGCTGCTAGTGAAGTGGAAGGAATGTCCAGAATCCCCTGTAAAAGCTTCACAAAGAGGTTCCATTCTGTACTTCAGTTACAATACTTAACTGAAGGGAGATTTCCTTGATTCTTCTTACTGCTCTAGGAAATGACTATGAAGTTATAGCAAAGTCTTGTGCCTTTTCTGTTGTCAAGTCCCCATCTGCCTTCTCAGAAATGGTAGAAATCACATTAAATATAGTATTCCTTTTAAATTGTGTACTGTATTTCTAAAAAAATTTTGGGACTAGTCATGCTTATATAGCTATGGAGTGTCAGAACTAGTTACCTCATCTTAACTTTTTAACTAAACTCACGCATCAGAACAAGAAAAATAATCTTAGCTTTAAATTAAAGCCTAAATTACTTGTGATGGAAACGCATCTTTAACGTCTCTATCTTAAACATTATTTAAATCCTGTTTAAACATTCAATGTAATACAGTAAGACTTTAATAACTAATAAATAATAACATAACACATAAAAATAATAAATACCAATAAATAATAACAAATAATAAATACAAAAAGTTATATATTGCAAACTCACAGGATTCACAGTAATAATTCTTGTCTAATTTATAGACAGAACGAATTTTTTTTTAGTATTGTGGTATTGAGTGTAGATTATCAGTATCTTATTAGGAAAATGTCTACCAATTTACTTTAAATACATAAGAAATCCATCTGTATGATGGTTTTAGAAATTCTACAGAATGCTGGTCTTTCACAGTACGGTTATTAGACAGGTAATGTTCTCCTGCTACTCAGCATGAGTGAAAAGCTGTGCTTTCCGTAGGAGTTGGTTACAACTTCAGGCTTGGAAATTTAGATATAATTGGTCTTTGTTATGCAGTCTTCATTCTTACTAGTAAGAAATCCTCCAAAGTCCACTTAATTTAAAAGCTGTTTCCTAAAATTAAATTTAAACACTGCCATATTTTTGAAATCATACGCTTGTACTGGAAAGACTTTTATACCATCTCTAGAGTGAAACAGTAGGTAGGACTAGCCACACAGGGTCAGTGACAAGTTGAGAATGATAAATGAGGGGAAAAAATGGGGAAAACTGGTTAACAAGTTAAAACCATTGTGAAATGAACTCTTTTTACAACTTCAGAACAGTAGAAGTTTAACTTTAATTAGAAAAAGGACATTGGGCTAGTTTCCCCATCAGATCTCTATGATAACAACAAAACTTTCCCAAACAAAAGGGAGCTTCTGTAATTAAATCTCCCAGAGACTTTCAAAAATTACACTCAAAATACTTTGACTTCTGGTATTTTTTTGGCACTTGTTTTTTAGGGTGATAAATGAGGTAGCAAATATCTCGTTAAAATCAAAAGTAAAATCAGAATGCCTGTCAGTACTGTCCAAAAGCTTAGATAGCTAAGGGGAAAAGCACCAGGTACATATGCCAAGAAGGTTACGGATAAATCACCATAACTGTAAAATGTATCCACTACAATGGCTTTAAAGATATGTATGACTAGTATATGGAGGGAAAATGATCTTATTTTCATCTTTATGAAGAATCTGATACTTGACTGAGGGCCACTTTATCTCAGGTTCACTCCTATTCTTACAGCTCATATAGTTTCTTCTGGTCTATGCAGTATGTGGATCTGGTGACTCCTGTTCTTGTAGCAGATGCCCAATTTTGAGGTTGAGAGAAGCACTTGGCATCATATGCAGTCAAAACATAATCATAGTTATGCATTCTATGTGTTTCAAACTTAACAAAGTCAGCAGAGACACACTTCTGATATTTATCATCTTCCCATAACTCAAGAACTGGCACCCAAGGATTTTTATAATATATCAGAAGAGGACATCCCAGATTCGTGCAGTTAGACTTGATCTGTAGATTGTCCTGCTGTATATTTTCTCTGGCAGGCAACTTTGCATCATATATGTTACGGCTGATTGTATAACTGAAGTTACCTCTCAGTGCTTCCAGAATGAGGCCTTTTTCACATGCTGTCACATTTTTAAAAATTCTGGTGTGCTTTGTTGGTGAGCAGGACACTGCAATAAAAGCAGTCATGGGAGCCACATCAATACAGCTAATGGCACTGTCAGGGATGTCCACAGTGACAGAAGTCATCTCTCCATCACGTACACCATCACAGAAGTCAGCCTCTGCAAATGCAGAGAAATACTACTGCTCCAGAATTATATGCAAGACGTATTGTATCTTTCCACCGTAAGTAAATCCCATTTCTATCACATATGCACTGAAAGCCAGCACATGGGGATTGCTGACTCTCAGCGAGGGAAAGAGCATTTTGTCTGCCTGGTGCACAAATATAGCTTTCAAAGTCATATTTGCATGCATGTCAATGTAACATGTATTGTTCCAGAAGTCTCCTGTGAGGATCTCTACAGCGCAGGACTGCTGGGATTTCCAGACTGCTAACTGCAAGTTGAGTTTGCGTTTCTTGAAGTCACACAGCTGAGAAAAATTGCTGATCACAGGCCTGAAAAAGGTCAACCACCCTCTTTCTTGAAAAAAGATCTCTGTGTTTTTCAGATTTATGCTCTTATCCATGGCAACATGCACCACGCTTGTGACCAGGCCGATGCTGCCATAGAAGAGACGTCCATTGTGGGTCAAGACTGCAACCTGGGAGCCACTAGTAGCCACTGTCAAGGAAAGTAGTGCTTTGAAATGTCTTTGAAGGCAGGACAGTCTCTTCCTCTGTGATCAAGCCACTGTTAGAGGATATAAACAAAGTACCTGTTGTACAGAGAATGAATAAACCCCTTGAGACAAGATTCTGGATACTCCAAATCTCAGTGAGGCCTTTGGGCAGCAGGTGAAAGATGGCAGAGCAATGGTCGGACATGTGGCTGTTCACGGTGCTACTGTATCTGAAATAGGTCCCCGCCACTGCTTTTCCTGCCTTATCTGCTCCAGTTCCGTTGGTAAGCAAGCCAGTCACGGCAAGGGAGATGAAGTTGTAGACCCCGAGCAGCACTCCCAGCTCTCTTCTGTTGCTCTCGACAGGTGTAAATGTGTAAACCCCATCCTTCAAAATGAAGATGTGACTGTTGGAGACTGAGCGCCTGGTGTCGTAAGCAAGAAGAGTCCAACTGAGCTCCTTGCACGGGGAGTCTGCTTCCAAGTAGCAGTAATGGGCATTGGAGAGTTCGGACATGGGGAAGTGAATCCTGCTGACGGGACCCATCTGTTAAGTCTCTTGAAGTACAGGTAGGCCCAACTGTTGACCATCACTGCGACTCCAACTGCGTGCACAAAGACAATGTCAATGACAGTGGCTTCTTTGGCCTCAAGTTCTTCTGGGATAGAGAGTGGGAAGAGGCTGCTCTCAAAAGCATCCATGCTGATGAAAACATCCTTCCCCAGGCACATGGATGCCTTTGGCTACACACCAGGGCCAAACCCTTCACAAAGGTGCTGCAGGATGATGGGGCTGGCACTGTGGTAGCTCATGTGGGTACCTCTTGCCGACTTCACCTTGAGGCCAAAATGTGTTGAGTATGCCAGCCACTGGCGGCTGCAATCCAAGGCGTCCCCGCTGCCCCACAAGCAGAGCCACAACGCAGCCCCCAGCGCCCACCAGGGCCAAAGCACCATGTCCCCAGCAGCTGGAGGGCAGAGGGCCATGCTGAAGGGCTGAGACAAGCAGCAGCGGTGGCAGCTGGGGCCAGGGTGGCAGTTGGGGCGGAGTGTAGAACATGGTGGCAGCCCACTCCTCCCCTCCCTGGGAAGCTTTTCTGTTAATGGCCGCATGTGGCAGAGGTGGCCACTGCTGAGGGGTGCATTTCCCAGCAGACCCAGGCAGGCCCAGATCCTGGCTGGCTTGGGGTGGGGATGTGCTGAGGAGAGGAACTCTTGAACGAAGAGGAGCTGCTTTCAAAGAGTTTTTCTTCAGCAGCAAGGTTCCCTCATGGACCTTCTCTGTCATTGCCTGAGTACAGGGAAGGCGTTTTTGTCAAGCAGCTGCACTGTACAGCTTCATTTATGGGTGTTGGTCAGTGGGTTTTCTTAACATGCAATTAAATTGGCATAAACAAGGATATGATTCAAGCTGAAGCTGGAGCCCAGCCTTCGCTATGGTCTTGTAGGACAGCCACAAACCTTAGGTGCTGCAAGTCTGAGTCTTGTGTCTCATGAGGTTACTAGGGGTGCATCCCTTGCTTTTGTTGATGTCCAGAGAGTGACAGCACGGTATGCTGCCAGGCTGTGTCTTTTGAGCAAAACTAGTGTCCAGGGAGTGGAAGGGAATGGTGCAATTTAGAGGCCTGCATGTCTGGCCGTTGTTCTTATCTTAATTATTAAGAGTGAAGGGGAAAACCCCACAACCGCACTTCTTTTAGTGGGTCTTATGAGGTTTCAGCTCTGCTTCAACCAGCTAGAGCTTAAGCCTTATCCAAATTAACCACTAATGTGTGGGGCTCTTTGAGAGACAAGTCTAGGCACTCTGTATTTTCCCATTTGTATTCAGGGTTTAATTTGGGAGCATAATATATATAGCTTTCCAGTTCTGCAATATTTTTTTCTCTGACAATGAAAAATATATTTAGTAGTTACTACTAAATTATTATGTCATGTCATATTACTACTACTCATGTCTTATGGCAGTAGGAATTTGGAACATCGCTTGATTCTGCTGTTGCATACTGTATTCATTGGCATTTTATCAACAGCTTTGTGAGATTTATCTAGGTTGTCTTCAGTTTCCAATTCCTGTCTCTGGTGCCATGTGAAATACATAGAAATTGCAATGTGTTGTTGAGTATAGGTAGCTGCTCTCCTACTTTTGTATCCAAATTAAATGAGTTAAGCACTGCTGCCATCTAGTGCTTTCTGCTTCTAAATGTCTTTTCTTCTGTCTCATCAGTGGACATCACTTTTTTTCCTCTCAGGAAAAAATACTATTTTTGTTAAATTATATGATAAAAGACTCCTGACAAAAACAGAAGAGCAGAGAGGACCAATGGCAGGTAGGGGAACCCCAATAATCTAACCAGAGAAATGGTTGGCTTCTCCATGACTTGGCTTCTCCCAGAGCAGTCCAAGGAGAGCCATCAACCCCATGGTCTGTGGTGTGATGCCCACCACAATAATGGGGCAGATTCGCCAGATCACCTTACAGACTGAGAATGGTTACTGCCTAGGGCTGTGGAAGTCACTATGGGATGCAGAGGAAGAGCCTCTTGGGATTGCAAAAAACTCATAATGGTATATTTGGAGAGGGGAACCCAAGGTGGGAAAACAGGAGGGATCACAGTGATTGGTGGAGGGACAAACATAGAAAAATATTGGGAAAAAAGAACAGAAGGGATCAGTCTGGTGCAAACAGGCTGCTGGTCAGGGTGCATGTCCACCCATGCCCAGTGCCTGACCATCACAGTCTCTCCTGCCATCTTATTAAACTCAATTTCAAACTGTTTTCCTAGGTGAGGGGATTCTCTATTCTGCATGCATGTATTTGCAACTCCTAACATTATTTTGATATCATTCAGACCTTCAGGTAAAAGAAGAATTAGAAGGGAAAAAAAAAAGAGCTTGGTTCAGTAGTTAGAAATTTATCAAGAGAGAGGTGTTGAAGATCTATTTCTTTCCCACTGAGGCCTTATGTAGAAAGCTGAATAATATTCTTTATTTTCCTTCATGTCATAGGTCATAGATAAATGTTACCCACTCTCAAGATTCAAGACTCAAAGATAACAAAGAGAATGAGCACTGATTCACTTTTGGATACGACTGACTAGGATTTGCTCAGATACAAATTCTCTAGTGACTTGTGCCTTGAAACATCATCTTTTCGGTAGCGAGGACTATGTATTCCTTGGTTCACATGTGTTTAAAAGCTTTAGTTCTAGCTTTGTTTACTAAGCAGATTGGGAGTCTTCCTGAAATTAGATGTCTTTCCTCAGGATAAAATACATCAAAAAGTCCCTAAACCGTGTTTATTAGTGCAATCTCTTGATGTTTGGGAAAAGTTCTTAGTATTAGGAAGTGATTCAATTTCTTGAAAAATATTCATCCACACTTTGATTCACTGTTGAAATCAGCTTTCACTAAGTTCAGCAACAGAATACAGAGGTTTAGAGTGACTGTTCTTTGAGACTTGCTTATAGTGTGTATTGCTCCAGAAGAAACACATGAGATGTCAAAATAAAAACAGAAGAATTTTCACATTTAGTGTTTGTTTGTTGACAGAGTTCCTGTTCAGTAGAAATGATGCTCAATACCTGTGACCTGTGTGGGTCCCAGTATATAGTTTTTGATTTGTTACTAAAAAGATACTCTTTCCATGTGTAATACAGTGCCATTTATGTATAGCAAATTTGTTAAGATAAAAATATAAGTAAAATCATTTGTTTTAAGTTGTAAGAAACAGTCTGTCAAAGTGGTAGATTGAGTGGAAAACACCTATGCCTTGGCTAGGGAGGTTGTATATAAATAGTATGATGAAAATAATTAAAAAAAAAATACTGGTTTTGGATGGCTTTCATTGTTTAAACCTGAGGTCACAATAGCTACAGCTTTTGAGGAAGCTCAGTAATAAGCCAAAGCTTTCTTACTGATTTAAGTTTTCACCCCACTGACAAAGCCACAAAATCAACATTTCTAATATTCTTCTTTTGGAAAATGCAAGTGTGACTGTCTTACTGAAAACAGTCATCCCGTCAGTGAGACTGCTTGAAGGAGAATGGAATCCTTTGTGGTAAAATCACGGGTATGCTCAGATTAATGGGGACAGAATTTCTCGTCAAAATTATTCACAAAGATATTTATGAAATATATAAAATCAGACTTCCAACTTTACTCAAAAGATTTAGTTTTAAAGCTCTTCTGATTCAGTATTTTCTGTGATACAAAGCTGTCTATACAAAAGTATAATCTAGCACAGCTATTAGAGGTCAGGTCTCTGAATTGCAGTGGATACAGCAGTGTCTCCTCGATGTTTTTTGTTTATTCTGCTGTTACTTCAGTGAGGTAAGGGATTATGTCTGAGTATGTTAAAATATAAATATATTTGCAGTAATGGAAATCAACTGAAGTAACTTCAACCTTTCTTCATATGCACATTGCCGTTATTTCAGTCACTTAATGATTGCTGTCTTTTCAAACTTATTACCCCTGAATAATTTCATGGAAAAAAAAGTACTTCTATACAGTAAAAACTAGGTTGGTGCAGAGGATAATCATTTTCTCAAGATTTTTGTTTTTAAAGCCTTGAACGCTGATTAAAAGTGTATTCCAGGACTGAGTGATTTCCTGATCCCATTTAAATCAAAATTTATTTACTATGCATTTCTATCAGTTTAAAAGAGTAAATCACTAATTAGTAAAATGTCACTTGGATAAAGAGTTCTGCTAATTGCTTTCATAGTAACTGAAAAAGTGAAAAATTAATGTTTTAAAAATGTTGCTTATGGACTATAGCAGTGTACAAATCAATTCAGCTGATGCTTATGAATATTAGTCTCTTGGGTTTTCCTCTTTTTAAGTTAGCATAGCTTCCTACTACGTCCTGTGTCCTCTAGGACAATGAAAATCCTGCTCAAAAAAAGACCATAACTTTAGATTTTTAGTTACTGAACTCAGTTAACACTGAGTTAACTCAGTGATAGTCCTTAAGCAAGTGTCTCCTGAGCCCCAGGTATTTTGAAGCCCTAGGCTGCAGAAGATACTTGTGTATGTTGAGAAGGTTGAAAAGAACGTAACAGCTACTTCTGACCAAGAAAATAAATACTTACACTTGAAAACATGATCTGAGTGTACCAAAAGATCTGTTGCCACAAGACAAATTAAAAACAAACAGACAAAACACTACATCTCTCCCTATTGCACTGCCATGGGCAACCGAAGGGAGCTGCTGTAGGAGGGAAAGGGCAGTGGGGGCTCAAAGCACTTCTGGCTCTGCGTGGGGGAAAGAGTAGGAGGAAAGAATACCCCAGAATGTTTTCCTGTTGTGACAGAACTGATTGAACACATCACTCGAGTTCTTGGCACGTGGCTCAGGAATCACAACTAATTCCATTTTTCATCTTAACATCTGTCCTTAAAGATCACAGTTTTATTCTCCAGACCAAAGAGGGAAGATGCCTTAGAGGTTCATGTTCTGTTTCCAGCTGCTTTTCAAATCCACTGTGATTATCTACAGGTCAAAAGAGCCCCAAGCATTCTGAATGAATTGTATTCTCAGCTACATGGTGAACATTATTAAATTTCTTTATTCTTTTAGAGATGCATATTTTATAGATGTCTTTAACTTATTGAAGTGCCATTTAGAAATAGAATATGTATTTTTAGAACAATGTGTAGAACTTTTAAATAACAAGGCCTTAGAAGACTACAAGGAAATAGGGAATATTTTATTGTTGTTTGTCACTGTGTTTTTTCCTACAAGGATTTTTTCTCCACAAGCTAGAATTCAGAGGACATGAATGGGTGCTGAACATACTCTTCAGAAAAGTTTTCTTTTCTTTTGTCCAAGATATTGCTACAGTTTTGTTCAGTAGTTTATGAAGCTGGCTACTGGCTAAAATTTTTCTGAAGACTCAGTATGTATTTTTAGTATTCTGTAACATCCTTTCTGAGGGTATGAAACTTGATATTGAGGAAGATTTAATTTTCTTAGCATTGAGAACTTGCCATTAAAAACAGGATGTTTAAACTCCTTTTGTTGAGGGTCTTTGCACACTGATATGCTTCTGCTACACAAGACAAATGGGAATGTATGTATTAGGATGACAGTCAAAGTGCAGATATGTAATGGAAACTTTCTTCACTATGCTGCCATCTTCCTCCTTACTTTGGCTGCTAGGTATTGATAGAAATGAGGCTTTTGTGAAAAAGCAGCACTGCTGTGTATTTTCTTTTGTCTCAAACAGAACCTTTACACGGAAAATCTGTAAATTTCAGTGTATAGGCTTAAAACTAACAGACTTTCTATCCAAGTTAATGTCTGACTGAGCTGTCGGTGCTCTGTATCTCCGTGTGAGGACACTGAGTGACAGGAAGGTGCCAGCTTTGAAGAAGCACTGCAATGCCAAGCAGCTTTGGAAGAAGAGTATGGGAACAAGAGCTCAAGCTCCTGCCCTCACATTGCTCGGCTATTGAAAAAACCCCTGAGCCAGCTGTACCCACCAACACACCAGCATCCTCAGGAGCAGATGGGACAGCAGTCCAGAAACCCATACTTACTAGAAGAGCTTATGTTGCTGCACTCTCTGGTGGTAAATGAAAAGGGGACTGTACTCTTCATAATCTTAATTAGTTTGAGCAGTTTATCAAATAAAACTGTCTATTGAAAATATATATGGCTCTGCTCATTATGAATGCCCTACACCAACTATCTTAGTAAAAATCCTATACACAGCAGGAGACAGTTAAGTTTGTTAAATAGGTAATTATTCTTGTCAGGTGGGTTTAGTCAGGCATGGCTACTTAGGAATGATGGTAGAATTTCAGCATGGTGTTACTTATACAGTAGCTGCATGATAGATGCATTGAACAATGTAACATTTCCAAAGACACTAAAATGAGAAATAAATCCAACCTTGACAGCCCCACAGTGGATGCTGACTTCTGGCTGAGGAGAATAAAAGTCAGTATCTTCATTTCAAGATGCTGTTTTTTTGCAAAAGCAACTCTTTGACACACTCTTATGGCTTGACACAGGATACCACTGACTAATAGAGTCCTTGTGTTTATAAAATGAATTTGAAATTTGTCATATTTCTTTAAGCAATAAGGTGAAAAATCCCCAAGTCCTTTTTTGGTTCAAATTTTGTCAAAGTTGAAGGGAGATTTGTCTGAATAAAAAGTAAGTAAAATGTTCAGTATTTGGAGTAATGTGCAGACATGATCGTTTGCCTCCCTCCAGCATTTTTCTTTCTCTTTCCCTAATATCTTCAAGTTTTTTTTTCTGCTCATAATTCTTCATTTTTGGTATAATTTCTTGTTTTTTTCATGGATTCCAATCCTTGCATTAAATGTGAAAGCAATGCTAACAACACTTGTTCTAGTCAAGGTAGAAGAAAGAGGCTGAGATTAAAAACAACTTCATTAGTCAGGTGTTTTAATCTTTCTTTAGCCTATGCTGCTTTTCTTCATGGTGTGTGGAGGTGCAACTTTGTAAACAGAAGAGGCTCTCTCAACAATTAGCTATAGTACTTACAAGATTATTGAGGAAAAGTGGTTTGCTGCAGAGTGGAAAGTATAACAAAACACAAAATAAAACTTATTCTGAGTACAAATTATAAAATAGACCAAGCCATTGTTAGATTAAGCTATAACTTTTATCCCTAATTGCCTTCTTCCTTTCTAAAAGACAACACATTTCTTATATTTTATTGTATTTATTAAATTCTATACTAGGAACATAGAGATGTACAGTGAATAATATGCAATTTCTGAAACAGACCTGGCTTTAATCAGTTCTTATTTCGTAATTCATATTTGATGAAGTTGTTTATACTTGGTGTTAATTTTTGAAAAGGAACAGTACTGTGAAATGTTCTAGATAGAGTGTATTTTTTAATTCAAAGTCATTTTTCCGTTGTTTCTTGTATGGCACGTATATCTTGGTGATCATAACCTTCTTCAAACTGGTCCTGAAATTCTCACCTTAGCGTGTTTGTTCATGTGATAAGGCAAGCTGTCACTAGGTAATTAAAAAGATTCTGGGGGAAAACTAAGTAAATACTTATTAGAAATTAAATTTATTCTGTACTTCTGAAACCTTAGTGTCCTGATACTGGATCTAAGAGGAAGTGATAGAATAAATGGTAACTCTGACCAATGATCACAGATAGGTTCTTAGGAAGAGAAAAGGGTGGAAAATGGTATCTGGAAAGTAGCAGAAACTTACTACTTGAAATCACTTATTCTCACTTTATTATCAGAATGGAAGAAACCAAGACATAACCATCATTCTTCAACTTAGATGGGAAAAGGAGATGAGCATAATAGCCTTGGGGTCCCTCTCAGATTCCTGTAGAAGCATCAAGAAAGAAAATGTTGTCTGATGGCTCTGGTGGCCATTTATAGCAAAATCTGAGGAAAATGCTGATAGAGCTTTTCAGAAGCTAATCCACTTCTATACATTTGATTAGTGCACAGTTATATAGAGCCTTAGAATTTTAGTTATTTTAGGGACACAATCTCTATTATCCTTTATGCTGTTTTAAAGAATATTAAGCTGGAGGTTGGATGCCTTCCAGCAATTGTTGATAGATAGTCATGGAACTTTTTAAAATTGCCACTCACGATTGCTGCCTTCTATGAAAGCAAATGAAGCTGGCAAAGCAAACCTAAAAACTACTGAAAGAGAAACACTCATAGTGTGCCCCAGAACGAAATCTGAGGTAGGCAGGTTTTGGGCTGAACTCCAAAAAGTGAAGGGGCAGACTGAGAACTGGGAAAGGCAGTGACTTTCAGAATTCCTGGAATTCCCTCCTTACCAAATGCAGTTGTGAAAGAAAGGTTTCCCTGATTTTTCTTTTTTTTTTTTCCCCTGGTAAACCACTAGCATTCTGTCAAAGTATTACTTCATTTTAATCATTAGCGCAAATCAATCCAAATTCCCTAAATACTAATTGTTCAGGTCAAAAGTGACAACAAGGTTGTGTAGTTTCCTAGGAAACTGAGTTCTCTTTAAAGGTGCTATTTTTGGAAAGGAAGAGGGTGTTTCAGCTGTATATTGTAATTTTGCTAAGAACTGTTATTTTATTGAATCCTTCTGTGGTGATATTAGCCAGTTGACAAGGTCCTGGAAGGACATCAATGAAAAAGACACTGTACTCTAACGTATGTATCAGAAGCAGACGAAATTAGATGCTTTAATAAGAAGCTGGTATTGTTCTGCAGTATCTTCTCAGTTAGTATCCAGAGTGTCGTAAATAAAACACAATGTGGCACTTCAACTAATGGGATCTCTACTCAGTGGGAACAGCATGATAATACTCCTGTGGGTGGCACCCCTGCCTGTTGCAGTGGGGTTGGAACTAGATGGTCTTTAAGGTCCCTTCCAACCCAAGCCATTCTATGATAATAGCCAAAGGTGTAAGTATGAGAAACAGACATATATGAAGAATGCATCCTGTATCTTTGGGAACTTGCACAGGATGCAAGTAAAAACTAATCTTGTCTGAAAAATGTTGTCCATGGGAGATAAAGACATGAAAAGAAAAGTCAAGTTTTATTAGGAGAGAGAAATTATTTGAGAAATGAAACATTATTGCCAAAATCAATATCCTAAATGCTAGTGTAAAGGCCAAATGATTAGCTCTGATCTAGTACTTTGTACTGTGGCTGCAGAACGAGATTCTAATGACAAAAAAAAAAAAAAAAAAAAAAAATTAAATTAAAAAAGTATGATTAGGCTGAGATCTGATACCCATGTGCAAATATGGGCATGATATTCCCTGTTAAAGACAGGGTTGCTTGTGGGACCTAAGATCCTAGATAACACACCATTGGCAGCGACAGATTAGACATTGGAGAAGCACTTCCAAATGAAGAAAGGGCTGCTGATGTTCAGATACTGGATCAAAGTAATTGCATTCATTAATGCAGGACAGATATGTTAGTTCAAGCTGAAGGAGCCCAAAAAGGCAGAGCAGAGACAGTGTGACCAAGAAGTCATTATGGAGCCGTCCATATATATACATATATGTGTGTGTATATATATGTGTGTATGTATATATATATGCACACACATTGTGCAATATGAAAGCTGGAAGCAAAAATGTCCAATCTACAAGAAACAATACAAAGGATATCTGAGGCAGCCAATTTGTGTTTCAGTACTACTGCTCCTCCAAAGCAGAAAAAACACTGTACTGAGTGAGGATGTTAGGAGTTACAATTAAGATGATGTGAGTAGTCAAGCCATGGTCTCTCAAGAGGCACATGCTGCAGCTGGTACCTATCAACGATTCAACTGGTATTTTTTCAATTAATGTTTTTAAAAGTTTGATGACTCATTTTCACCTGGACCCTCGAGCCATTTAAAGGGTAATCTCCAGTCATGATAAACAATGTTTCACTGGGGATGCCAGCTATGTAGACTGAGGAATTTCTGAAACCAAGTACAAACCCGTGCTATTGACTAAAATGTGTATTAAAACAAACAAGAATTGTTATTAGGAGCAGAAAAAGAAAAGAAATATCACCTACTGTCTGGGCAGTAAGGCTGGACACAATCCCAGGATGACAAAATTTTTTGAAGAAAAGTCATGAATTGTATATTGTAACTTAAGGCTCTTAGTGAGGAAAGCAGAGAGCAGCTGGGAAATGTAAAATGGTGAGGTGAGGGGGGAGGTGGCAGCCTCTAATTCAAACAACAGCAGTGAACTGCATTACGGTGTATCATACAGTTAAGCACTAAATAGGAAGCTGTGCAGCAGTATTTCCTCCTGGGGTCCAAAAAGTCAGTGGGAAGAGTCAGCAATAAAGGCACCCAGGATACTGATGTCAAAGGCAAACAGACTCAGTTTGCCATAGCAGTACTGTACCATTCCTTTAAAACCATTCAAGGCTAGTGCTGGGTTTAAAGAGCAGAACCATCCAGCATAGGCAGATGTGTAGGTAATGCTCTTCTTTCTAGTAGATAACTCCCCCACCAGCATAAGGGAGGAACAGAGCAAGGCATGTTGATGGAAGACTTTTGTAAAAGAACATTTGTGTAGCAAAAAGAGAACGATGGATCAGAGGCCACTAGCCCTAAACGGGCTGGACAAAGTCCTGCTGCCAATAGCTACACCAGAACTTCTTGCATTCAGCAGTGCAACCAGCAGTGGAGCCAAAATCCTGTGATCGAGAAAGACTGTTGGCTTCAATGAGCAACTCTCATTCTGTTTTGGAATCAAATTTCTTCTTCTTTTTCTTTTTTTTTTTTTTATTTTAACAACATATTCATTTGTGGTAGCTGGTAAATATTAAACCAGTCTGATTAGGGTAGTATTTACACTACAGCTGATAAATCTTTTGCTCTCTGGGATGATAAGCTCTGTTTAGTTTCAAGTTTGGATGTCCACAGCTGAATTCAATGGTAATAATAGGCCCAGATTCACAGACACATTTAGGCCCATAATATGCATTTTTTTATTCATCAATATTTAGTTATTTGAATTTTTAAAATCACTTTTAAATGTTCCAAACTGGTGCACAATGAATCCTTTTTCTCTTAAATCATTGCTATTAGATATGTGTCAAGTTCTGTTTAGATTATGATCTAATTTCAAATAACATAATTAGAACATTTAAACCATTAAAAGACATTGGAGTCTTTGTGAAAACTGAGAAGAGGTTACACTTTTCTCTGCGTGTCGCTGCAGGTTAGCCTTAGTTCTAGCTTTAGTTTACCTCATGGTAAATAATCCTCCTAGTGAAGAATGAATTTAGTTTTATGAACATGGAGTCCTTTCATCTTCTTGCCTAGCATCTTTTGCACAAAAAAATCATGATTAGTCTGTATCTTATGTTTCTTATCTTTTATTTATCTATGCTATAACCATGCAGATTTTTCCTATGATACTAGTACAATCTTGGACATATATTACACTTCTAACTGGCAAATTTTTAGAATCGTCTTCAGCAGCAAAACAGGGCAAATTTTGACTAAGTGCCCAATGAAATTTTATTGCAATATTTTGTATAGGCAAAGTATTTGGCCTTACAAACCACTGCAGAATATGTTTCTGAGGTCATCATGCATTTTCACACAAATGTTCTTCTCAGTTATGCTATTTAAAACTTATTGCTGAACGTGGTCATATTTCTAAAACTATGTTGGTACATGCTGACAGAGAAGAGTAGTTTTTAAAAATACGTTCCATAGCCACCCATATTCCATTCCTTGCGAACAATGCATGCCTAGTTCTTTCTTTTCAGTTTTTTTTTTTTTAAACCTCTCAGGCCCCTCTTTTTATCTTTAGATGCTTAATCAGTGCTTTGAAAATCTAGCTTTCTAAATTTATTTGTAGTACCCCAAAAATCTTCAGTTTCTCAACTGATATTTCAGCAGCTTTTCACATTACTCCAGTCAAGAAAAAAATTATGAGCGTTGTTGAATGGTCCATGCCAGATGGCTCACTGCACAACTTGTTGTAATACACTAACCTCTTCTGTGATAAGAAAGATGTTTTGTTCCACTGGGAAAGATATTTAGTACTCAGAGTGGATCAGTAATCTGTAGGTCCTTTCATTCCACTTTGAACAATGTTGTATTATATCCTCTAAACAATAACATCTCTATATATGAATAAATATTGAGCTTAGTATTAACACATTTTGAATGACTGCCTGTAACAATGATACCAATCTTGTTTCTGGGTTCTTGTGAAGAACATGTACATATGGATGTACATAACCCCTGATGTCCAAGGAACCAGTAGGGCTCATTTCACATTGTGTTCTTACGTGCAAGCCCAATAAAATCTTTAGTTGAAGAATGAAATTAAGAGCCTGGTAACTTAAATAAAGACCACCAAAGAGTTAAATAATTAATATGTGCCCTCACTAGTAGCATCACATAGTTGTAATGACTTCTGTAACCCCAGAAGTGCCTCCTGAGAGGAGGTGGTACCTTAAATTTGATGACATAGAGCTTTCAAACTCTGTGAGGGTATAAGAGAAAACTGTGGTTCTCAGGCCTGGGAACTGTGTATATTCAGGCTCCTATTTTAGTCATTTGAGTTTGCTAGGGAAAGCATTAGAGAGCTATGGAACTCAATGTTAGAGATCAAGAGAAAGCTTTAATTTTATCCACACAATAAAGAAAAAAAAACAAAAAAAAACAAAAAAACAAACAAACCTCCACAAAATTACTTGTATTTACTAACAAAATAGTCCAGCAACTATTGTTTTTATTCCAGAACTTTACAGAATCTGGCAGTTAATCTGGAAAAGTGGGTTTACTATACCATTTCTGCACAGGGAGTGTATATTTCTCTGACAATGTAGGTTTTTGTTTGCCTGTACATCATTTACCTTTAGCTGGCCACCTAAATAATTCAAAATATTTACCTAAGCAGTAGCTAAAATGTTTAGCAAGATATTCGGCATTTATTCCCCAGAGAAGTCTTCCAATCCTTGCCTGATGCTGCTATCTTTCATTTTGTATGTGTGGTGTGGGCACAGGTGGGAAGTCTAGAAGTAGAAGTTCAGATCCCTGACTTTAAGATCATTGAAATGCCTCAAAGGAAAGAGTATACAGTATGATTTTTGCTTTGTCCTGAGTAATGGGTTGCATTTATTACGGCCTACTTATTCATGTCTGAAAATCGTCGCTTCAGATGCCAGATGTCTCATCATTTTCTGCATTTGGCAGAGATGGATCCTCAGCTGG
Source organism: Chauna torquata (assembly GCA_013399475.1). NCBI lineage: Eukaryota > Metazoa > Chordata > Aves > Anseriformes > Anhimidae > Chauna > Chauna torquata. The sequence goes on from VXAL01009334.1 coordinate 59,988, forward strand.
CGAAAGCTATGGTAAAATCATTCAAGTAAATGAAGGACTGTCCCATTAATGTCCTCACTGAACATCGATGCATCCAACAGAGGTGGATGATGAGAATAAAGTGACAGTTACATCAATACATCTTAACAGTAGGAGCAATGTGGATTTCTCCCATTGTTTCGGTTTCTGTTTAAAAGCTGTTTTTAGCATTTGAGAAATGTAAATGTACTAAATGAGATAGATCACACAAGACTCTGAACCACAGAATCTTTCATGATGTATACCATCTTATTCTTGAAGGCCAGAGAACACATGGATGGGAGACTGATCCTATTAGCACTGCATGAGTGAATTGGAAGTCAGCAAGAAAACAGAACCTGAAGTTATGCCAATGGGAAAGTCAGTTACATAAGCAATTGTCTACAAACATAGGAAAAATACCATTTATTTTACAAGGAACTAACGTCATCCATGGCTAACTGGAAAACAGGGTTAGTCCTTTGCATCCACTGCCACTAGATCTGCCTGTGGCATTTTTGGTCTGACATTACCAAAGGACCGGCAATAAATATAGCCTTGATCTGCAAACATCCCCAGCTCCTGCCCATCAGAATATGATGTAGCTGTCCTGTGACATGGGCCACTCCGAGCGATCTAGTGTGGGTTCATGACCTGACTCTTTGGAGCACACCACAGTTTTTTCTGTTTTCTGTTACACCAAAAATAACTCATCAGCTGTACAGGTTTTCCTAGGATATTGGTACAGAACTTCTAGGTAATTATTTTTGAAGTTATTAAAGATCCAGAGGAGATTTAATGTGAGGATCTGAGTATCCCACAAGAGCCACCACCACCTAGTGCTGGTTACTGTCCAGTGAAGATGAGATAGACTTGGCAGATAATACAAAGACTCTAGACAACTTGTTCCGGGTGCTACAGATACTTACCCCAAATAGGAAACCTAAGAAAAACACAATGGCCTGTGTACGAGGACTCACAGTCCACCAGCAAATCAGCTGTCTCATGCTGGGACTGAGTCAGGACTTGTATCTTTCTGAAATTTTTAACACACTGTGAGTATTGGTCCCCTGTGTTATGGGTGGAGGAAAGAAGGCAGCAGATTAAATAACCTGATTACAGCCGTAGAAAGATCTGGTCTCCAAGCCAGAGGTAAAGTACAGCAGACTTTGTTCTCAGCCGACTGAAGCTCACAGTAGCTTCTGGCCTTGGGCCAGTTCTTGTCAGGTGCAGAGCAGACATCCCCAAACTCTAGTTTAGTTGTCCACCGCGACCAGTGGCAGCAGCAGCCACAATAACCACCTTGAAGTTAGTGACTGAGACGTCTGAGGCTATAGAACCTACCTGTCTTTCACTTTTTAAAAATAGCAGAGTGCATCCAATTTCATAAACATAAATAGACTAAAAATTAATCTGATTTGACTGTAAAATATCTTAAATAGTTTGTGTCAGCTTACTTGACCAAGAATGGTGTCTACAACACCGGTGAATAAAAAGGTCTGCACTCTCGTGGATTTTAAAAGCCAAAAGTGAAGCATTCTTGAGATATGAGCAATGGCTTTGTGTGTGGATATCCTGCCATAGAAAAAGCTGACAAATTTTAATGAAAAAATTAAAAAGACAAACTGATAAATACACCTGAACTGGTAAGTATGAGGCTGAGGTTACACTCAATTTAATGAAACTACAAGGTACACAACTCCTGGGTAGTTAATTGTGCTGGGTCTGTGACAAATTCATGGTCTGGAAAGTAGAAATATGATGACAATTCTATTACAAAGTCTTTAAGTAGTATATATGTTATTATGCTTCTCAAAGCAATACGCCAGATTATATGTGATGTTTTATGTTTCCGTAGCAATGATTTGTTAACTGGTTAAAACTTGCTAAGCAATTGTAGTCTCCTTCTTCTCCAAAAGGGTTTTAAAAAACAGCATCTAACTTCTTCTTCTCTAGATTTCAATCCCAGAAGTTCAGCAACATCACGGTAAAAACAGTTGTTCTCACATAGGCTAATTTTAGACGTTTTACTTCCAAGGAAATGACCTAAAATGTATATGCCCCTCCAAATTACATTTCAGGAGGTAAAACTGTGCAAAGCTGATTAAGAAATGGCAAACAGCAGTTGAATGCTATGCACTTAATTTGTCTTACATCTGTTTTATTCACATGAAATACCATTGACTTCAATTGAATTGCTCCTGATACAAACCAGAATGCAGTAACCTCCTAATTCTGCACTTAATGAAGCCAAAAGGAGATGTTATTTCAATGGGTACAGCATCAGCCTCTGTTTGCGATATAGCGGGTCTGTGTGCTTGAAAGTGCAAAACTGAGACGTGCAGGTGTGCCTGCACATCCGGATGTGCTGCTGAGGACCAATCTGAAGAGTGCTTGTGCAGCTCTTGCAGGAGAGTGAAGGGTGAAGGCACCTACCCCATGTCAGAGGCCTGCCTGCCCTTCTTGCTGTTATTCCACAAATGCTGGCACAGCTGGCTTAAACCACCCATACACTCCTGCCTCTGGCTTCTTTTGCTGGTTGTACTGGTATAACTTTGGGATCCATGTGATAAATCACAGCATTAATTAATCAGGGTTAAGAAGACTCTGCCTTTTTCTGTTGCCCACCTGAACCAGTTCCACCAGAAATCACGTGGCTGCACATCGGCCCAAGCAGAGTCAAGTCAAGGCTGCAGTGCTCGTGCTGTCAATGAGCTGTTTCAGGAGGATGGTCTAGTTGCTCTTACAGGTTTTTGAATGGCTTCAGTTCTCTTAATCCTCTTGCTGCCCTTAGAGACAGGACAGCACTGCAGCTGTGCTGCTTTGCTTCAGCTTTAAACTGATGTGGAACCTATTGCTGAGAAAAACGCCTACAGGGTCAGGGTCTTCATTGCCTCCTCTTAATGTTGCACAGACCAGTGTTCAGTAACCACTAATAAACTCACTGTGGTAGCAAGGATGGACCATTGCCATATGGGTATCTCCATCCAGGCCGCATCCATTTCAAGAAGGGATGAAGAACAGCTGTTCAAATGCATCCTGAGCAGCCAAATTTCACCTTCTGCCTGCTAAAGTTTAACGTGGAGAAGCAAGCAGTGACCACTGCAACTGCAGAGGCTGAGGAAGAAGACCTCTAAGTACTAAGGGTTGCTAAGCTAAGGAGAACTGGTCTTGGAAACTGGGGAGTCTGGAAAGGCTCTGGTAATAACAGGTGTGGAGGCATAGAGAAGACCTGGTTAGCAAGCTTGTGTTCTGTGAACAGCTGCTAGGGAGAGCTTGGGTATGGGCAAGGTGAAGTTCAGAGGGTGGTGATATTTTGGAGGCCAGCTAATAGAGTTGTCAGGGTCAGGGCGGTTTCCAGCTGTGTATTAGCTTTGAAAAAAGATATGTTTTCTGGGAGATGTGCTTGCACTTGGGAATTGTGTACCATCCCACAGTTATGTTTGTAACATCAACTACCTACATGACTTCTTGCTTTGTAGGAATGAGAAAAAATTATTATAAATTCACATCCCGATGGAGAGAAAATAAAGAAGTGAGAGAAGGTTTTGACTGGCATCCTCCTCTGTTTCTCTATCAGAGTTTTTCAGGAACAAATGTGAACAATAAACAAAATAGTTTTTTTTTTCTCCATAAAAATCTGCACGAGACAGGTCTTAGGTAGAGGTTTTTTTTATGAACTGGAGCTTTTTGAAATTTCTTGGAACTATGTGATGAACTAGGAACAAATATTCAAGCTAGATATCTGTGAATTGCTGCTTGGAGTGGACTCAGAAATGATGCCGTGGGGTTGATGGCCTTGCTGACATGCCACCCTCCGCCACCCCCTGCCTCAGCATCACGCATTGCTCTTTCTATTTGCAGAGACATTTCGCTCTCATCTTGTGCTGAACGTGTGACAAATCCAGCAGTGCCTGGTGCTAGATGTGTGTGCGGATGTGCGTGCGTTACTTTCGTAGTTTTGCTGTATTTGACCTGATGGCCTCCTGCGGAGCCTAGGAAATCTAGAAGAGGTTGTCTCCACCAGACGCCAGGGTACTTCTGCTCAGGTGCTTGTGGAGAGAGACCCGGCCCCCTGCGGAGGCTGTGCAGCAGCCCTGGTTCCACTGCAGCCAAGCGCGGAGTATTTGGGCTTGAGGAGTGGGCAGCCCCAGGCCCCTGTGCAGCAACATGGAGAGTCAAAGTCTGGATCACGTGCGCTTTAGATCTGCCTTGGTTGTTACAGGCGGAGGCTGCCTCTTCCCCTCTCTGGACGCAGAAGATGATTTTGAGGGATGGGCTTTGAAGAAGCACTGAGAACATACCAGCTTTTATGGTGAAGATAAGGGCTTTGTTTTTGTTTTGCTTTGTTTCACCCCAGTGCTGTGGAGCCCAGGGTCGAGATTTTTTTTTTATTTATTTATTGTTATTATTATTCCAGCGAGATAGGAACGGCTACAGCTCTGCCCTGCGTAAGTCGCCCCGTGTGGGCTGAGGGGCTCGACATCCCCGCAGCCCGGCGTCAGCTAGGCTCTCACACGGCGACGATCGGTCAGCTCTCGCCCGGGCTGCGGCCTCTGGACGCCGCTTCGCNGGCGCTGCTGCCCGGCTCCCCGCGGAGGCAGCGGGTGCCTCGCCGGGCTGCCCGTCTTGCAGGGGCGGCGGGACCCTCGCGTGGGGAGCCGGCGGGTCTCAGGTGCTCGCGTGGGGCTGTCCGTGAGTACCGCCCCGCTTCTCCTCCTCCTCGCCTGCCCGCGCTTGGCCAACCTGCGAATGCCAGGCGCTGAGCACCAGCAGCCCGTCTGCTAATCGGCTCGGTGGAGGGACGGGGTGCTCAGGCGGTAAATAAATACTCCAGGAGGGGGACCTGCCCGTCGGAGCGCTTACCGAGAGCACCCGCGCAACGCGGGCGGAGCACAGCAGCCCTGGGCTGCGCGGGTCCCGCTCGCCCCGCAGCCCGTACCTCCGCTGCCGGCTCTGCGGGCGCTCCCGCTGTACAGGTGTCAGAGGGGCTCCCTCCGTGCTGAGATGCGCTGCACCGACGGTGCAGACGTGGAAGCGATGGAACTTTTGAAGCAGGTGCTGCACGTTGCGTATCTTCTCCATTCTTCCGCTGTTTTTTCCATCTTGCCACATTGCCGCGTTTGGACCGTCGGTTCCAGGATTCAGGGAATTACAGGAAAACCCTAGATTGAATTTTCCTGCTATCCATTCAGCTTATGCCACAAGACGGAATGCATTATTTCGTAGTCTCCCAAAACATTAGGCAAAGAATGAAAATCTGGAATTTACTCTCTGAAAATCCCATGGTCTATAAAAAATTAAATGATAGCTGACGGTTGAACTACCTGGATTGAATGCTCCTGAGGTTAGTAGGAGGGCCAATTTAATTTATTCTTCTTGTAGCGGCTTTATTTTATTTTCAAATGTATTGCTGCTTGTGGCAGCTTAGAAAACTGTTTCTCTGAGTCTTTGAGCATTGTTTAGCAAAACTGAGATTTGATTAGTGAAGGTATGGATTTGTTTGTCATTTCTTCAGCCACTCGTAAACTGGTTATGCTTGGACCCGAAACCAAAAATGTTTCTTAGATATGAAAAAATCTCAGCTGTGAATTTGCGACTTGTTTTTTGTGAACAGCAACTCTAAATTCAGTTCTTATAGCTTTTGACAAAAAGAAGGTTGAACACCAGGAAGTGTAGTTTTATTCTCGTACGGAAATAGATTACTGGTTTTGATATTTGTCTGCAGGCCAGCTTCAGTTTTTCACTGGTGATCAGGAACTGAATGACTTTGAAATAAGGACGCTGTGTAGTGCTGTGTGCTGCAGCCTTTGTGGGTACTAGTGGCGTATGGAGGCAGCTGCTCTCTGCGTTGGAGCAAGTGGCTGCGGCCCAGCTAACCAGAAGGATTCAGATGTGCACTTTACACCGAGACTCTTTAACAGTGATATTGCTAAGTGATTCTGAGCTAGTTTCATTACCTTATCTTGCAGAAGTTATGGGGTGCTGGGGGAATATGGTAAGTCCAACATTTTTGTTGACTAAGGTCGGTGTCACATCCCTGGAACAAGGCAAGATCAGCAGGGCTAAGTAATCCATGCATTTTCAAGCTATCTGATGAAGACCAGCAAAATGTGAGTGCTAGCAATTGCGTCCACCCTAGCTTTTGCTACAACTTGTCATACAGGAAAGGGATAATGCTGCTTTTTTTGCAACAGCGTGTTCTGACCTTTTTCTGCACAGATAGACACGAGATCTCTGCTGGGTAATTTCTCTGCGAGAAATGTGGTAGTTGTGCACAACTGCTTTGTGCATTTGGGCAGACTTTCCCGGAGCTCTAAAAAGGCTTGTAGACAGGGAGTCATTTCTAAGTGTGTAACTACTGGGCTGTGGGATGCACGACTTCTAGGGTGCACATGGCCTCGGTCAGGTTCAGGATGCAAGAAGGATGTTCTGTGAGAAGTTTTCTCCTTTCGGTTGGGGAATTGCAAGTGATTCACTCCGGGAGAGAAACCAGTTTGTAAGACAGAGTGTGGAAGGAAACCTCTCTATAAAGGAGAGTTATCTGAGGTGGCTAAAGGCATCTGTTGAGGAGACCAAACCCAACGTTAAGTTTTTCCCCACTTTGTCTCACCATCCTTCTCTTCCCCAAAACTGAATTCTTCAAGGAACAGATATAGGAATACCTCGCAGGAGATATATCCAGGTGGGATTAATTTTGCTGAAAATGTATTGCAGGGTTTAATGTAGGTCTGCAGTGGACTCCCTTTAGCAACCTGCAATGTTTCCCGACGGCATCATGCCAGGAATCGCTGAAGTCTCAAGAGCCTCTTAGAGCTCCAGAAACTGCGAAAAACCTTGAGGCAGCTTTCCAAACATCCTGCAAGACCTCAGGGCTAGCAAAATATCATATGAGAAATGAGAATTGCTCCCTTGAGTCACACAGAATTAGACTCCCTGCTCTGTATAGGGAGGAGTCTTCAGGCAGCAAATGCCTCTAAGCCTGATGCCATGAAGAAGATCTGGGAGCTCCATTAGAGCTGCCCCCGAGGAAGCTCATGGAAGGAGAGTTTTTTACACTTTTCTCCAAAGACTTGATGTGAGTCCTATAGTGTCAAGATACTACAGCCAATAAAAGTTTTAACAAAGCAATGTGAGGGAGAAGGGAGGAAAGATATGTAATCTTCATATCTAGCTTTAAAACACGAAAAGGTGACGTTGGAAAACAACAACAACAACACCAACAAACCCGTGAAATATGTCAGGAGAGCAAGAAGGTAGAAAAAGGGACAGCTAAGAGACACAGTTGAGGACAATGACGGACACAGAAATTATATGGTTAGATGAAAGGATTGTACCTGTTCTGTTATGAATTTGGACAAAGTAAATGAGAGACAACAGAAATCCTTAATTATTTAAGTAAAGAACTTGAAGTAGAAAATTGAATATCTTAAGCCTTTGGTGTAAAACAAAGCCTTTTAAAGGGCTGGTGGAATCAAGATGTGAGAGCAGCTCTGACAGTTACAGGTAGGGAAGGATGTTTCCTGGTCATCAAACACAGATGTAAAAGTGTGCATGAAGGAAGCCTTTTCTAAGAAAAGAGCTACGGGCTCCAAAGAAAGAAGAAAAAAAGAAGAAAAATCACAAGGATAAAGCATATGTCCTATGGAGAAAACTTAGCAGGCAGGAAAGGATGGCTTTAAAAGAAAGGCTTTGTTGGGGTTGAAGTAATGATTGTTTTTTATAAGTTTTCAACATTGATTTAGAGAGACATCATTATGGACAGTGGCCTTAGTAAATTTTAACTGTCTGAAAACAGCCTGGAGTTTAATGCAGAGAACAAAAAAGGCTAGGACAGGTATAGCTAGCAGACTGGTGACAGCAGTGCATGGATGGCACCTCACTTCTTGGGAGTAAGCCCACATCTTTCCCTCTGTGGAAGAGGATGGATAAAGTGATTGTGGTGCTGATACGAAGGAGGCAGATGTGACCTTAGACTGTGATGGGTATTTCTGATAAAATGCTGGTACTGAGCTAACAGTGAAAGGCAGGATGGTTTCATGGCAGTAGAAATTTGGCTAGAAGAAGAGAAACACAGGATATTTTCACATCTTTCACAAGTAGATTAATCCTGGGAGGATACTGGGAGAGAAAAGGCAGACAAAACAACCTTTTTGTCATTTCATTTGGAAATGGTGAATGATAAGAATAAAACTGACTCTGAAGCAGTGTGGATAGGTACCGTGGTACTGAGAGATGTGCTGGTGAACCAGAAGACAAATTCAACTTTGGGTGTGGAGTAAAGTGTAAATAATTATACAAGTACCTTGAGGAGCCCCAGCTAGCTATCACAGCTCAGGAAATAGGTTTGGTAGTCCTAATGGTCAGTTCATAACAGCTGTTCAGTGTCTAGCAGCTTATGAAAAAGAAAAAAAAAAAAAGTAGGAATTACAAGATAATGACTAAAAAACAGAATAGAGAACTTGTTTTTTTCATTGTGCGATTCCACAATGTATTGGTACTATTTGTGATTCTGGTCTCCACATCCCCCAAACAACATAATAGAACCAGAAAAGGTACAGTAAAGATCAAAGGTATAGAAAGAATTGCCTACAAGAAGAAGGAACTTGCTTGTAGCTCCACTCCCAACCCCTTCCCCATTTCTCAGTACTTTATATTTACCACTGCTTTCTGTGGACAAAATGCCAGAATTATCAAGCTTCTAGAGACACAACTGTTATTTATGGACAGATTTGCTGGTTTTAGGCTGTGGACCACTAGCTGAGCTTGCTTCAAAATTAGTTTGTGCTTTCTGCAAGCACCTTCAAATGATGCCTTCTGCGATTTCACAGAGATTGTACGAGATCCCTGTTGAGAATTGTTACATTTTGTTGTGGTGCTTCCCACCTCCTACACTTCAGGAGGTTCCCGAGCCCTGGCAGAAGCCCTGGTATGTAGAGGCAGCTTGGCCTTAGCATGTGCACAGTCAGTAAATGGGGTGATTTGGATGTTGGCCTGCCCTTTTTATTTCAGTTAGGTAAAGAACAGAAGACACTGCTGACTGCAGAGCTGGGTCTCATCTCACCGATAGAATTGGCATGGGCAAACTGAGGAGATAAGTTGAAAACAGAAGTGAAAAAACAGCCTGCAACTAACAGGGCCTGTGAGTTAGACAGGGATTTTAAAAAAAAAAGAAAGTTTTAAAAACGCCTTGCTATTCAGAGAAAATGGGCTTTGGTGGGGCTGTGGGCAAATGTTCTGCCTGCTCTCAGAGCTCTGCGCAGTGTTTGTCTATCAGCAGTGTTAACTGCTGAGAGAGATAGCAACTTGATCGACGCATGAGGTACTCGCATCTATAACCCACTGTGCCTTTTAATGATCTCTTTTAAACATGCGTGGGGGAAAAAAGGTTCTGCTGAAAGAATGGAAAATCTATAAAACTACCCATTTCCAAAGCCACCAGTGACTGCAGAGAGATGCCAGTTTCTATAAATAGACCTAAAAGAAAACAAGCAGAACTTCTGAATTTGTGCCTGATTAAGGAGCAGTGCCAGTGTAAGAAGAATTTTACACTGCATAAAGATATTAAATGGATTCAGTCTGAAAATTTTAAGGTGAAAAGACCAATTGATTGAAGGTGACCTAACTCTAAAATTTTGCATCCGTAGAGATGGCAGCTCCTGCTTGCTGGCGTCTTCAAAAGCTTTGTGTATTCCTGACTATTTTTTGAATGGATGGCACCAAGAGGGCACAGTATGTCCAGAATTTCGACTTTGCTTTTGTTAGTTGTTCAGATCAGGAAGACTATGAGTACATGCTTCAGAAACCTACCTGGAGTTTGTGAAGTAATTGGTAAAATGCACTCTTTTCTCCTTGTTCAGCAGTGTTTTTCAAAAACATCCTGAAAGAGTTTCTACTGTGCACCGAAACTCTTTCTTCTGTCTGTGTGGTTGTGCATGCCCGCATGGTGGGAGACCTAGGAGAATTCATTTTGTTTCCCACGATGGAAAATTATTCCAACTTCCTATATCAAAAGAGAGGAAAAGTGGGAATTTATGACACAATTTACATAAACATTTTTACCATTATTTTATTGAGCACAGGCTGACTTTATGTGGAAAAAATGTGGAGGCAGTGAAATTGTAAGTGGGTTATAGAAACACAAATGGTTGCTAGAAACTATATTCTGTAACTTGTGGTGAGTCCACAACCGACTGATATCAGGGCTTTGTGTGTCTGTGCCCCCGGAAAGCTCCTCGTTGAGGTCAGGACCCTGTATGCTGTCCTGGCTGCTTAAGGGGTCCAGTTGCAAGAGCAGAGAGGGAGAAGACACAGATCTGTGCCCATGGGCTGCAGAGGTCATGGGCACAGCTTTGAGAAGACTGCCTGAAGGAAGAAGTCCAGGGTGCAGGAAAATGTGGGGTGGTCTAGGGAAAATATGACCTGAAAAGAAGGAAAGAAAAAAAAATACATTAAAAGGGAGTTGTTTAGCTCAGAGTTGGAAGTGTGAGGAGGATTTAACGGCATTTTACCTATTATTTCAAGGCTGTTGCAAAGAGCAAGGGGGTAATTTTGTTGGGGTAGCCACAGTGGACACATCAAGAAGACATTAAGAAAAACTTTTTAACAGTGATATATTTATGAGGCCAGTAGAACACCAATACCACCATGGGAGATGGTGGAGAATCCCTTACTAGACACTTTAAAAACTGGGCTACAGAAGCATTTAGCTGGAACAGCACAATTGGAGCTGATCATGCTTTGTCATGTGGATTAGATACACACTGAACAAACAGAAGTTAGGACTGTTGCTACAAAAACAGAAAAACCCATACCCAAACCATAAGGTTTCGTGTGTGGCATAGGGCGGATGGTGGCCTTCCGACTAGAAGTGATCACTGCATCATACATAGGTTTCAGTTGAATATGTGGGACAGAACTTAGCTGGCTGAGCAAAGCAAACATTGGTCTTGCATCACACTTTTTTACTAATTTGTTCTCGGTAAAATGAAAGCTCTTTAATTTCGTTTCCTATCAGTCTCAGCATTTCAAGGAATATTCTTACAGTGCGTGACCAGAGTCCTTCTGGTTCTTTTGAAATACTTTCTTAAAAAGAAGTGTGAGAAGAGCAGAATGGGTGCTTAAAAATGCCTATCAGGCGAAGATATCCTGACTGGATGATATACATATATTCTTTATATATACATATATATATATGTAAAAAATTCAAAACTGTGTTCTGTCTTGTGAAATATTAGGTTTATATTTGATTTGTTTTAGAACACTTTAAAAATAGATGAGGAAAAGAAGTAGAAAAGCAGTCTGTTTCCTGTTCTGTGCTGGGAATGCTAACTCTGAGAATGAAGTTGGAGTTAATGGCAAGAACTTCACATGATGTCATACTTTGTGCTAGGGGTACCTTCTGCTGTTATTATCACTGTCTTTGCTAGTTATATGTAAAATAGGATAAACCCAAGTGCATAAGGGAGACACCACTCTTTGCTTTGAGGACACAGAATAGTACAGTTCCAGAAACTCAAATTAGTAATACAAGTTGAATCAATTATATTGATCTCTCGTCTCTTCCTATTATGTTTTTTGTTTTTGTTTTTTGCTTTACAAATGATCTAATGAAGCCAGTCATGATGTCTGAAGCATCATGATTTTAGCTATGAAAACTGAATACGCTTTAAAAGAAGTAATCAGCACTTCTACTTGTATGTTAGTTATGACTAACATTCAGCTGGTAGTGAAAGCAACAAAGGTTTATTTTCAACTTACCTGTTGTATACTGGAATTCAGTGCAGTCTCCCTCTGTTTTGTTTGGAAGTATTACACAACAGATGCCAGGTCTTGTGGGGTTGATGCCTGAGGAAGCGAAGGCAATGAACATTAATACTAAAGCGGATTAGAGTGCTTGCAGTCAGTGCTGAGAAACATTAAATAAGAAGAAAAGACTGAACTCAAAGGAAACAGACTGGAAGGGATCATAGCAGTCTTGAAAGGTTTTAAAACCCTTCAAAAATCCTTGATAAGACTTCTTAGTCATTGGCAAGATGGCACTACGGTCTGCTGCTTGGTTTGGATGTGGCAGGGTGACCTCAGATGTGCTAACCACCAGGCTGTTGGCTCTTCTGGAACCATCAAGTCCTTCCTTTATTCTGACCAAAAATTGCCATTTGAACTAGAGCTACTTTTCCTGTTGAAGCTGCTACCATCTTCCTGTGTTTCACTTCGGTCAAGCTGGTGCTTGCTGACTAGAAGAAAAAAACAAGAAACACCGTGTTTCCCCTGAAGCCAATCCTTTCCCAGACAGCCTTGCTGGTAGATACTTAGAGCGTGCAAATGTCTGATCACCCCATTTGGCCGCTTCATTGGATAAGGATAGTTCTGTTTCTTTTAGCAAGGGATGAAACTTACGTGGTAGCAGGCTGCTTCAGAGGACCCAGCCAGGCCTCCTGAATCCCTTTTTATAGTGGCAGCACAAAACTAGTGCTGTGAAGCAGAAGTAATTTTTTTAGGAGTATATATATGCTGTAAATCTACCTTTCCCTATGCTCCGAATGAAAGAACTGAACAACCCCCTTCTTTTCCTCTAGTTTTTGAAGTTTCATATTATTTCTTTTTTGCAAAGACATTTTTGGTGTGAAATGAACAACTTCCTCATAACCATGTTAAATATGGCCCTGTTAACAATAGGATTTTTTTTCACAAAAGGTCTTTCAAGTATACCATTTTAATTCTTTTGGGAATGGGAATTAAAGAAAAAGAATTAATTGAAGCCAGATCTGGTTTTTTTTTTTCAGATCTTTATTTTTGTCTAATGACCATTATTCCTTTAACAAAAATTTCCAGCCATATCTAACACTTGCTTGAGTTTGTTAGTCAAGCCTGGTAAAAGCCTGCTAAATATTTGCTTTTTTTTTTTTAATTTGTACAAAAAGATGTTGCAAAACATTTTTTGAACACAATATATATTTTTTTCCTGTTCTTCTTCTTGATGACTTTGTAAGATTTGCCCAGGTAGTGGTCTTAGGTTGTTGCAATTAGAAGGGAATAGACTTACCGAAACACAGTACTTCTGAACTTAGTGCTCATAGACAGAAGTGCAATGTGCTCTAAGGCACAACTGTAAAATCAGATAAAAGTAGAAACAGTCTTGGCTGCCTAAGATTTGCATTAAGTATTTTTGTCAGACTGTGTAAATACTAAAAGCAAAATTTTGGGAACTTGGCATATTAACTCCGATAATATTGGAAATTTTTTACTATCCAGTTTTAATGGTGCTTTTTTCCAAGTATAGGCATTCAGATTCTCGTTCCCACAACAGAGTGCCTAATGCTTATCTGCAACTAATGTGCTAGAGTCATTTTTATGGGCCTAATTTTATAAGTTGTAGATATCCCCAAACAAAACAAATCTGAGTTTAACATTCTACTTAGTAAGGTGTACCAGCAATGTACCAACGAAGCAAAGAAACACACAGGGACTAATTCAACACTGTTTTCCTCACTTGTCAGCTAGAGTACTTAACTCTGAAGAGGAATTTGTAAGCAACACTGTTTTTTTTTTTTTTCCTGGAAAATCTCAAACCCAGAATTTTTGGTGGAACTGTACTATTTTTATATTATTGGAGAATTTCTTTATGCCTGATGTTTCACAGTGATGGAAGAAAATAGAGAAAACTCTCTCATCCTCCTCCTTACTTGCATAGTCTTTGGCTTCTTGCTTGAGGAACTTGCCTGGATGGATAAAACTCTGGTTCATTTAAGTGGGGCTTTGCCTAATTTGAATGAGGAACTTGTTCAGGCTTCTGTGGAAGATTTTGTAGTATGGATTAAAACAAAACTCAGGTTCTATGAACAGGTTGCCATAATTTGGTGACTAAGTATCACCCAACTTGTCTGAAGTTTGCAGCCAAAAATGGGATCCAAAAGTTTCTTTTGACAGGTGAGGATAGCATGCTTTATGTTCTTCTTGACATTTAATTGTACTTGGAGATCATGTTAAATCTGTTTGTAGCTTTTTCACAGGCCTGATCTTTCTCCTAGTGCTGGACTTCTTATGCGTTTTTATACAGAAGATGAGCAAGGAAACGGATTTTACTCTTCTTTCTGGGAGAAGGTTTGCTGTCAGTTGCCTGCTACTGCTAAACGATTCACTGAATCACAGTGTGGTTGAGGTGGGAAGGAACCTCTGGGGATCATCTGGTCCAACCCGCCCCCCTGCTCCAAGTAGGATCACCTGCAGCAGGTTGCCAGGGGCAGTGTCTAGTCAGGTTTTGAATATCTCCAAGGATGGAGACTTCATAAGCTCTCTGGGCAACCTCTTCCAGTGTTTGGACACCTTTACTGTAAAAATTATTTTTTTATCTTTATACAAGATTTCCTGAATTTCATTTGGTGTGTATTGCCTGGGCACCACTGAGAAAAGTCTTGCTCCTTCCTCTTTACTCCCCCCAGCTGGGTGTTAATCCACTTTGATAATATCCCCCTGAGCCTTCTCTCCTCCAGGTTGAACAGTTCCAAGTCCCTCAGCCTCTCCCCATATGACAGATGCTCCAATCCCTTAATCACCTTCTTGGCCTTTCACTAGCCCAGCTCCAGTATATCCATGTCTCTCTTGTACTGGGGGGGCCCAGAACTGGACCCAGTGCTCCAGGTGTGGCCTCACCAGTGCTGTGTAGAGGGGAAGGATTGCCTTCCTTGGCCTGCTGGCAACACTCCTCTTAATGCAGACCAGGAGGCTGTTGGCCTTCCTTGCCCCAAGAGCACATTGCTGGCTCCTCTTCAGCTTGGTGTCCACCAGGAGCCACACGTACTTTTCCGCAAAGCTGTTTTCCAGCTGGTCAACCCCAACCTGTATGGGGGTATGGGGTTATTCCTTCCCAGGGCCAGGACTTGGCATTTCCCTGCTGAACTTCATGAGGTTCCTGTCAGCCTATTTGTCCAGCCTGTTGAAATGTGTCTGGATGGCAGCACAACCCTCTGGTGTATCAGCCACTCCTCTCAGTTTTGTGTCTTCTGCAAACTTACTGAGGGTACACTCTGCCCCAGTGTCCAGGTAATTTATTAAACAGTATTGGCCTCAGTATTGACCTGTGGGGCAGTCCACTGGCCTCTGGACTTTGTACTGTTGATCACAACACTTTCAGCCCATTGGTTCAGCTGATATTCAATCTACCTTACTGTCCACTTACAAAATCAGTATTTCCTAAGTTTGTCCATGAGTTTGTTACGGAAGAGTGATGAAAGCCTTGTTAAAGTCAAAGTGTACTATATCCAAGGCTTTCCCCTTGTTCACCAGGCTTGTCATTTCATTATAGAAGACTATCAGGTTGGTCAGACATTATTTCCTCTTTGTATACCCATGCTGACTACTCCCAATCATCTTCTTGTGGTTCCTATGCTCGGAAATGATTTGCAGGATTATTTGCTCCTTAACCTTCATAGGGATCAAGGTGAAGTTAATTGGCCTTTACTTCCCCAAATCCCCCTTCTTGCCCTTGAAGGTGGGAGTGGTATTTGCTTTCTTGCAATCCTCAGGAACCTCCTGATTGCCATGATGCTTCAAAGATAGCAACCTCTCAGTGGCATCAACCAGCTCCCTCTGCACTTGTGGGTACATCCAGTCAGGGCCAACGGGCTTGCATATGTCCAGTTAGTGTAAACGTTCTCTAACCTGATCCTCATCCATGGAGGGCAAGTCTTCCTACCTCCAGACTTTCCTTCTTGTCTCCCAGGGACCTGGGACTGCTGAAGGCAGGTCTTAACAGTAAAGAGAGAGGCAAAGAAGGCATTGAGTACCTTGGTCTTTTCCATCTCCTTTGTCACCAGGTCTCTGCCTAGGGGCTCACAATTGTCCTAGAATTCCTTTTGCTGCTGATGTACTTGTAGAAGCCTTTCTTGTTGTCCATCAGATCCTGTGTCAGATTCAACTCCTGATGGGCCTCGGCTTTCCTAACACTATCACTGCATGCTCATACGGTGTGTGTATATTCTCCTCAGTCGCCAGTCCCTGCTTCCACCTCCTGTGTGCATATTGTTTAAATTTACTCAGGAGCTCCTTGCTCATCCACACTTAGTTTTCTGCTAATCAGGATGGACAATTTTTAAATTTGGAGGAAATGATCCTTGAAAATCAACCAGCTCTCCTGGACTCCTTTACTCTCCAGAACTGTATCCCATGGGATTCTTCCAAGCAGATGCCTGAACAGGTCAAAAGCTGGTCTCCTGAAGTCCAGGGTTGTAATCCTACTATTTGCCTTGCTATTTGCCTTGTTCCCTTCTATCAGGATCCTGAACTCCACCATCTCATAGTCATTGCAGCCAGGATTGTATAGACTTTCACATCACTGATCACTCCCTCCTTGTTTGTGAGGAGGCCTAGCAGAGAATCTCCTCTTGTTGGTTTCTTGATCCCCTCTGTCAGGGAGTTACCATCAATTCCCTTCAGAAACCTCCTGGATTGCATGTGTCCTGCTCTGTTGGCCCTGCAGCAGACATTGGGATGGTTAAAGTCTTCCATGAGAACCAGCTCCTGCCAATGAGAGACTCCTTCCGGCTGTATGAAGAAGAGTCACAGAATTACAGAATCACAGAATGGGCAGGGTTGGAAGGCACCTCTGAAGATCATCTAGTCCAACCCCCCTGCCGAGCAGGATCACCTACAGCACGCTGCGCAGGATGGCATCCAGGCGGGCTTTGAATATCTCCAGAGAAGGAGACTCCACAACCTCTCTGGGCAACCTGTTCCAGTGCTCNTCATCCTAGTAGCCCTCCTCTGAACTCGCTCCAGTAGTTTGATGTCCCTCTTGTACTGGGGAGCCCAGAACTGGACACAATACTCACTTCATGTACTTCTTCCTGATGAAGCAGTCTGTAGCAGACACTCACCACAACAGCCCACCGTGGTCCGCTCTCTGACCCTGATTCTGTGACTCACTTCACAGCCACGTCTTTCCAAAGTGCCTCTCAGGCAGGCACAGGAATGGGTGGGAATGGACCAAAAGAATTGGTCTTGCAGAGGAAGAAAGCTTTTGGCCTCCTTCTTTCTCTAGGGTCCTTCACCCATCTATTTCTCCCCCTAATAGCATATGTGATTGTGTTATGCTAGAACAAGCACAGCAGAGTCTTTGAGAAGGAGGAGGAGTGAGCTGCAGGCTGATGACTTGCTGTACACCAGCTGGAAGCTGATTTGAGTTGGCTAGCTTTGGCTCTTGATGTTAGCTTTTTGAAATAAACACAGGATGTGTTAGATCACCTCTCCCATGGAGCACTGATAGAAGAGAGACTGCCCAGCTGCCCTGGCAATAGGGTTGCAGGGCAGAAGATCCCTATTCATGTCCCTAATCAGACATGGAATAGCAGGTGAAGTCTGTGAAACTGCAACATTCAGCATTTATTTGAAAGGACAGCTGTGAAAACAAAACTCCTCTCCCCCTGTCCCCCTCCCGCTGTCTCAATTGCTAAATTATTGATCTGGGAATGTGTTCAGAGACACAAGGTCTCAGCTGCAGCCCAGCACTGGAGTACTTCTTGCCCTCCAGAGAAGTCAAGGTGCTAAGAAAGTGTAAGATGCTAAGAAGGGGTGTAGGAGATAAGTGGTGTTAGTGAGGAGAGCACAATGAGTGAATTTCATGCCAAAAGCTTTTCTCTCTTTGCTTGAGGTGCTTCTCTGGCTCACAGGTACTTCTGGCTTGCATAAGAAAGATTGTTGCCAGAGTTGACTGAAGCAATAGGTTCCTTTTTAATTAAGCAAGAAACTTTTTTAAAATAGAAAAAAAAAATTTCAGTAAAAAGGTAATGTTCTGACCAGCTATTATGCAAGCAGTCATACTGAACACCATGTGGCTGAGGGTTTCTGTGTTAGAATGTAATGAAGTTTATAAGAGGGCATTACATTGATGGACTTGTAATTCCTCTGGGTTACGTTCAGGGGAAACTATGACAGTAGAAGTTCATTGGCCAGCGTTTAATATGTATCTTCCCAAACTGAAAGGTTTCGCTCTCACAGAGGAATGTTGGAATGGACTGGGGGAGCATCAGTACATGTCATGCTGTGGTTATATTGTACGTATGGCATCTCTTGGCATTGGGTAGCAACAAAACCAAGTCTGGCATTATTTCTGCTTGTTCATAGCTGAATGATGCTGGCAGTTTCTCTGTTACCTGAAGCTGAGTCAGCTTTTGTCTTTTGCCTATCAGATTTGAATATATGAATTCAGTAAATAAGTGTTAGGGCTGTCAGGAGCAGTTCTTGTTGACAGCGATCAGGATTCATGTGTGCCATATATGCTTTTTGTCCTCCTCCAAACCTCTAGCAAATTCTTGCTGATACACAAGACATTTTATGTCTAAAATATGCTATTTTTGTTCAAAAATCCAACCCTCTATCAGACATACAACCTTTAGAGAGATTGAGATTTGCCAATCAACTACATGTTATGACCTAGACTGTCAGAGGAATAAAAATCGTGTTTTCCATCAGCTAAATGGGAGGTAGGGGTCCTATCCTTGCTGATGTCAATGTAACACTCACTGCTGCAGGACCAAGATTTTTCCCTACATCCCCTGGCCTGGCAAGGTTGCCTATGAACAAGGGGCTTTTCTAGTAAAACAGAGACAGTGCAGAGGTTTCATATTTATCCTAACTTTATCTGCTTTTAGCTGTGAGTCTGACTCTGCTTGAAGTAGCAAGATCACAGAAAAGTTAGTGAGCTTTGTGCAGTGCTGCATGCAGTCGACAATATTCAGCTGTAGCAGAGACCATGTTTCCAAAAGGTAACAGATGTGTAACTTGACTAAGATTGATCCTGCTTGTTTGCACATTTATATTACAACTGGAATTAATAAGCAGTCATTTTATGGGTGTCACGGTAGAATCCACCTTTCATTGTATTTGTGCAGAAGATCCGTAGAAGTCCAGTTTGGTTCTGAGTGTGATAGCACACTTGCTATTAGTTTAAACTGTGATTGTGTTTGTAGCTCCAGAGATTCCTAGTTAGATCCCAGAGTATTTCAACTTGGCAATAACAGTTCTTCATTAACAATTTTAAAGATTAAAAGTGGAAAAAAGCTAAGAGAGCACTTGATTCTTTCAAATCTCTTGTAAATTATTACTTGAATATGCTATTACCAGGTCACCAGCCTCATCTAGTACTTATTGCACAGTTCGTGTGTACCCTATTGAGGTCTTCTGATTAAACAGTGATTGAAATGCTCAAGTTCCTTTACAAGAAGTTGTGAAGCTCTGGGCTTGTGAACTCTTGGTTGTTGACCTGTGTGAAGGAAGAGAGAATTCTTGCTGCTTGCTTCCTGATGGGATTTAGCGTTCTGCTATAAGATTTGCTTTAAGAACTGAAATTGTGGTAGGATTCAGCTGCAGATGAAAGCAGATCCTCTCTGCCAGTCCTGATGAGCGTTAAATCTTCTGCAGGTCTGGGAGAAGAGGTGGGCTCAGGCTCAAAGGTGGGATTCAGCCCCAAATGCAAACACATAAATACAGTGCCTACATGCCTGCTGGGCACGTAAAATCCTGTTGCAGGCAGTGGAGGTCTAATGAATGCAGTTGGTGGTGTCTAGAAAACTATTCAAGTGACCCACCCAGTTTAGGGTGAAATAAAGGGCTTTCAAGGCACCACCAACTGTATTCACTAGATCTCCATGGAGTATAGTGGAAGCTGAGACACCAGCTCTTTAGCTTTTATTCTGGTAAGAGGCCTGGTAAGAAGACTGAGTCTGCTAAGAGCTAAAAAGGGCTGCATCTCACCCTTTGAGTCTGAAGACACTCTTTCAGACTTTGGGAGATTCAGATGCTTCCCAAAGCTGGAGCTGAAATGTGCAGCTATGACAAACCTTTGCTCTAATCCCCCTGGTTATTAATGGAGTGTGTTTTTTCTGTTTGTTGTTGTTGTTTGTTTGTTTTATTTTGTTTTTAGAGCAAAAGTACTGCTTTTACTTACATCTTTGTTCTGAAGGAATTAAATAATTAAATAGAAGAGAAAAAAACCTTGCGATCTCTGTGCTTAACAGAACATGAAATAGAATATGTGACAGTAGATAATGCTCAAGAATATGCAGCATTTTTCATAAATTTGATAGTCGCTGCTGGGCGTTAAAAAAAAAAGAAAAACCTCTACTTAAAGGAACTGAAGAAATGACATAAAAAAAGTCAATGAAGCTCCATTAGTAATAACAATAACTGAGAAAGTACCAGTTGAAGCTCCAGTGAAAAGTTAAAACTTGTCACTTCCAAGAGAAATGCAAGCCTAGCTTGGTTCACAGTGCAGGATAGTGAAAGTACTGATGTAAAGTAACCCTGTGCAATATGCCCTTGTAATTCATAACATCAAAGGATTAGCATAAAAGATGAAATGTAAAGACGCAAATAAAATCTCAGATGCTTTGTAACTCCAAGGCTTGCATTATGTCAGACCAGAGAGAGCAATGAGTGAGGAAAATGGCTACGCTGGATGAGTTACTTGCTACCATCCTGTATATGAAACAAAGGTGAAGTACCTTTTATGTCTTTGACATGACCTTATGCCTAAGCCACAGCAGCAACAGCAAAAGAGATGTTAGACTTGCTGGACCAGCTGTAGTGTGACAGAAGATTTTCTGAGATGTTGAAAGAGTAGTGCTGTTAAGCAAAGATATACTTGCAATGGGAAAGAATTAATAGTGGATCAAAGGGTGTTGTTAAATAAAATCTCACGAAGTAAATCTATCCTAAGTACAAATGTGAAAAAGAGATGGAATAAATTAATATTATCGGATTAAAAAAAATAGCTAAATATACTTAAAAGGCCATAATAACAAGACCTGACATTCTACTCTTTTGGGGTGGGAAAAAGACATTTTTTCACTTGTCACTTGGCCCTTGACAAGAAGCTACTAGTATTTTTGCAGCTTTATTTAGGCAAACTGTTCAATAACAGCAGGAAATAGAGTGTATTATGAAGCACACCACAGTAATGTGTGAAACTGGACAGTAATATTCAGGAAGCATCCTGGCACTGAAGTATATAGTTAACAGTGAACAAATGCAGGTGGCTCAGACATGGAAGTGTGTTGTTGAAACATAATTAGTAATGAAATACACAGCCATATTGTTAAGGTTAATGTTTGTTTTTTGATTCTATGGGTCATTTACTTTCTTATTCCCTCCCCCAGGTTTCTGGGAAAGGGTAGTGCTGTGGAGGGGGAAACAGGCATCACACAGTCTGCTCCGCCTCCTCTTTGGCTGGGTGAAGGAGGAGCAATGTAGGCTTTTTCTTCTGATCCTGTTCCATTTGAACTGCTCAGGATTGAAGAAATCTGCTTGAAATCACCTGTTGAGCCTAGGGGAAAACATGGAGCAGGTGATTCTAAGTTACGATTTGTTTTCTCTTGTTTTTGTAGCAGAAGTGACACAGCAACTTAGTTGGCATTATAACCAAGCAGGGAGATTGTGTCTGGTCTCTGAGGAGAAGGCAATTTAAGTTCTCTTTAGGAAGAATGATTTGTGAGTGTTGACATACGGCACCAATTCCTTTGGGAACAAGGAATGCACATCACTTCAAAGACCCCTTCTGCATCTCTTTTTTTTTTTTTTTTGATTAATGGTTGTTTCCTCCTATTTTATTTATTTATTTGTTTATTTATTTATTTATTTATTTATTTTGGTTTCTGTTCTCAAAGGAGTCTCTCCAAATACTAGTAAGAATCTGGAGCCATAAAAATCCCAGGAAAGTATTTTAACTTTTGTTCTTCGATGCATGGCAAATGTAACAACTTTGTAAACTTTTGGAACAGAACCATGGTATTAAAACAATTTTAGAACCCTTTGGCATGAGTCACAAAATAATGTCTAGTCTCATCATGTAACTCTGCAAATCTTGATTTCTATCCATTTCTCTTTATACACTGAAGTAAAAACTCCTCCAAAAATATTTTTGCTGATTCAGATTCCCAGGAAAGCTCCCCCCTTTCCTTCATGCTTGAACACTATGTTAGTTGGGAACAAAAACATTTTTTGAAGGCCATACATAAACAATGACTTTGACTTCTTCCTTTGACCCAAACTCAGGGCCCTGGTCTGAGATACACAGCTTTCCCTAGCTGTTCAAAAAATTCCGTCACAATTTCTAACGTAGGATACTCCCAAAAAGACAGCATTAGTAGATATGTAAACCTTAGTCCTGCCAACTCAGAAAAACAGCAGCTACAAGGCTGCCCCAGTCCATTTTCATTTTCCAGGGAAGAGGTTGAAGTGACAGCAAAGAGAGATTTTCCATTCATTTTCCATTGTCATTTTATTTGTGGCAATGTCTCGAAGACCTTTCAGGGCACATGGATGTGTTTGAATTGGTCCTGTTTCTGCTTCAAAGTTCTTAGTTTCTATAGAAATGTGGTCATCTGTAAAGGTTAGTTTGATAGTTCTGGGATTTATCAAAGAAAATGAACTGAATCAGTTCTTCCCTCTGTCCCTGGGAGCCTGAGAGTGCCTTGGCTGTTGTTTCTCATTCAAAATATTTATCTTGTACAGTTTTACAGTTATTTGTCACTGGAGAACACTGGCCATGAAAGTTGTGTGGTTTAACACATTTTTCTAGTCCACTTGCAATGGGCTGCAGTCTGTTCCCATACCACTCAGAGTTTGCAGCTTGAATTGCTAGGGTGCTTACTCCAGGTATCAGTCAGGCTTTGGATCAAGTCCGGAGACTTTGCCAGCAATTTCTTGCAGTGGAGCTAGTATTGCCTCACGTTGGTGAGGAAGACTTGTTCTTGCAGAGAGCCTGTGAAGGATGAGGCAACAGCCTGGACGTGCTGGCAAGGCTGCCAGTGCCAGTGGGCTTGGGCTGGCTGGCTCAGTAATAGAGAATTTGCCCACTGGCCCTTTTTCACAAGATCAGAGTTTCTAAGGAGATGAGCCTGTCTGCAACAAGTCCTTTCTGTTTTCCTCCTCTGAGGTATCTGACGACCATTTACATCTTTGTCTCAGTAAGTGGAGGAGAGGTGGATTTTTAAAAACAAAGATATCTCTTTCCGTTACTATTATTGATAGTAAGAATAGTGGGCTGATGCGATACCTTTTGGTATGTGGAATTCAGGAGATGTTTACGGTATCCATTGTTCTCAGGGTCAGAGACATCTAATGCAGTATCTCCCAGGTATACAGGTGCTGGAGTGGTGCTGGATTTAATTAGAAAGATGATATAAACTAAACAGAAAGAAAAGGTAAAGAAGACAGCATGGATATCAGGGTAGGGGAAGAAGGGGTAGGTGGGAAAAGAGCTGAAGGGCCATTCTCATCTCTTCTCTCAGGCAGATGTCCCAAACATTAAGTTACAGAGTCAAGCTCTTTGCAGCTGCATGGGTCATAGATTCTCCTTAGCAGAGTAACCCTTCTCCCACCTTGCTGTAACCTGGTGGTTTTTGTGCTTCCCTCAGAAATGGGAGATGTTGACTTGAGTCCTGCTGAGACTAGAAGTCCTTAAGTTCTAAGCTGCACGCTGCAGGTGAGACCCTGCCTGTAGCTATGTGGCAGAGGTGCACGAGGCAGGCATTTTCAGTACCCTTGCCCGTTTTCCATGGAGAACTTTTCATCAAAGTCTAGGCAGAAGGTAAAATTCACAGCCAGGCCTAAGCTCACTGGCCTCTTAACCTGCTCAGGCTCTTGGTATTTGCGGATCACTCTCCAGCATTTAAGATGCTAACTAGAGCTCTTTAAGTTGCTGTTCCAAAAGGCCCATATAGCAGCAGCTGCAGGAGTTATGTTGGAGGCACTTAAATAACAAATAACCTCTTTGGATTTCCCACTATGTTTGCTGTCTGCACTGAGTGTGTTGTCATGGGATTTTTTTTTTTTTTTTTTGGTTGTATTAAAGAACAATCTCATAAAGAAAGGTTCTTGTGCCATTAAAAAATTAGGCGTTCTGGTACCAGAATGAAGTCTCTCTATGGATGACTTTACTGAATCAAGTAATCAATCCATGTTCTCTGGGAATAATTCCCAAACTCCTCCTCCATTGCTCCCCTTTTAAAGCCCCATTTAAAGGATCCTCTCCTTTTAAGTCAGTTGTACCTCACACAAATACTTTCTTAGTGTTTTGAGAAAAAGACACTTGCATATATTTTTGACTTTGACTCCTACTATACGCATGTTTCAAGAGCACTGCTGCATAGTGGGATATCTGCTCTTGGCCTTGAGTAGAAACACTGCTGAGTGATACATGCTGTCTTCATCATGTAGTAGTTGGTTGATTGCTTTCCTCACTCAGTTTTTTTTTTTTTTTTTAACAGGTGAATTTGTCATGGCAGGTTTGAGAAAGGGTGTGTTGTAACTGAGCAGGTGGTATGGTTTATACATATGGCACAGCTGGTAGCCTCAAAGACCACTAAAATCATGGGGATAGGTTTGGATCATACTGTTAACTATCTTAGTTGTAGCCTGTGTGGCTGGGACTGAAATTCATATTGCTTTGCTTCAGCAAACACTTCAGCATCTAGTCTAAAGTGATTATCTAGATACCCTCAGTATCAGAGAGAGGAGGGTATTTCAAGGGTTATCACCTCTGTCTTGGACAAATGTAACATTCTGTAGCATCATTCTACAAAGAGATGACCAGTACACGAGGTGGTCTTTGTGGTGGCAGTTTCAAAGCACACGTTCGTACTGCAGTGTCACAGATATGGGCTTTTCAGGTCAAAGCTGGCATTGCTCTTTGGCGGTGTGTTTTATCCCTTCAACCATCAGCCCTTCTATTTACTAGTTGCCTAGCTGATCTGGTGAACTTGACTACCAACTTCCTGCCCTTGCTTTGACAGGCCTAGGATGTAGGTTTGAAGAGGTGCAACGTTCCTCTCATGAGAGGGAGACTGGCAGTATGAAGTCAGATAAGAGATTCCTTCATCTTTTTCAGCTCGTAGTTTCTAAGAAATGGTTGTTAGATTCTGTGAATATGTATATGGTCATGTGTATATTGGTGAGGTATAGCTGGGTATTGTAAGCTGTGAAGCTCAAAGAGATGTAACATTTATGAAGAAAGTAGCACTTGGGTTATTAACTGGCTGCTTGTAGAACATTTTCAACACACTTATCTTTTTCATTTGGCAATTAGCATCCAGTACTAATTGTATTCCTACTGAAATCTTGGTTGCATGATGTTCCATTAGTAACAGATTGACAGGTCTCTTAAAATGCAATTTGTGTTTCCTAGAGGTACTGTGACAATGCCAGAATAACTTCAGAAGAGCGTGCAGGGCAGAGGCAGAATGAGAAAATTCTGGGGTATTTATCCTACCTAGAACAAGAAAGGAAATCAAAGTAGTAAGCTCCCAGAAGGGTAACAAGGCACCTTCTTTCCATCTATTGGTTGTTGTCGCCTCTGGTATTTAGTCCTTTTTTCAAAAGTAAGTTTCTGTCACTGAGCTTCATGGCCTCAGGGAGGTTCCTATCATCTAAGCCTGAAACCAGACTTAATTATCGAATTCTTGTTGAAGGGCAAAACTGCCTTCTGTCAGCTTCTCCTATAGGTCACAAACCCTTTTCTTATACTGATTTAAGGTTCTATTGAATTTATATTGTGGAAGTAAGTTGTATCTTCAAGTCAGTTATTACTGAGTTTTGTTTTGGCCAGGATTCCCAAAACGAAATAAGGGCTCTTAAATATAGCTCTTACTTAAACCAAAATGAGGCAAGTAGCTACTTCCCAAAGGCATTGTAGCAAATTGCTGGATGGAAAACAGAAAGTCCAACTGCCTTTTTCTTCCTAAAGAATGAGATGGGAAATAGATTATTTGAGAACATTTGGAGATTTATATCAAATGGACAGGAGTCTTATTGCTGTTTCACTTATTAAAACAAGTAGAACAAAAGTGCAAACTCTCTCTTAATTACACTGGATAAATTGGAAGCCATGGCAAGAATAATCAATTAACTAATGAAACCAGAATCATGTGAGGAAGATGCTCTCTCATTTGATGAGAGATGCTTTCTTTCCCTTCTCCTTCTGGGCAAAACTGCAGTATGAAGCCAATGAGCAAGACCAGCAGCTACAACCAGCCAAAACAGGGGAACTTCAGCTGTTCTGAGAGCTATCTATCATGTTTACCTGCCATGCTCTACTCCATGCTGTTGGGCCCAAACCAGTATCCATCACTGCATTTTGCATTTGTTTTTAGAGGCACTGGGAGGATTGCCATTGAATACAAAAGTAACGTGATGTGTGATGTAGAAATAGTTCAGGAACTAGGTCTTCTTGTTGTAGTGAGTGCCCTAATCACTGTTTTCATGAGTGGTGCCCCTCTTCATTTAATTTAATTAAACATTTGATTTAGTTTTTGTTATCTAATGTGCTTCTCTGAAAATACATTTTCCACTCTGGTATTGGATGTTTTAATGGACAGTGAAACTGTATGGATTTGATACTGTTACAAATATAAGAGTCCGTAGAGGATCCCCTGAAAATGTTTTCCTTGTTAACTTGTTAATAAACTCTGGGACATTATGATTAATGATACTTCTTCTGTCTCTGTAGAGGGCATCATTGTCAGCCACCTCTTTCAATGCCTTGATCATCCAAGCATGCAGCTACTGTCCTTCCACTTAGTCCATTTTGGTTTGAGTTACTCCTTGAGGAACAGTGCTTGCAGAACAAAATTTCTGCAGCAATTCACGTTACTTTGTGTTGGCATGTTATTCTGAGTTTTTGCACATTCAGTTTACTTTGCTGGTGGCTTGCAAATGATAATGTTACAATCACAGCTGATTATTTATTTCTTTTATTCTGAATATGCTGAATGCAATATGCTTCCTTATAGAGTGGCTAGATTATCTGAATCCATAGGTCAATTTTTTCTTTGGTTATTTTGGCAGGGAAATATTAACAGTAAATTATGTGATCACTTTGTAACATCTTTCTTGTTCCAAGGGCACTTATAATTAGCAAGTAACACAGCTCCCAGTAGCTATGCCTCTGGACTGTGGCATGTTCTAATGTGCCTGAAGTGAACCATGCATTGTCATTTGCTCAGCACAAAGTTGAGTTTATTCTTGTTAGGGCTTTTCAAGATCAGCAGTGGATTTATTTCCCAAACATAAATAATTTGGTCTTGTTCTGGCCATGCTAAATGATTATAGGACTTCCCAACAAGCACATTTGCTTCCTACATTATTTAATCACACATGTGAAATGCTTTTCCAAGTATTCTCAAGTGTTATCTTAGTGACTTCAGTGAACTTGTAAAAATTTTTTTTCTCTTAATCTGTAAATGCATTATATAACTTCACTGTTCCATTGTGTGAACTACTGTAAATTCTTTGGGGCTGGCACACTTTTTCTTATGTTTTGTGTGTCATACCACAATGTTATATAATGTTAATGGGCAAAACAAAGTAGAAAATGGGAAATGAAGGTGAAAAATGACTTTTTCAGGGAATATTAGAGATTATGACCGGAGCTGCAATAAGGTCTTTCAGTATGCCTGAGTCCCTCTCCAACAACATCTTTTGAACCTTGCTTGCTGTCAGTGCTGCTGTCAAAGCAAGCATGGAACCTTTCTTGTGGCATCTGAAACTGCCAATTTGAAACTTAATTCTCTACATTTTATAAAGTCTTTCAACATTTTAAACCTTTTTCAAAGCAGATGCAGAATTCTAGTATGACAACAGTTACATTTTTGCATTCACTTTTCTTTGATTTCATAGAGATATAAGTAACATTCCAGTGTCACTGATCTCTTGATCTCTAAGTGTAGGACCACAAAGTACCATATTTAGAGTCTCTTTCAGACAGGAACAACAGTTTAGACCAGACAGACCTAATTCAGTTAGTATCTACAAATTGTGGGAGGCAATATCTTTTCTCCTAAAACCTGGCCTAATATCATTTAGTTGATGCCAGTGCTTTTCCTGGCAGCAAATTCCTGCAAAGCGTTCCCTTGCCAGCCCTCTAAATCTGTTTAGGGTCCAAATTTCATGTTTCATGAAGTGGATCAGCATATTAAGTAGTAGCTAACACTGTCTTGTTGATGATGAAAATCCTGACTTTCTTGCTGAGAGAAAACCTGTAAATCCAGAGAGACTTTAGTAGGCAGGGAAAAAAAAAACTTTATATAATTCAAGGAGTAAATGAAATAAACTGAATAGAGAACTATGTGCAAACATCCTATTAGGCTAAAGATAATTATTCTGCAATAATTTTGTTCATGGCAGGTTTAAATATGTAATTATGAACTGTTTGTGTTAAGAGAGTTGAGTTAGCCTAATGGCTAATGTATAATTACATCAATTTTCATTAGTTCTGGAATAAGAATTCACATATTAAGAGCTTGTACTGTAAACTATCTTGTAGGTTTGTTCTCCTGGCTCATACTTTGTAGAGCAGAAGGAATGAGTTGTTATTTGTTCCAGTTCTTCTCTTTGCTGCAACATAAACTAGGATTGTAATTACAAACTGAAACATAAAAACAGTTTAAGAGCACATCCCCTGTGTATATTGAAGGCATTGGTGGATGGTTACAGGAAAACATTCTGGTTTAGAATGAGGTGAGCATCCTGCAATATAATCAGAGCTGGACATCTTGCTGATAGGCATACAGTCTCCTACTGCGAGGACAAAAGATGAATTTTATCATTCAGAGGAACTGAAGGGGATTGGATTTTGTTGCTTGTAAGCTCACTGTCTGCCTTCTTGCCACATGAGAAAAGGTAGAGGTAGGATTCAATGCTTTTCCTGTTAAAGAGTTTGGTATTAGTGAAAGGATGAAGTTGGTGGATCTGTAACAATGGTGCTCAGAGTGGTAGGAATCAGAAAAGTATTTAATTTAGTGAGAAATATCTGTTGATTTTTACCTTTGAATATAAATACATCTGCATTCTTTCTAGTGGATCCTAGATGTTTCCATAGGTTCAGCTCCCTGTGTTGGTAACCTTGTGTTTTAGACTTTTCTGCCTATTTTATCCGACAATAAATAAAGCTTTTAAAAATAGAGCCAGTTGGAAATTTTCTATGGAATTTTTCTTGCAAACATGAATGAAATATTTTGATTTCTTGAAATGCAAAATTCTGATGCTTTCAGACACAACTTCCCTGAATTACTCATGCCTGAGACTTTTTCTAATTGGGGTAGCTGGTGTTCCAGCCTGTTCATTTTTACTTTGAAATGAAAGCAGTTTTACAAGCTTTGAAATTTCCTAGGAGGAGGAGAGACTGATTCTTCAGCTGTTTTCTCTATCATATCTTTGCTACTGTAAAGAATAGCAATTTAAGGAAGATGGGACTGTACCTTAACAATGAACAAAACTGTTCTTCGTTCAGTCATATGAATAGTTTTTGATTTTTTTCTGATGAAAAAGTTGCTCTAACAATGTGAATAACAGGAAATGAAAGACTTAAAAACTTAGAAAGTGTCAAGAGAAAAACAAGCCAAGTGTTTTAGTGTTTTTTTTTTTTTTTTCTCTGTGTGTGTGTGCTTGAAACACAATTTACCAAAGCATCAACATTTTCACTAAGTCTGTCCTGGGGGTTCTCAGTCCATTCCTTCTCAGCTCCTTTTCCATATTATACCCCTGCTGTGCCAGGGAGCCGTAAAGCAACCTGTCATACTCTTAAACCGAAGACAGGCCTTTTGTGCTCCCCACACCTCCACCCCTTTTCTGGTCAAGTTCAATGAAACCCACTGCTGTGCATGTTCACGTTGCAGGTGACACACACACAAAGCAAGCTGGAAGGGGGTTATTGTGCTACTAAATAGGTTGGTCTTTTTTGACAGCAGTAACCAATGTTGAAGGCCAAATATCTGTGTCAATTCATTAATTCCCCTCCTTTACCCAGGGAGATGCAAGGCAGGGGAGGAGTGGCATGTTTAGCACTAATCTAAACTCACTTTAATAAAATCCAGAATCTCTGTATGATAAAAGGTGGCAATTAAAAACAAATCTAAGTTCTACAAGTTTGCCTTTAGTAATGGACAGTAATAGATCAAGCAGTACACACGGTATAACAGCAAACAGGTTACACGAGGGAATTTGAGTCAAGTTTTGGGGCTGCACCTACGCTGTGCCTACCAGTTTGCTAGGGGGGAGACTGAGCTCCAGGCACTGCAGGGCACTGGGGAGCCATCTAGTCTTCCCTTACTGGATTTTCCCCTGAGGTTTCACTCCTATATCCTAACTTCCAACCTTTTTTTTGCCCTGGGGCTGCATGGCTGGCTTGTTTTGGATGTCTGGCTGAACTGTTTCTACCGAGAAGAAGGAAGGGGAGATAAGGGTTGGGGGTACGTTGTGTGCACAACTCTGCTTATTTGTGAAGAGTGCATGCAGAGCACTGCACACAGCCGAAGGACAGACCTCCTCTTCCAAAGCCTGAGCCTGCCTCTTCAACTAGTACTCTGCGCAAGAGATGATGCAGCTGCTGGTTAGTTTTCAGCTGGCTTCACCTAAAGCTTTCCATTCCTTTCATTTCTACCTAGACT
The DNA here is from genome assembly GCA_013399475.1 of Chauna torquata. Classification (NCBI taxonomy): domain Eukaryota; kingdom Metazoa; phylum Chordata; class Aves; order Anseriformes; family Anhimidae; genus Chauna; species Chauna torquata. The sequence goes on from VXAL01009334.1 coordinate 90,422, forward strand.
GTCAGACTGACATCCTTGTGTGTGCAGCCACTCTCTAGGGAAGCCTTCCTGGCCCGTTGTGCAGTAGGTGGTTTCTGTTGTTCCTGTGCATCACTTTACAAAAACACACATAAGCATTGCTTATCAATGCAGACAAAAAGGCTGAGTGTATCTACTAACTTCTACTAAAGCTGGACTCAGGGCTGCATTTAGCATTTTCCAGAATATTACTGCAATACTCCTACACTGAAAAAAAATTATAAAAGCTTTTTATTGTTTCTGATATTTTATATTATATAAATACTGTAATTGCATATTTGTTCCTTCATCTGCTGAATAAATTTGGTGTCAGTGAGCAGATGTCTGCTGTAGCAATGAACCAACTCCCAAACAATCATGAGTTATTTGTTTTCCTCTTCTTTCTTCTCACTTCCAGAAGTGACAGATGACTTAATCAGCTTCAGTTTTAGCTTTATAAATACTGTTCCTCTGGTTAAAACATACCCTTTCTTCTTCTAGTTCCATCAGAGGGAGTGTTTTAATCAGAAGCCTGTTGCTTTGTTATTGTAGAGTCATATCTCGCCATACATCCCGATCATACATCTCTTGTATGATGTGAAGTGTTGTGTGTATAAAATGGGAAAATACTCTTCCTCAGGCAGAGTTCTTTCTGTGATTATGCAAACCATCTACATATACCTTTTAAGATCTTTTAATGATCTTCTGTAAATGTTACTAAATATTCATCCATTAATGGAAAACCACTTGCTGATTAGAACAGAAAGACTTTTTAAGAATTCATGTGCTCTGTGAATATTTTAGCATTATTTATTTGACAATTTAGCTGTTATTCCTCTTTTCCCCAAAGACCAACAGGAGAATTTAATTTCCCCAGGAGGAATCAATTGTTTTAGGCCTCAGTATCAAGTTAATTGTTTCTGTCATTAATAATTACAATGCTCAGATGAACAGCTACAATCATGATTTGGTGACCTGACAAGGAGATGACAATGGAGTAAGCAGTATATTTTTTCCTTAATTTTTAATATTTTGTGATACAGCAGAGTACAAATTATTAGAAAGGAAAACTTGATATTTTTTCTCCTGTTTGCTAGGAGGCCACAAGATATTCAAGTAAAATCCCTACTTGAAATTAGTTTGGAGAAGTCTTCAGTCGGTACTTCTTCGTCAATGTGCAGTGGAGTTGCAGTCCATGTTGTGTTGGTTAAATATATAATCCATGCCATATTTTCCCTCTTCTTAATTGGGCATAGCTATTTTATGACATAAAATGGAAATTTAGTAATTAAGCTGGCAATTCAAAATTCTCTTTGTAGAGCTCATATATTGGCCAGGTCTGCCACTGATCCACTGCAAGCAGGTAAATGAATATAGCAGAATAATCTACTGTAACTATAGAAATAATCATCTGAGAAAGCAGCTTATGTGCTTCTCCTAAGAATTTGTTTCAGGCACTGTAGTGCTTTGATGTTTATGGGAAACAAAAGAAAACACTCCAACAGAGATATACCTTGAAGTTGGTCAGAATTTTGCAGGAGTGCACTGCTTCATTAATAGCTGTAAGCACTACGGGCTTGCTTCTTTAGTAGTGTAATTTGGCACGTGTAGTGGTTTTGCTAGGAAGAACAATTTAAAAAAAAAATCAATGCAGAATATACCAGATTTCTAAAATGCTTATGTGGAGGAACCTGAAAAGTAGCAGAGGGGGAAAAAAAAAAAAAAAAAAAGCTTTATAAGCTGGATTTATCCATAGGACTGTTCCTGGCTGACTTTATCTTAATTTTTTCAATGGTGATTTAGAAGAAATCTTTGCTTTTTATAAAGAAAGAGATGGATCCGTCAAATACAAAGGCATACACATAGCATCAAACAGCCCACATTACTAGGAAAAAAAAAAGGGCTTAGCAGCAACAATAATTTATGCTTGACCAGTGCGTTCCCATTGCAATTCTGTGACTGAGAAGAAATACCACCTTCGCATATCTAAATAGGGAAATATTAAGTAGGAGACGTTAGGCACTGTACTCATGAAAATATTTTTGGGGTTAGAATCCTTGTCCCACAGGAAGAGAAATGCAGGCTGAAGAATTGGGAAGGAGCCAGGGAAAGCTTCAAGACTGATTAAAAAATGTTCCCTCAACAGATAATTAAGAAACTCTATCTATTTAACCCAAGTGATGAAAGTGGCTTAATCATCCTTTGCAACTATGTACTTGGGGAGCAGATTCCTGATACCAGAGGGGTTTTTTATGTGTTGGAGAGTAAAAACACAAGTCAGCGTTTGGTAGCTGACACTAGACAAATTCAGGTTAATTATGGGAAAAGAAAGATGTAAAAAATTCCATATTGAGAATAATTAACCTTTAGAAAATGTTGACTAGGGGTATAAAACTCTAAGCTTCAGCAAACAGAAATTATAATGTGATTATACTTTGTAATTCAGGAGGTTAGCCTGTAGGCTGGTGGTCCCTTCACTGTTCACAGTATGTGAGCTACACAAATTTAAATCAGATGAGGGCTTACCTCCTAGTGTTGTATTGGGTTTATGTGGTAAAGGTTTGGTAGCAGGGGTGCCACAGGGGTGGCTGCTGTGAGAAGACTCCAGAAGCTGCCCCGTGTCAGATCAGAGCCAGCTCCAGCCGGCTCCAAAAGGGACCCGCCA
>VXAL01009334.1:93397-118065 GCA_013399475.1 Chauna torquata
AGGAGCGGCAGAGACGAAGCGATATGGGCTGACCGCAGCCCCCATTCCCCGTTCCCCTGCGCTGCTCAGGGGGAGGAGGTAGAAGAGGGTGGATGGGGGGAAGGTGTTTTTAGTTTGCTTTTAGTTTCTCACTGCTCTAGTCCGCTAGTGATAGCAATAAATTACATTAATCTCCCTATGTTGAGTCTGTTTTGCCCGTGACGGTAACTGGTGAGCAACCTTCTTGTCCTTGTCTCAACCCTTGAGCCCTTGTCCATCGTATTTTCTCCCCCTGTTCCTTTGAGGAGGGGGAGGAGGGAGTGGTTGTGGTGGAGTTCTGCTGTTAGCTGGGTAAAACCACCACAATTGTATAAACTGATATTAAATGGCCTTACTCTGAGCATGGAACATTCCTACTGTAGGTTTATAGGCTTTTTTTCTATAGGCTTGCTCCAAGTCTTTTTTTTTGTCTGAGTGTTTTATCTCCAGATTCATAAAGGAGCAATACACAAACAAAGCATTTATTTCTCAGTTCCCTCTGTTGTGCTCTGGCTGCATATACAAGCAAGATTTATAAAGACATTTTGAAACTGATAACTGCAAGAAAGTGAAGATGTGATTTCCCTAGTAAATTTTACATTACAAACTGATTGCGAGAAGAAAAAAGGCAACAAGGAGAATAGATGATGAGGCTGAGGAGAAAAAAACATAAATTAGGGGGATATTTTACCTGTATAAGAGAAAACGGGAAGAAATGGGACCCATCTAGATCAGACCTTCTTCTTTGTCCCATCTTTGTCCCATCAGCTTATTACTTTTAATATGAGATATAAGAACATAAGATGCTTAAGCCATAGCTTCTGCACAAAGCCTACTTTTATCTCAAATGTTGATGATGCAGATTCCTGCCTTGAAATAAATAAAAGCTTTTGTGCAAACAGAGACCTATTCATTAACTGAATTATCATAAGGAACATCAATAGATGCACTAAACAGAAAAATGCAAATTTATTTTTTATTTTACTTGTAAAGCACCTAGCAATAATTCTAGGTATTTTTACTGCCTTATGACTACAAAATATTGTGGAAGTGTCTGTAATTTCTTTTAACTTTTCTTAATACTGGAAGGAATTGATCACATTAACTATTTTAATGGTATGAGCAGCAGCTCATCTTGTTTAACCTGTCCAGTCTATAAATGTCTGGAGGAAAAGGAGGGCAGTCAAAATGCATCTCTAAGTCCCTAAGACTTGCTAAGAGTCTGATCAGTTGAGATGCTGGCAGACTCGTAGGGAAAAGACTACAAGGGTCACGGACCACTTGCACAAAACACACTGGCAACTGTTCCATCTGCTCTAAAGCAATGACAGAAATGAACAGCAGTTCACTGCTATTGCAAGGAGAAAAGAGACTTTTCAGGTAACCAAACTGCAAATATCTGGTCATCCACAGAGTATAAGTCCATATGGAACACAATGGGTAACCTCTGTGAATTGCAGGCATTGAGGTAAAAACTTTGTAAATAAGTGGTTTTCCAGGTAATTTTGCAGTGCTGAAAAAAAAAAAAAAACTGCTGAGAAAATTTGAGTTGTTCAATAATTTCAATAAAATAAATCATTGTGCTTTCAGATCTTTTAAAATTAAACTAAAGTAAAGCTTGAAGCAATATATGATTTGTGATATGGTTTTATCAATCAGGACAGTAGGAAAACTCCATCTTTTATGAAAATAAAATCCATGTTCAGGTCAACTAAAGCATTTCATAAAATTTTATCAAAAACTTTTCACACAGCTCTAGTGAGTAATCTTGAGCATAGGATTTTGTGCCCATTGTAATGAGGTCACACTTCTCATCAGCTTCTGCTTCTTGTTTCTTATTTCTTGTTTCTTGTTTCTCTTCCAACATAACCTAGTTTGTCAGGTCAAAACATAAATGTTAACAGTAGCAGCATGTATTTGTGTGAATTATAACAACCATTTCACTACAAGTAGATGAAAATAAATTCTGTTGGACCTAGTTGGACCCTGGATACCTGTGACCTAGTCAGGATTAATGAGACTTTTTGTCCTGTGGACCTGAATCAATATTGTTTCACACCATCAATTCTTTATTCTCAGTCAGTTCTCTCTCTAGCAAGCAGTAACCTTTCTGCTATATATTACTGATAATTTCTTTTTAAAACTTTGGAAAGGTGGTTTCAGCTTAGAAGGCATGGAGGTATAGCAAATAACCTTTATGACCTCTTGAGAGAGAAAATTAACACGTTACTACTGTAACTTGTCACTGAATTGTCACCATTTTGTTCTGTATCTGCACCATTGTAGCCTGTGATCTGATCAGCTTTCACAAATCTGTCCCTGATCACTAGTACAGGGTATGTTATAAAGTTCAGTGGAGCATTATGAATTCCTAACTTCATTGAATGGTTAAAAAAAATCATTCATCAGAAGGAAACAAAATTACAAGAGTATTGGAATTGTACCATGCAAATGTTTTCAACCTGGTGTACAGTTTGAATTATGTTCTTTGTTCAGCACTCAAAGTTAACATTTGTGTTTTGCTGATGTTCAGGAATTTTCTTAGGTACTGGGAACAGTTTCATTGTGATCAAAGCTGAAACTAAGTTCTGAATATAAATAGTTGTAAGATTTTTTCCCCCTTTTTGTTTTGCTTTAGTACTTATTCATCCCAATAATTAATTTTTTATTCCATTTTACAAATCTTTTCTTACAGTTGAATACTGAGTTGCTGTTGATCCCTTGCTTTGAACAGTCACAGCTTTCTAACTAGAAGTTAACTGAATTCCATTAGCTGAATTTGAGAGGTATATGTGTATGTGATGGATTTACGGCACGAATAATGAGGTGCTGCAAATAATGATTTTCTTTCTGAGAGTTACCTCATCCTCTGGAAAGGGCTGCATCTAGGAAATGAAAGTACACTTTTCACATCTTATATGCATAAGACCTGTGTTTCTGGGAAGTGAGGAAATACACTATGTACACCCATTTATATTTGACACTTTGGGAAGCATCAGATCTGTTATGAATTCAGTAATATTGTGGCAGACGCCTGACCTTGACACTAGAAATTATGTTCTGCTTGGGTAGGAAAGTTGGGCATCACTCCCTTCAAATAGAATAGAATAGAGTAGAATAGAATAGAATAGAATAGAATAGAATAGAATAGAATAGAATAGAAATAGTTCTGTTGGAAGGGACCTATGGAGGTCATCTAATCCAACTGCCTGACCATTTCAGGGCTAACCAAAAGTTAAAAAGCTTGTTATTGAGGGCATTTTTCAAACGTCTCTTGCACACTGACAGGCATGGGGCATCAACCACCTTGCTAGGAAGCCTGTTTTCAGTGTTTGACCACCCTCATGGTAAAGAAATTTTTCCTAATGTCCAGCCTGAGCCTGCTCTGGTGCAGCTTTGTGCCATTCCCGTGCATCCATCACTGGTTACCCTGGAGCAGAGACCAGCACCTCCCCCTCCACTTCCCCTCCTCAGGACGTTGCAGAGAGCAACGAGGTCACCTCTGAGACTCTTCTCCATACTGGGCAACCCAAGTGTCCTCAGCCTCTCCTCACAGGACATGCCTCCCAGCCCTTTTACCAGCTTTGCTGCTCTCCTCTGGATGCTTCTAAGTAACTGAACATCCTTTTATATTGTGGAGATCAGAACTGTACACAATATTCAAGGTGAGGCTGTACCAATGCTAAATATAGCTGGAGAATCACTTCTTTTGACTGGTTGACTATACTGTGTTTAATGCATCCCAAATATCAAGATTTAAGTCTGGATCCATGGAAGTGAGGTAGAAATGAGTGGCTAGCCTGTGCAGGCTAAGCAGTGCTAAGGGAGGGCACGGGGGTTGTCCAGCTTTAATGCATTAACTGAGCAAGTCCTTCTAGACTGAAGCCCCAGTGGAAGCAACTGCAGATGAACATCACTGGTCAAATGACCTGATGCCTTATTAACCCAATCAAGATATAACATCTGCTAAGTTCTCCTCTGGAGAAGCTTTTTCTCAAATTGAATGAAGAGCCCAAATCACTTGCTACACAGTGATGCTTCAACCTGGGGTGTTAGTGAAAAGATACCTTCTGCTGTCAATGCAAGATCCAATCGCAGCTGCAACACCATTATTTCTGGTAGAAATTGCACCAGTAGGCATGTAAAGATATGAAATGGTACCTGAGACCTGGTGTACATGTCAAGGAGTGCTTTTTTTGGGAAGATTTTAAATAGCCAAAGATGACATGCATGGTCCAAAAAAGTGTGGTTAGTGTCTTTGACTTCTTAACCTTTTGTCTGAACAAAATAACTTTTTCTCCCAGTAAAAGTGCTTCATTGTGCTGGTATGTAATCTGAATTATAAAACAAGTGGCTGTTTGATATACGTAGAGAGAATGGGCAAGGGAATCATTATGCACCAGTGCAGCGTAATAGTACTGAGACCGTCTTTTAGTTCTTGATACGCAACACTGCTGTTTTTGTAGTTCCATCTTTTGTGCAGTCGCTGTGAACAGTTTAAGCAATTCTGCATGGTGTGCTTGCCATGCCATGGCCACCACAATCACTTCTGCGTTACATTTATATGAACCCCCCCCTTAATCTGGAGAGTATATGATCAGAAAATCTATACTTCACAAACATATATTTGCTTCATGCATTCTGCTTTTGAAACCTGATTCCTGTCCTCTCTGTCCCCTTCATTGTTGTCTCTGCTTTCAGCCAATATTTGCAGAGAGATATGAGGAAGTTTTTCCATCTGACTGACATGTAATAGTTATTCCATCTTACTTAAACTTCCCAGTAAGTTTTGCAAACGGCCCATTTACAGCATTTTCAAGTGCAGTATCCTTGTCTTGCTTCATATTTGGTAGCTAGTACTGGAGTTATTTTATATGTAAAATTTGCAAACACTTCTTCAGGTTCAGAGGAAACATCCCTATTGCTTCACCACATCTCTGTGAGAATCACATATTTTACCTTCACTGTAGAACAAATGGGCAAACAAGTCCTGCTGTTTTGGAGAAAACTGCAAAGTCTGTAGAGTGCTGTATATTGCTATGAGGCTCATGACCACAAGAAAGGTTTCATCTGGTTGCCTCTTATTTTACTCAGGGACTGATGACCCTTTTACTATTTCCATTAGGTACTGATATAATATTGAGTGTCAGGTTGCAGAAAGGTATAAAATCTTCTTATATATAGCAGGGTGGCTTTTTTCCTTCTTTTTCCAACCGTGAAGTTTTCTGACTGATTGCACTTTTATGTCTGAAATTATGCACTTATTTGTTCTATGGAAACTTCAGGGTTTTCTGAGCTTGTATCTCCAATGCACTCAAATTTGGAGTAAGCTTTCCTGTTATTGTGGTCACAATACATTGACACTCAGAAAGGAGAATTCAGTGTGGTCCCACTGAATGAGTGGTGGTTTAGGACTGCGTTGGGGAAGTACATTGCTAAGAATAATCGGTTTTATAAAAGATGGGATATGTGCATGGTAGAGATGGTATTTTGCAACTTCCAGATACTTCAAAGCTTGGTCAGTGAGATGGCACAAGATTTTAAGGTGTGTGGCACAATCTTTTTGTAACTCAGTGGAGTGCCTGATGCATATTTTGTATGTTGCTGCTGCATCTAAATACGCTTTTTGGTAAGGGAGTAGCCGTGGTCATATTTAATCTTAGCTGTTCCCTCTTATTGCTGTTACATGAAAAACAATTAATACATTATGAAGCATTAAGAAGCCAAAGAGGATCTACACTAGGCAACTACATGTCCTTTGGCATGGTGTTATCCATTTCATGGCTGGGTGAGAGTGTGACCTGCAGCCTTGGCACCCAGGTCCCCAGCATGAAAAGAATTTGGGTAGCAGCCTGTCGCTATGGCATATTCCCCTTCCTATCACAGCTATGGTCTTTATCAGCTGCTGAGAGATTTTGAATATTGGAGAAATGAAGTAGGTAGTGAGTGCCCAATCATTTTACAAGTTGGGCTGCTGTTTGTATGGGAAGAAAATTAGGGACAGAAAGCATTTTGAGGTTGGAAAGCAATGGCAGAATGCCCCAGCATGATGGGTTCAATTCCTACAGGGTCTGCAGATAGTGCTGCATTTCCAGAAGATTTTATTAATATACTTCACATCCGTTGATAACCCTGGCAGACGTAAGGGCTTCTAGGTTCTGCTGTTTTCAGAATTTGTAGAATTTTGATCATATTTCTCTTCGTGAACAAAATCTAGAGCATGAAGTTAATAATAAGGCAGCATTACGTGATATTGAAGACAAAGGCTGGTAGCCACCAAACTCCTAAGATATGGTGCAAATGTCAAAAATTTTGGATAATGGATTGGTTTAATGTAGTGAAAGGCCAAATCCTGGAGTGCCAAATCTACTGAGGTCAGTGAAGTCAGTTTGCTGGAACAGCCTCTATCCTAAACCTGTGGAGTTCATTCTATTTAAATTGTCATGGAAAGATTAAGGGTGACTTCTTTTTGGTCACTTTATGCTGAAGTGAGAGTTGATGTGATTGGGAATTGAAGCTAGACAAATGGCAAAAAAAAAAAAAAAAAAAAGTACTATCTCCTTCCCCAGCTAACCATCTGAACAACTTCCCAAGGATTGTGCTGGACTTTGTGTTTTAGGTAAAGCCTGAATGATTGCTTTGATTTTGTGAAGTCCAATGGCTTGTAGCATATGATGATCATGTTGTGTGACCTCCTGTGGTCTCTTATGAGAAGTGTCTCAGGAGGTCTCTTGTAAATCTGAATCTAGGACAACTTCTTAGTATAGAGAAGTCTGTGGGAAGACTTGCATCTTGTTTTGTGGGGAGGAGGATGTGGAAATAATTACTCTGGTAATACTGATGTACACAAAAATTTTTGTTTCTATTTTATTCTGTTCTTATTTACTAAGTATCAAATTTACTTTTAAATTGTCTCCTTTTGATTGTGATTTTCCCTTCCTGTGTTGTGGTGTAAAAGTCACAATATTAATGCACTGGGGATTAGGGATTTCTCCTTCTGCCGCACTTCATTCAGAAGTGCATAGGCTGTCGTTCTCTTTGTAGAACTTTCCTCATCTTAATGTATTTGATTCTTGTGGATGCTTTTAATGTGGTTGGAAGGACAAATAGAAGCATGTTGTCTGGCATTGGACATTTTAAGAAAAAAGTTAATTTATTGATTTGTAATATCAGAACCCTTGAAATGTATCTTTGTTTTTTCTTGCAGAAGTAACCCTTGTACATTCATGGATAAGCTACTGCACACAAGACATAATGCTCTTTGCCTTCTAATTAGTCCTTCCAGCAAGTGTTGTGGAGTGACATGATGTTGGAGATGAGCATGATTTCAATCCTGTGCTCCAAAATATAGCCTTTTATAACCAGAGTGAAAAACAAATTAATTTCCAAGAGAATTCTCCATAAGGCTGAACAATGATAGCATCTCAGTGCATCCATGCATGCATGCATAGCCAGCTCGCTCTACGATTACAAGTTGAAATGGCAATGTGAGTGAACAAAATGAGCAAATAGAAATTTGTATACAGAAATGTTTATTCACACAAGTGAATGAACAGTTGAGGTCTGATATATTCTTACGGCAGTTAATGTTATGACTTCCGAAGTCTTCACAAGTATGGCCATAAAAAAAGAAAGAAAAAATTCCTGTGTTTATTGGTAAAAGCCTCTGTGTGCTCCTTATTTCAGGAATCTTTCATGCATTGCAAAATCATGCAAGTTTCTGTCTGTACCTTCTAATGGCTTTTTTTTTTTTTTTTGGTCAAAATTATTGATAGTAAACCTTTCCAAAAAAGGGAAGATTTCTGAGTTTTTTTTTTTTTAAATTGAGGCATAGTAATTTGCTTTATGTCACACATCTAACGGATACAGGTGGTTAAAAAGAGTGCAGGATCCATTTCAAAAAAGGCTCATATAGAACTATGTACAATGCTTCTTTAGTGGAAAAATATAATTATTATTCAAGTGCATTTTGAAATTATTCTACTTCTAGTTCCATCTTAGTCATTTGTTGTTGTCACTTGAAGTGATATGATTTGAAATGAAATAGTACCTACCAGTTATCACAAATACTTTATATTTAATGATGAGTTCTTAGACTCCATTTATTGGTTTTACCTCCTCCTGCCCTGTGGTGCCAGTTGCCGAATACTTTTCATACTAGGTTATCTTCTGCCTAGCTTTTCAAACTAATACATACAGTGCAGGGAAAGAGCAAAGCATTGAATACCTAGGGAAAATGTTATTTGGTGAAGATGGAAGAACTAGAGTCAAGAGAAGACTATCCAAAGGGAAAAAACAAAAGATTTATGGCATATATGCACTATGAAAATAGTTTAACTAAGTGTGACTATTAAACCAGTTTATTGAAACTGATACTTGGAGTGTAGATGCCTTAGCTCTTACCTGGTTTATGGTAATTAACACACTATCAAAAGTTTAACAAACTGATTTAGCTTAGATTCATTTAAATGAATGCCTATTGTGCCTTGGCAAGTCAATATAGCTGTTGAGGGAAGGAGGGAGGAAAATACAGATAAAGTATTTTTCAAAAATATCATTATGTAGTTCATCAGCTTGGACCAAAAAAACAAAAACAAAACAAAACAAAACAAAAACAGTGAAACTTGTTGCTATTTGCCAGCACATCAGTCACATTTGTGCCATACAAAGCAAAGTGGTTTTTGAGCAGTCAACATGCAGCGCTTTTCTTCTTCTGTTCCTCTTTGAAGACGGCTTCATCCACCCTTTCTAAAAGTGATACTTTTGTTTTAAATTATAATTTGATTAAATTTTATTTTCAAAGCCCTTCTTTCCATAACCCACTCAGAGCTGTTGAGCTCTGGTGCTGGAGATACATCAGCAGAGGAGCTCAGATCAGACTCTAGGGACTCCAGTTTCCATAACCGAAAGAGTGAAATAGGTTACAGCAACCTAGAAGTCGTTTTCATTTATAGTGGCAGGTGAAAACTGTGGTATTACTGGAGCAGGAGTTTTGTCTTCAGTCTGGTGAAGTTGTCAATAACCTATGAAGTAAATGAAACAAGCAAGAGTCACATTGTCGGCAGCTCAAAAAGCATCTTCTTGACATTTCTGAGTCAGAGCTTTTTTATCTACTCAGAAAAGTGGGGGACACTCTTATCGAAGCCAAATTAGGAGTAAGGTTGGGTGCTTCCTGGATAAGGGACACTGCATATACCTGGAGTATCAGCCCAGCGTGGTCATGTCTGAACAACTCTTTTGAAGTATGGAAGTTTTTGCTTAAATAGTCCTCTGTTTCAGTCCAGCCAGGGTGAAGCACTTTGAATAAAACTCCCCTTTTCTCAGCATGGGATTTTGCTCTCCATATTGCTGTGCCAAAGAAGATAAGGGTAAAATCTAAGAGTGTCTAGCTGCGATGAGCAGATCACTCGGGAAAACCAGGAGCTCAGGTAGCTTTCAAGAACTCATGACCAGCTGAAGAATTGTGTTTTGTAGGGTAGACTGTCCTTCCTTTTAGCAAATATCAAAATTGCTTTTGATAGGGTACAGCACTGAAAATGGAGCGCTAGTATCTGAAACAACCTCAGCCTTCCTTGTAAAGATTGCCTCTGGGAGAAAGCAGATGAATATCTTGTCGCTATTTTTGTTACTATCTCTTGAGGGCAGTCACATGCTGCAGCACTGACCACGAGGAAAAAGTTACAGCTGAAGCTTCTAATGTGAAATCTTGTTGTTGCTGCTTCTGCTTAATGAATGGAAGAAATATTGGTAAAAGGATTAGAGTATAAACATCATTGCCGTTATGCTGTAGGCTTAAAATTCCTCCTGATGGAACACCTGGTGAACAAACATATAACCTCTCTGGTGTCAGTAGTGGAGGTGTCCTGGATTATAGCAACTGGGGAAATAGGGATTTGTGTAGAAACCACTGATGGACCACTGGGAGAATAAGCAGCCTATGGGAAGCTGTAGGGAAGATGGTCATGCTGAATTTAGGTATAATCAGATTTATTACAATGGAAAAATGAAATACAGCCACAAGGTCATTATTTAATGTGGATACACACCGGTTAGCTAAGACCCAGAGGGGTTAAGCACTGTGTGAACTGGGGGCTTTAGGTGTTTGCTGAGGTGGCTTCATTTCTCCACATGCTTTCCTTTGACTTTTCTCACGTTGCCTTCAAGCCAAAGGTGCAAAGCTGTGCTGCCTGCTTTCTTGTGAGCTGTTGTGCTGGGTGTGGGTCAAGAGCATGTGGCTGGTTGCAGTGATCAGACAGGAGACAAGAGCTTTCTCTTTGCGACAAGAAACTCAATGGAAGCACAGAGAAAGTGAGATATGACCAGCAGCGGAAATTGATTTAACATTAACAGAGGCAAAAGTTTGTGAATATATTTAGAGGATTTTGTTGAACTTTTGTCATCATATTTTTGTAGTAACTTCAATTTGCCAAGAACAGCTCCAGATAATCTCTCTTGTACTCGTAAGACAATACAGCGACAGCACCTGTGAGAGGAGGAAAAACAAACCAACAAAAGATTAGCATTTGCTAGACTTCTTTCTTTCTTTATATGTTGTACTAGAAGAAAACTTCATCTTAGGTCTTTTCCCTTAAATTAGATGATGTGTTAAACCCTTTATGTAAGAGCACCTATGTGGCTGAGTCTGTTTCTAGCAGGAGTATTGCAGTATCACGAGTTACTGTCCTCACTTTGATAATGCAGTCGTTCACAAGGGCAGTAAGGTTTGGACTGTGTCACAGGGCTGGCCCCATAGCAGAATCCTTGAATATAGGGATGGCAGATGACAGTAAATAGTAATTCTGGCATGTTTCTGAGTTACGCCAGTGCGTATCTCAGACCAACATGAAGACAGTTGACATAAGCTCTTTGTCATTAGTCATTAGTTTTTTCATAACTGTCTTCACAAAGGAGTTTACTAGGAAAAGCTGAGCAATGTCCCATTGACTTGACATGTCACACTATGTCTCTTTGCTGAAGACTTTATACATGCAGCTACGTTCAGAGTTGACACACAGGATACCTGAAATACAGACTCACATTTAATAACCCACTTCGTGAAATGTGAGAGTTCAGTCTGTTGCAGCTTAAGGATCTGCAGAGTGGCAGGATCTATACATTAAAGGAAGCACTGTTTTACCTTCAGCTCCTTATTCTCTCATATACTTTGCCAGTTTCAGGGCTAGAGAAACAAAAGTTTCTATAGACAGGTTTACAGACATACTCAGTGAGACAAATTCAGAAAGGTGGAGGATGGGGGTGGGATATGTAAGAGGAATGCTTGTGGAAGGCAGTAAGAGAGAACTTATTTGGTTCACCTTTATGTAAAGTAACAAGTTAAGTGGTATAAATTTTAGAAATAAGTGCATAAATAGATGTTTCTGATACATTTACATTCCCGTTTCCACTTATTTGTTATTCTGAGGCTCTTCCCACAGAACTGCGGAATCACAGATTTGTTGAGGTTAGAAGGGACCTTCCTGATGTTCAGAGGGAATCTCCTGTGTACCAATTCACACCCATTGCCACTTGTCTGTTTGCTGGGCACCACTGGAAAGAGCCTGGCTCTGTCTTCTTCACACCCTGCATTCAGACAAATTAACTGCTAATTCAAAAAATAAAATAAAATGAAATTCTCCCTGTCCTTTCACCACGGAACATCTTGTAGCCTTGTAGACAGCTTTCAGGTACCTGCTTAGATACTGAATTTCTAATACCATGTTCTATTTTTTTTTTTCCAGATGGGCCCATCTTTTGCTAATTCAACATTCCGGTCCAAAATAACAGAAGAAGCTGATATTGTTGTTGGAATATGTTATATGGTATTTGGTAAGTATGATTTTATGATATAAATGTTTATAGAAGTTTGTCTGTGTTTGTTGTGGTGAGGAGAATGAAGCAACCTTAAAGGTCAGGTTTGTTTGTGACAGAGATGAACTTCTATGTATTCATAAGAAGAGAAAAAAGTGTATGGTAACATCATTAAAAAGTTTTTAACCTGTGTTTTTTGTTAGGAACAAAAACTTTATTCAGTGTTAGGAATATAAAACTGGACAGGAATAGTGTATTTCGAGGCCCTGGCAGTTCTTGGCATCTGTGTAATCATTGTTAAGCCTAAACAAGAGGTTATCTTTTCCACACATCATTGCAAATCACAGAACAGCATATCCTGACTCCTCACAGTACCTGAAGTATAATACCAAAAGCTATAGTCATACAGTGTCTGGGAAAGGTGCCAGAAAGAGCAGGTTTATGGCCAACATCCACAGTCAAAGCATTAGAAAGTGAGATTTCTGGGAAGTGGGCTATGCTGTTAAAGAAGAGGCAGATTTCTCCTCTGTAGTCTCAGTCTGACTGAGAAGAAAATTTCAGATCCAATTCTAATGGTATTGGTCAGTATAACCATGAGTCAGAGGAGGGGAAAGGCACCCCTGAGCAATGGACACCCTGGCTAAGCATGGCTGACGTCCAATGCTTCAGAAGATGGTGGAAAAAAATTGTAGAAGCTAAATGAATGTCCTAACAGGAAGAAAGAATCCTCCTTGGAATATTTCCTCTCTAAGACAACAGATATTAGCCCTGAAGTATGGGATTAATGCAAGATAAATATAGTGCCAACAAAGAGTGAACCAATATCTTCAGCCCCTATTGACTGTCAATGAACATTGACATCCTAATGGCTTCAAAGATTAATGAGATCTTCAAGATGATTTTTCAACACTTTGATTGAAAATGTAAGTGGATGTAAGCCCTATGTCTTTTAGGATGTAGGTGTATATGGACAGCTGAGTTTGAGAGGAGACTTATAGCCTGGCGGGACAATGCAGATCAATTTAGAGAGAGAAGTCCCTCCAGTATTTGTACTCCTGAATTTGCAGAGCTGGTTCAGCTAACAATAAGGTAATTTCTCAGCAGAAATCTCCTGCTGTTTTTCTCCCACCAGATGGACTTGAAATTTTCTGATGTAGCTTTATTTCTGGGTTTGATGATTTCTATATGCTATCAACAACAAATAAAATGCAGACCTTTTTACTGACAGCACTGCTGTTAAAATAGTGAAAATTTCATCTATATCAGCTGCATGTATCTCCTCTCCCATCTCTGCTCAGCTAATCATACAACGTAAAGTATGCATCAGAACTTTCTTTTTAACTTTCCCTTTCTGGGTCCCTTAATAATCAACCATGCTCAGATCAGTGAGTCTCTTTTCAGGCTGTGTCCCTAGCATATACTGTGTCAGTTGTGCCAAAGCTGCTGAAGAACCCTGCCCAGGCAGATACAGATCCAGTGCGTTCACAGGACCGTAGAAAATGGCCTGATCCTGATAGAGTAATTAGTTCTGTTGCTGAACCCTTATAAATTTCTGTGCAAAATTGTTGCACAGTTCCAGAAGTAGAATTCAAGAGGAATGTCTTTTGCCTCTCCAGAAGATTTTAAATTATAAATATCTTAAATGGGCTTACGGAGATCAGTGATGGAAAGGAATTCAGTACTACTGCCTAATGTTATTTGCTAATCTGCCATTCCCTTTAAAAGAAATATCAATATCTGTAGATTTGGGAAATTACCTGTTTTTTTTTTTTTTTTCCTATGAGAGTATGGTTGAATGAGGCATACTTTCTTATGGGTATAATCCAGAGCCAATGATAGTTTGTGTTATAGGTCTCCATGCAACTCACTAACCTCAATTTCTAGATCTGTATTTACATATACTCTATAGGAAAAGTGGTACTTTTTCCAAAGTTATGCAGAAACGGGCAGTGAGGTCCATGAAAGCACTTAGGATCTTTTCAATGACTTGACTTCACATGGTGTTAATTAAGGGACAGGTCATTTAATGTAATGGTTAAACTTCATTTAAAGGCCTGTGGTCACTTTGATATTACTAATTAGATCTCTATAGATATTTTGATGGACTAAACAAGAAGAAAACAAGAAGGATAATAAAAAAAATTCAAAAATATTTGAAATACAAAGAAGAAAAAATCACAAATGTAAAAAACAGACAAGTTCATCTGATAAATGCTAACTGTGATGGCAACATGTTATTCCTGTGCAGGAAAAAAAAGGATGGCTAAAAGTAACTGTTTCTTCATATTGTGTATTTTTCTGCAGGAATATGCTCCTTGTGTGGGAACAGTATTCTCCTATATGTTTCCTACAAGAAAAAGAATTTGTTGAAACCAGCAGAATACTTCATTATTAACCTTGCAATCAGTGACCTTGGTATGACTCTGACGTTGTACCCTCTAGCTGTAACCTCCAGCCTTTCACACAGGTTTGTTCACTATGCACATGATATTTAACATCCTCTGCAGGCCCTGGAGGTCTATGTCAGTGAGGAAGACTGAATTACTCTGCCACTTCGCTTGTCATAACAGTGGAAATTAGTTAGAGGGACTGAGAGGAGTAGGCTATGTAACAGCAACTTTGTGGGCTGCTGGTGTTAATTAGCATTCATGTCTATTTCAGGTTACTATGATTTTGATTTCTGCAGGGCTGAGAAGATTTTGTTCCAAACGTCCACTACCTACTGCATTTATTCCTTGTGGGCGGTATTATTTAAGAGATGGTGAAATGCCTTTTTTTTTTTTTTTTTTTTAAGTTGGGAGGTGAAATTTGATAGCATAAAAAGAAAACCCTGAAATAACTGATGATCCCCAAAAGTAGTGGTAGTGATGACAAATAGAAATCTACTATTATGGATTAATTTTTAAGCCATCACTCTGAATTTAGAACTTTTTCATTCCCTCCCCATTTCTGTCCTCTTTGTTCACATGAACTCAACATATAATTGTTGAGCAACATCTTTTTTTTTTATCTTCTTTAAAGTTTTGTTAAAAAATTTGGTATGCTGACTAATGGAGACTATGTCTTCAAAATCTAGAATGGGGTTTTTGATAACTGCTACTACAAATCATGCATGTGTCTGAATAGCAAGTGAGGAGATATAGTGATTCAGATCAAATTTCTGTTCCTCTGGAGAGCCTTCACAAGAGAATCTGTTGATTTTGATGAAACTAGCTTTAAAAAAATACCTAAAGATAGTGGAGATAATAATGAGTATTAATTTCTGACCTTGGCCTACTAGTGATAAACATCTTGATTTTTCTTTTCAGAATGTTTATCATTAAGATATATTGCTTTGTTTTATAAAAATGAAAAGGCTCAAACATGAATCATAGCAATAAAGGAGGATATGACTACTTTACTGGCTGTAAGTCTTTTCCATTGAGAATCTCTTTTGTAGTTGATCAATGAGCAACAAATAATTTGATAATAAAGTTTTATTATTATTTTTTAAGGCTACAGCTATTAAGGCTACAGCTGTATGTATATTTCTACCATTTAGTATTACACTTAAGAAAGAGGGATAGCATCAAAGTATTAACTTTCTTGATTATTTGCCAGGTGGCTGTATGGGAAACACATTTGCTTGTTCTATGCATTTTGTGGGGTGCTGTTTGGGATCTGCAGTCTCTCAACACTGACTCTACTGAGCACTGTGTGCTGCCTCAAAATTTGTTTTCCAGCTTATGGTAAGCTTCTGTTTCTGTCTTAGATCTTAATTTTTCTTGTGAATATAGACTACCATTTCTGAGTTGCATATCCTAGACAGTATTTTTTTAGAAGAGATCTTTTACATCCAGTCAAACAATTCATTTTGTTTCTGTGATCACTGATAACTAACTATAGGGTTTATTTCCTGTGTTGCATGCCTATATATGCATATGATTACTTTTAAGCTCTTTAGCTTAGGGTGACAATTTGGAGAAACAGAATAAGAGTTCTGAGCTGAAAACAAGGATAGCCTGAGTAAACCAATGATTTCAGAGTTTATTGCTACATTTAGATGGAGATTTATTCATACAGATTTATGTTAATATAAACAGCTGATGCTATTCCTCTTTCTGCTAGCCCTATTTGTGCTAGCTGGTTAATGGTTTTGAGTGTCTGAGGGATGCAAATCATTGTTAGGCACACTATAAACACTGATTTAGCATCCACACAACTTGGGACAAAAATGAACACCACTGCAGATTAAGGTTTCTAGATGTCTCTTATTATAAGAAAAGGAAATTTTTTCTTTTTCCAGGATTGGGCATTACTGATAATCTTAGCCCTAAGTCAGGAAATAAATATGTTTCTGCTGAGAGTTTGTTTTTCTAAACTACTGTTTGATGGATTGTATTGTTGCTCCTTTCTCCTGCTTCCCTATTTAAAAAAATAAAAGTACTGATATGCACTTCTTGTAAAGACTCCCCACTTTCAGGTTTTCTTTAGCCATGAACTACTTTTGAAGTTGTGCCCAACAAAATACCAAAACATATGTTGTAGGCTTGATAGTCTTGTAATTATGAAGATTTCAGCGCTTGAAACTCAGTCTATGCGAGCCCTACTTGTGGAGCAAGGCTCCACTGTACTGAGTGCTAATCAGATCAGAGCAAAAAGGCATTCCATTCTTCAAAATGCTTATAATTTGTGTTTCAAACAAACAAACAAAAACCCAACCCAATATCTTGCTCAGATAGCAAGAGGAATGAGGCATCTTTCGGTGTAATCACTGGTGAATTCAGCGTATCAATTGCCTGGATGTAGTAAGTTGTTTTGCAGATGATATTTTGAGAAGCAATTTGTGGATTAAAAAGAGTTATTCCCAAGCAAAACAGAGAAGAAAAAAAGAAAGTTCCAATGCACAATACAAGAGGCCTGTCAATAAACCTTTGAATTGTTCAGCTACCTGGAGCTTACAGCATTGCTGTGTGCTCATGTTTCCTGGTTGTTTTGTGTCTTCCAGGCAACAGGTTCAGGAGAGAACATGGACAAATCTTGATAGCCTGTGCTTGGACCTATGCAGCAATTTTTGCCTGTTCACCCCTTGCTCACTGGGGAGAATATGGAGAGGAGCCCTATGGCACAGCTTGCTGCATTGACTGGCATTCCACCAACGTAGATGTCATGTCCATGTCTTACACTGTCGTTCTCTTTGTTTTCTGTTTTATTCTCCCTTGTGGAATAATTGTCACTTCCTACTCGCTTATTCTGGTAACTGTGAAAGAATCCAGGAGAGCAGTGGAGCAGCACGTCTCTGGCCCCACCAGGATGAACAACGTGCAAACCATTACTGTCAAGGTATTTGAAAGTTAGTCTTTGGCAGGCTTTTTTTGCCACAACTGGGCAGCACCATTCAAGAACCAAAAAATTCCTGAGAAGAGAATAAAGAAGGAAAAGAAAATTGGTCCTTACTGTATTTTCATTTCAGAAAACAGTATTGTCTTGTGCAGATTCACTCTATGGCATTGAATTGCTAAACATGCAAGTAATAGCTGTGTTGTTTCTGGAGGGTGATAATTAAGCTCACAGAGCTTCATTACCTGTGAAAATTAAGACTGAAGACATTTTATTAATAACTTTCCAAATAATTTGGAACATTTCTGTAGAAAATTTGGACTTTTAAATGACATTATGGAAAATGGAGTAAAACTTTGAAACACGAAGTAAAAACATAAGTATTTTATAGTACTAAAGATGCTGCCTTTTCGGATGCCAGTGACAGGTTTTGGAAATATTTCTTAACAGTGAGTCTCTGATGTTCACTCTTGGTGTTGTCATGGTTTTGGCTGGGACAGAGTTAGTTTTCTTTGTAGAGGCTCACAAGATATTGTGTTTTGGAATTTTGATGAAAATAGTGGTGATACATTGATGTTTTTAGCTGTTGCAGAGCAGTGCTTACAGAAAGCTAAGGACTTTTCTGTTTCTTATGCTGCCCTGCCAGCGAGGAGGCTGGGGGTGCACAAGGAGATGGGATGGGACACAGTCAGGACAGGTGACCCACACTGACCAAAGGGATGTCCCATACCACATGACATCATGCTGAACGATAAAATTGGGCTAAAGAAGGAGGAAGGGAGGGATGTTGGAAGTCATGGCATTTGTCTTCCCAAGAAACAGTTAGCGTGATGAGCCCTGCTTTCCTGGACGTGGCTGAACACCTGCCTGCCCATGGGAAGCAGCGAATGAATTCCTTGTTTTGCTTTGCTTGCGCATGCAGCTTCTGCTTTGCCTAGTAAACTGTCTTTATCTCAACCCATGAGTTCTCGCACTTTTACCTTTCTGATTCTCTCCCCATCCCACCTGGGGAGAGTGAGTGAGCGGCTGTGTGGCACTGAGCTGCCTGCCGGGTCTAAACCACAACAGGTGTTCAGAATATCTCTTGGGTATTCCAAAAACACTTTCATTTCTCCATGCTCACGAGCCCTCCCATCGTTATATTTCTCTTAGCTTCTATTATTTAGCATCTCCCTTGAGCCTATTTTCTGAAACCTTTAAAAACAGTCAGCCCCTGTATAGTTTACTTTCTAAAAGCCACTTCACGCAGAAAAATATATATGTATACTGTAAAAATGAATGTCAGTGGCAACTCAGTGAGGTGTCTTTGACAGCAAAGTGTGCATCTCATAGTACCATTCAGTAAAAGCCTGGTAATGTCATCTTTGATCGAAAGCAAGGTTCAAAGTTGGAGCCCTGTGTAGAAGTGAGTTTGGGCCTCGTGCTCAGGAACCATTGTTTAAGAAATCCATTCTGGTTTTGAGGGAGTGAATTCTGCTTGCCCAGCTACAGATATTTGAGGGGATCCAGGTTGAAGCTTATATCATTAAAGACTTTAAAAAATAACTCCAAAATCAAATTCACTTGTGTATAACTGAATATAGGACAAAAATCACAGAAAAGTGTATCTTCATAAATACTTTTTGAATCAAAACCTCTTCAGGTTTGTGTTTTACTGACTCATACAGTAAAATTAAACCTGTGGTCATAGAATTTATTGTGGAAATTGTTTCTTGCTGCCAAACCAGGAAAAGATCAGCATCTTTTTGTTTATTTTTGTTTATTTTTTTTAATTGTTTTTTTTTGTTTGTTTTTTATATACCAAAATATAAGAGGAACTTTACAGCTGACATTAGGCGTGCCTCACTCTTTAGATAATATACCTCTTGAAAGACATGTGTTACTTCTTGACTCTGTTAATTATCTTCACCGAGAAAATCTTTGTCTTTTCTTTATTTCTGTGAATCCTTCTCTCATTTCTCTAATTATTTGTTTAACATGCTGTTCTAAGTATCTTCCTCATCAACAGTCAACTTCCTGTTGGAGTCATTGGTCCTTATCTTCTGTCTCTGTTCGGGAATATGGATATTCTCATCTGCAAATACAATTGGATATCTCACAAATCTGGTTTGCTTTGTCTTTTCCATATTAACGAGTTTGGTCTCTCTCTGACATTTTTTTTCAGATTACCAAATACAGAGTAGCTGCCCTAGATATCTTAATCTGCCTGGTCTCTCTCTTTGAGAATCTTGGTTTTCATCACTGTGGGAAACACTATCGTCCTGCCTACTGCATGGTTTTGTAACCTAAATATCCTCCTCAATCCAAGCAGTCTAAGGACTAAACAATATGCCAATGGCTTACCTACTCCTTTTTTGCTATAACCCTTAGATGGAACATTTCCCAGCTAAAGCTCTTAAGTATATCCCTGCCCCACTTCTGGATATTCAGTAGGCATTCGTTTTCTTACGTCTTTCATTTGACTATAGGATATCATCCTTTAATTTTTTAATTAACTTTTAAGACTCTTCATACCCTGTCCTAATTGACCTCTATACTCCTGTTCAGTGAGACCAAGACGGTGGTTACACTGTACGCTTGCAACACTCCAGAATGTGCTTCCGTGTTTGTTCAGTACTACTCGTCATTACGAGTTCCTTCTAACAGACACTGGCAAAATGAACACAGTCTCCTTCAGAACTTCCTTTGTGATACACTGACAAGTATTTGTTCTTTGTAGTCCCTGATCACCCCACCTCACTCCCCCCCCGACCCCGGGAACTGCTTTGATCCTCACTGTTAGATTATAAACTCTTTGAAAAGAGTTGCTTAGAAACTGTTTATCTGCAGAGAATCTCACCCTGGAATAATAATAATACAAACAAAAAATAGTTTTACATGATAATCCCTTAGAGACTTTTGCTAAGAGGATGGTTTAAGTCAAACTCATAAAAGCAGAGTGGAGAGAAGAGACAATTTTGGTTTATTTTTTTCCTTAAGAAATTCTGCCAAAGCAAGCCACCTCAAATATGTCAGTGCTGTGGTCTACTTGGGATGATTATTTGTTGAACTGTAGTTCTTCCTGCTGGATTTGAACCTCAATACAATTTACCTTGCAGCTCCTGTCAAATTAGAGACAACTTACAGCCCATTCTTCCTTTGGTCTTATCCATCCTGCCTCTGAAATCATGGCACTGTAACTTAGAAGTCCTGGTCACGTTTGGCCTCTGCAGTCTGATTCAGCTTCAGCTGAAGGGCTTGGGCATTGTTTCAGTCTTGAAAAGCTAAATCCAGAAAATGACATGGGCATTTAAAGCAGGACTTAGACACTTACAAGCTGGGAAATATGATTCCAAAATCTTTTGCTTGGCAGCTGCCTATGCCTTGAGGCTCCAAGTAATTGCCATGGTTTCCTCTGATATCACAAATGTTTCCCGGGTTCTTGCAGTTTGTTTTAATTTGTATTACCCTGTACGCTAAGCACCTATTTATTTCTTTCCTAAACCCTGTTAACGTAACTAGATCATAGCATTCAATTTAGGCCCACTTCAGTATATTTGTTGGTTTTAGTAGTAATTGAATATTTTTATGAAAAAAGAACAATAAAATATAGATAACATTCATTATTACTAATCTACTTTCAGCGTTAAAAGATCTGTCTGTAGGGCTTTTTTCTGTGCTACTTTACAATGACAATAGCAAGATTTTTACAAAACATAATGGGAGCTCTATAGTGTTATTGGAGTTGTGCTTGTGAGTTTACAAGGTTAGCTAACTACTGAAATTGCTTTTATTATTATAGAGTGCCACAAAAATCAATTATAATGCATACAGAGGACACTATTGTTCTCATCTGATCTGTTCACAAGTGCATGGGTTTTCCATCTTCTGGAGAAAACATACTGTGGGCATATAGATAAGATCGATAAATATTATGAATGCAAGCAGAGATGTAGAAAATTACCTCTTCTCCAGGAGTTCCTTGGGATTAAGCAATTTCAGAAACACATCCTAGTCCCCCTAGAGGTTTCAGGAGAGAAACCACCATGCGTGCAACTTAATATCTCATCAAATATTTGTCCAAATATCATCTCTGAATGCTCTGAGGTAAACTAAATTTAAAGTCATGAGAGGGTAAGCCTTTGGCCTGGGAAGTTGTGTTCAGTTTTTTGTTCTGATTCAGACTTTGCGTATGACCTTGGACAAATCTTACAGTACTTAACTTGTATTTCTTTGTTGTAATTTGTGATAGCTCTGAAGCACATGATTTAGAACACTGAAGTATCATTTGGCTGAATAGGAGAAGGCCAAATAATTGACATATATTTTCTAAAATTGCTTACTGGGAAAACTGAGTATCTGATTTTGTTCTCAGTATGAAATGCAATGAAATGACACAAACCTACACAAACCTAAATTGGTCTTCTACAATGCATGGACATAGTGCTTGTTTTTTTTTTTAATCCTAATTATTTTTTTGTTAATAGAAATTTTACCACAAAAATTAATCGAGGTTGTTGAACTCCTCTGAAACTGGAAGTGTTGTATATCCACTGCTACAAGCAATCTTGAAAGCTGTGGCTAGTTATAAGTGCAAAGAACTATAGACATAGTGGGAAATACAATGGAAATAAAATTGGGTAAAGGTTACTCTTCAAAGAAGCCCTACAGTTTAGAATGCAAGATCCCAAACCTGAATACTTCATTGTAGTGGGTAAATCCACTACTGAAGTTAAAGAAGAGTTGCAGCTGTTCAACGCCTCTCTTGATTTTGTCCACCTTAAACAGATGCTTTAGTTGTATGTATGCAGTTTAGATGCTGTATGTATACAGCAATATTACAATTTGCTGTAGGTGTTTCAAAGCCATTTTGGGATTAGTGGTCAGTGTGCTATTTCAAAATGTTGGTTTTACTTGTGTGAAGGGAAAGAATTTGCATGAAGACAAACAGCCTCAATTCCAAACTTACATTTACATGTATTATACTACTGGCTGTATAGCATATATTGATTTGAGGTTGGGGCAATCAGCTTTTTGACAAGTGTAGGAGAATCTGGTTGACCTATAAAATACATGTCCAATATGTCTTACTTCCAAGATTTGCTATGGCAGAATACAGACATTTCACTTGGAGAGAAGGTGAAACTGAGATTCTGTTACTGTAATATAGACATTCACATTTATGATTGGCTTTTACTTCTGTGTAGCATAAACATTTATAATTAATAGTGCAAAGTGAAAAAAGAAGTGCATTTAGATTCCTGTGTGAGCATGGGCGAGATCAAAAAAACCTCCTCCATAATGCTTTAGACCTCTCAGCAAAAATTGGCTTCCTTATTGTGTGCTGTCATTTGATGAGTTCATTTATAGTGACCAGTAGAAAACCGAGGCTTTACAAATGTCCAGGTCCTACAAAACTGCCAGACATCTTGGGCAAAAATAGATTTTTAGATTTTTTAAATCTGCAAAAGTTTTACTGAAGAAAAGAAGGAGAGATTAAGGGTGTGAGACAGCCTCTAGTCATCCCTAGTTCACCAGACTTCTGTTACAGCTTGAGGAATACCATTTTAAATCCTTTCCTCCTGGTGCAAGAATAATAGCATTGGTTGTTCTTGTCAGTTGCTTTTCAGGCTTTGCCATCATTACTTTGGAATATTTTGCAAGATACAATTGCAACATGCCTTGGCTTTACAGGTCAATAAACTGCCAGTCTGCAGAGTGTTTAGCTAGCTAGTTTTATGATTCCTACGTACAGTGAAACTCTGCCAGATGTGAAATTACAACCCAATATTTCCCTTACTGATGAGAAATGGAGCAAGGTTGAACTACCAAACCAAGGCCATCAGGGCAGCCATAATTAACTACAAGACTGAAATTCAGGAACCACTGTTGTTTTGCCTAGTGCTTAGCCCATTAGCTTCTGTCTCTTGCATATTTCTGTCTCCAGGCTCTGGTATAATCTACTTATTTTTTTTCTAAATATTCAGCAAAGTTTGCACAGAGAGTCTGCAGTTTTCTACTGTAGGCTTCTGCTCTAACAGGCTTTTGAAGAAAAAGCTAGAGGAGCCTAGCCACAGACTGGTCCAAGAGACTGGATGTGTGACACTTGCCATCCTCAAGGACTCGAGGTTTTGTTCAGAGTCCATGCTACCCGACCCTAACATAAATTCCGTAGGCAGAGGGGACAGGTGATCTGTAGGAGCCTGTCTTCATCTTTATGAGCCACTGTGGGGAGCACACAGCATGTTGGCAGAGGCTGGTGTGTGAGTTGGCAGATCTGAGGTGAAGAAGGGCTAGGTCAAAGGACAAGAGGCATTTCCTCCATCATGCTCCATGCCAACTGAGCTAGTTGGCTCAGGGGAGCAGCATCCTATGTCCTGCTCATACACTACTGTAGTGACTGTGCTTCTCAGAAACTTTGGAAAAGCAGTGGTTTCTCTATGGCACACTTTATTAGACCTTGCTCTGCTGTGCAGAGCTCTCTGGTATTCTAGGAGGACACTAAAGGAATAAAATTCTGACCTCTCAGTATTGCTTTCTATATTTTGATGAAAAATGGCCGTCAAAAAGGAGATTTAAACCATAGTATCAAGATAAAAGATGTAAAAATGTCAAGCAATGGGAATGCTAATGATATGTTTTTGTTTTCCTACTGTCACCTGCGACCTGAATCAGTGAGAAAGCTTCATTCCCAGCTTTGATAATTGCACTGGGTGCTCCTCATTTTCTGAAAATAAAGCTGTGTTAACAGCTTGTGCAGACTTCCAGCTCAAGATACACTGGTGAGATCCTCTGTGAGATTTCAGAACTCCTCCCAGCACTTGAGCGCACAGGAGGGGATACTGGGCACTCCGGGGACAGACTGCCTCAAGTGGGTCATTGAGGCTCAATGAGATTTTGCCCAGTGTGTGATGCATGCGTACATGTGGATACTGACTGTGAACTAAACTTTGCTTTTGCAACTCATGAGAAGTAGAAAAATTTGTGCTGAGGGTACAAAGAAGGGCAGAATCCAGGTTTGGATAAGCTCTGTAGGCGTAAAAGACCATGAGGGGATTTGGCCCTAAATCTAGCACTGGAATTCCTCCTCTGAGGAAGACAGATCTTCCTCACCCTTGTGCTTTAGATGGTCCTATGGCAGGACAAGTAGAGACTGTGTTTATTCTTGTATTTCATTCATCAGGATACATGTAATGATCCATGTACATGATGACCAAGTTAGTCTGTGAGGCAAGAAGTATAGATTTCACTGAAGATGCACAGCTACTGTACACTTTTAAAATAAAATATTTCTGCTACATTAGCACATCATTTCTATTTGGAGCTGTAGGCAATGTGTGTTAGTGCCTGAGTACAGGAGAAGGCATATCCATTTATGTATACTTTTTGTAAGCTGTGTGCTAATCATAGGACTTGCTTAACAAAAATTAGACAGCTACCAAAAAATTTTAGGCAGTAGTAATGAAATAGAATTAAAAATATTTTTTGCCATATTTTAGCAAGAGAGTTGAAGAATTACCTTCATAGAATGGCTTGAGTCGGAA
>VXAL01009336.1:102-31635 GCA_013399475.1 Chauna torquata
AGTTTTATTGGTCAGCACAACGCCGCATGTATAGATAGATAGAACGTGTTTAAGATGATAAGGATACCAAGACAGTCAATTCTTTGTAAGTATCAGTGTCACATCAGTGTTTCCTCACAGTTGAGCCATCAAGCAGCTAATTTCTCTAGACCAAACCAAGTATATTATTAACTTATATGTTGCACGACAAAATACTCCCAAGCATGCAGTTTCTTTAGACAGCTCTGATAAGTGCTCCCCTGTCATGGAACAGTTCACATCTGTATCAGCATAAGCTTGTAAAGATTAGGTTTATCAGAACAAGGAAAATGGGGGAACTCACTGTGAGCTGAGCAGGGTGCTTACAGCCATGCGTCTCATCAGTCCTCCAACAAGCACCAGGCAATATACCAGCCAGGTCTGATGGCAGTCCAGGACACCCCTAGAAGCAGAACTGAGGGTAGGCACTCTTGCAGTATAGCTCAGGAAGGAGCTAAAGGCCCTGGGCTGCACTGAAATAGAGCTCTGGTGAGAGGGTGTGGGTGGGCACCCAAGTGAAGGTGGTCAGGGCAATGAAATTAGTGCCCTCAGGGCCCTGACACCTGCATTCATGTGCATTCTTAGTCCTGTGAGTATAGAAATGAAGCATGCAGTGAAAGATACATGGGGGACTAACTGAAATAGAAGCTGAAATAGATAAATTCTATGAGATAGCAGTGCTTTTTAAAGGACAAACACAATAAATTTTGTTGCTGCAAAATGTCTATTTTTCCAATGTTCCATACACTCATTTTATACAAGGACTCCTGATCAGACACAGAGATCTCCTTACAACAAGACCAACCAGGACCAATACTGTTCCTTGCAGGGTAACTAGCGAGGAACAGCGTGATTCAGCACCCAGATAACACCAGTGCAAGAGAACACAAGCCCACCCTCCCTCTGACATAGACAACATTGCAGCTTCAAGACCGAAACTATCCCTGGAGATCTACTGTTTGCACTACAATCCTTCCCTTATTTCTCCATCCCTCTTCTTCCAAGCCATCCATGTGCCCCCTCCACAAGCACCCACTGCTTTCTTTTATATCCGAAGGTCACTTTAAGACCGCTGAATGCAGTGTGTGGTGTCTATGATGCGTGCCCAACCACTGTAGCTAGCTCCCATAAGACAGAAAGAAACTTGACAAATTTCTGGAAGCTTCTGTTTCGGGAAGAGTGTATGTTCGTTCAGAAGTCATGGATTCTGTTCAACATAATTTTAATGGCTGCAGGGGAAAATAATGGACAATGGTTGTTTTCCTGGTGGTGCTGGTGGGTGGGTTGGTGTTTTTTGTTTGTTTGGTTCTTTTTTCGTTTTACATAATTAATTGGCTTCTGGTACATGTAATTATTTGTATCTCCAGCCATACACGGTGATACAGCTAAGCAAGAGGTCATGATTACTGGCAGATGGTTTCCAAACTAAACTACAATGCTAAATGAAGCTTATCCCCCAATGGAAATTACTAAAGCTGCTTGCAGCCACCCCACAATGCTACAGGCATTTTAAGGTTACAAGAGCTTTCTACGGAGGTCCGATGCCTCCAAGCAGTTGAGAGCCTCCTGTAAGATGCCAGGGGAGCCAAAGGAGGCTCACTGTCTCACAGACCTCATAAACACACATACTGCAACTGTGGCTAACCATTGTTTTTTTGCCAGGTTGTGTCAGAAATAGCTGCATCAGAGGGACATACAAAGCCTGACATGGAGCTCCAACTAATGCTGGAAAAGATTTTAGAAAAGAATCCTCTGTTTATTGAAGTTCATTTGAAAACACACATACACAGAGCTGATACCAGGATGGTTTTACTCAAGATTCAATGTTCACATTTGGATTTTCTTCTTGCATCATCTGCCTTATATCAACTGTTGTCTTTATCTAAAAGTCTCTGAAAATTGTTTAACAGAATCTGTATACTAGAAGCTGGGTGCTGAAGACATCTCTGCAGCCTGGACAGGGGCTGAGGACTAATCCAGTCCTTTCTGGCAGCAGTGGGCCCTTGTACAGTTGAGGGCTGTGGTGGTTTTAGCCAGCTAAACAGCTGAACTCCACCACAACTGCTCACTCACTCCCCCTCCTCAAAGAAACGGGGAGAAAATATGATGGACAAGGGCTTAAGGGTTGAGATAAGGACAAGAAGGTTACTCACTAATTACCATCACAGGCAAAACAGACTCAACATAGGGAGATTAATATAATTTATTACTATCACTAGTGGACTAGA
This sequence comes from Chauna torquata, assembly GCA_013399475.1. Taxonomy (NCBI): domain Eukaryota; kingdom Metazoa; phylum Chordata; class Aves; order Anseriformes; family Anhimidae; genus Chauna; species Chauna torquata. Next base: position 2,349 of record VXAL01009336.1, read on the forward strand.
GCAGTGAGAAACTAAAAGCAAACTAAAAACACCTCCCCCCCATCCACCCTCTTCTACCTCCTCCCCCCGAGTGGCACAGGGGAACGGGGAATGGGGGTTGCGGTCAGCCCATATCGCTTCGTCTCTGCCGCTCCTTCGTGGTCACTCTCTGCCCTTGCTCCAACGTGGGGTCCCTCCCACAGGATGCCGTCCTTCCCGAACGGGTCCTGCGTGGGCTTCCCACAGGCTGCAGCTCTTCAAGAGCTGCTCCAATATGGATCCGTACCACGGGGTCCATCCTTCAGGAGCAAACTGCTCCACCATGGGTCCCCCACGGGTGGCAGCTCCCACCGGATCACCTGCTCCTGCGTGGGCTCCTCTCCACAGGCTACAGGTCCAGCTTGGAGTCTACTCATGTGGAGGCTTTCCATGGGCTGCAGCCTCCTTCAGGCCAGATCCACCTGCTCCACCGTGGTCTTCTCCACGGGCTGCAGCATGGAAATCTGCTCTGCCGTGGTACACCATGGGCTGCAGGGGAACTTCTGCTCCAGCGCCTGGAGCACCTTCTCCTCCTCCTTCTTCACTGACCTTGGTGTCTGCAGGGCTGTTCCTCACTCCTCTCACTCCCAGCTGCTGTTGCCCAGCAGTTTTTTCCCTTTCTTAAATATGCTCTCACAGAGGTGCAAACAACATTGCTCATTGGTTCAGGTCTGGCCAGCAGCGGGTCCCTTTTGGAGCCAACTGGAGTTGGCTCTTATCTAACATTGGGCAGCTTCTGGAATCTTCTCACAGAAGCCACCCCTATGGCCCCCCTGCTACCAAACCTTTACCATGTAAACCCAATACAAGGGCTCATCTGGAACTAGTCAGCTTTTCATTTCAGAGATGTAGGTAATCTCATTGGGCAACAGAAAGTGAATTTTACTACTATGAGGGCCTGAAAAAGCATCATCAGAGATGAAGGAGCTTTTCTCCACAACCTAACCTGAACAGGTTACCATAATAGCAGTCTTTCAAGTGAAGAATGACAACCTCTGTAGCAGCTCCCATGCTGTGGTGCAAGGTATCTGCCTGCTAGCACTAGAACAAAAATTAAGCACTGCAAAACCCTGTCCTCGCCACCTCTTGGTGCCTCACCTCCCCTTGTGTGATATGGAAGTTTGAGCTGTTCTTTCTCACCAGAGTATGTAGGGTTATACACTTTAACTGTAAGAAGCACAGATGTTATGTTAACAGGGCCTGGGAGACCCCAAGAAAGTCTGAATTCATAGAACTCAATAGTAAATGCATACGAGCAAGCTCCACTTCTTCACTGTTGCTCTGGTCTTTTAGGTGAATGCAAATTCTCCAATTATTAGATCTAGATATATAACATAATATTACCTTTATGTTTTTCCCTTACCTAAATCCCCTAACGTATGTATTGCTAACAGTATTAATTATAATGAGAATGGTTTTAGAGCTAGAAGAAATTACCTGACAACACTGAACATGGGAGTGCTCTGTGTGCTATAAAATTTGGGAACAGCACTTCAGGGTGTGAATATTTCCATAAGAAAGCAATTACATTGATGAAAGCTGAGTGGTAAAATAGTCTGAATAATTTGTGTATGTGTGGGGAAGGGAATTCAGAGATAGCTGACTGGTACAGGAATGAACATTACTATAGGAAGCAATGAGAAAATATATCTATTTTTTTTTTAAAGAGTTTGGTGCTGAGCTACAGACTATTCCTGCTATAAAGGAGCTTTTTAAAAGGTATTTGCTATAAAAAATAATAACTAAGACTGATGGACAAGATATAGTGTAATGTGATATGCTTTCTCTTCCCTTTTTATTCTTGAGATCTGAAAAAACTCTCAAGATTTGGCAACATTACAATGCCAGCATATTTCATGACCTGAAAAATAAAAACCAAATAAGTTTGTCATCACTGTTCCTCCCAGGAGACATGTACCTCCTGTTCCTTCAGTAGATACTAGCACACTTCACCTTGATTCTGCTCATACAGCTAACAGCAAGAACCAGTACACACTATACCCACGTAGCACACCAAAGCAAGAAGCCAACTTTGCTGAGAAAATAAAGACTGGCTTGTTAATGATGCAGCTTATGTAGAAAGTGGCTTTGCATTGTGGAGAGGGGTTTGGAGGTAAAGTCATTTTGTCACCCGTTTCTGTTAGAATCATCAGAAGCTAACTAATGACCCACGCTAAAAAATTACATTTTCATCATTAGGTTTCTGAAGTAACATACCACTGAGATGAATGGCAGCACTTTGTACCCTGGAAGATATTTTCAGCAGGGTTGTGCAGGCTGGGCAGAAAGGATTTTACCAGCTGCAATGGGAGCACAGGGGAGAGGTCTTGTTTACAAATTGAAGAGAAAGTTTTATTTCAGCTACACTTTTCTTAAGTGATAACAGACTAGTTTTTGGAACACAATACGCAGCCATAACTGAATTCTGCACTGTAATTCATGTCAGCATACTTGTTTAACCATTTGCTGCAATGGAAAAAAAAAAATAAGTGCACTTCTGAAACACACAGGACAAAAGTCCTGACATCCAGCATCAATACCTCGAGTTCACTCACAGGCCTCGCTGCCCCTGCCCTCCCCCAGGGCTCCCACATGGCCCAGGCCCCCTCATCAGCCCCAGGGCCGTCAGCCCCTGCCCCATGGATGCTGCAGCAGGGCCAGGCTCCTGCTCCCCCTTGTCCCATCATGACCCCCCAGCCAGCTGGGCCTACCCTCAGGCCCACAGCCTGGCCCAGCATGGCCCTGTCCCCAGGGAGGTGCCGGGGCTGGGGCTGCCCCGCTGCCCCCCGCTGCCCTGCTCCTGGTGGGGCAGTGGGATGGAGCCTGCCTGCCGGGCCCTGCCATGGCCCTCCTGGGGAGACCCCACACTCCTGGCCCTTGTAGAGCTTTTACCTTCAGTTTGAGAAACTGGAAATGCAGAAAGAAAAAGGAAGAATACCCAACACGTTCAAATAATGAAAGGGATAAACAGTTACCATATAACGTATGACAAGCACTTAAGGAAAAGACTGTGAGGAATGTTTCTGCAGGCTAACTTTTAAATTGTTTTCCTGGCACCAGCTGCAAACAAACCCCAACACGTTAGATACAAGGTCTTCCCCCAGGCACAAAACTTGGCATTGGTTCAGGCCCTGCATCCCCTTTCCTATAACCAGGACTTGCCAATGTTGGGGAAAACCCCTCGCAAAGCAGCTGTAACTGCACAATCCCAGCAACCAAGTGAGAGTCCAACACACACAGCCAATTTGGTGAGAAGTTTCTTTCCACTTACCGTGAGAATCACTGCACCACAACAGTAGGGTTGTACTTCACCAACAGCTTTTGCCCACGTTTGCACTCTTAGTACCTTCAGAGGCTCGTTTATATACAACCATGTAAACTGGCAGTGTTCCCCTACAGACAAATACACATTAACTGCCTACTACCACGGCCACAAGCCATGTAAATCATTTTACTCCTTTTCAGCAGGACGGCCCCACAGAAATAACAACTTCCCATCCAGCTGCTGTGAATCAAGGTTGGAGAAAACCTACCTGTGCTCCAGGACCCCCCTGCCCTTTCCTGGGTATAAGCTCATGTCCCCACCATCCCTGGCCGAGGAGCAAGCCAGAAGCTCTTGTGCAATCACCCAGCCATGAGCTCCATGGACGCAGGCCCATTTGTATGTCAGGTGGCAATGAGCTCCTTTCGAGCTACGGCATCCATGAAGGAGTGACAGCAGCATGGTGACAATGAATCCTGGACAACAGATAAGGCAAATCTTCTAAGCAGAGGTATGAGGATGAATTCCTGATTCTTGAGACTTCTCTTTATCCTCACATCAGAGAAGCAACTGCAAGACAGCAATGTTTTTTGCAGCCACCATGGTGAAAGAAGAAGCAGCTAAGAAATGTTTCAGGGTTTTGTTTCAAGGTATTCCCTTCTTTGAGATAAATTCTCTTCTGCAAGGGATTGTATTGTAACACAAATCCGCTGACTTAAAAATTCCCCATAAGGGCTGTGTAAAAGGGAAAAATGCATGTAAACCCTCCACAGCTGCCCCAACAAACACTTGCAAGGATATTTTGTGACCTGGAAGAGAGTCACTCCAAAAGAAGAAACACGTTTGACCCACAGAGTGAGCGAGCACTTAGGACTACACTTTGCCGTCTTTTGTCCCACAGGCCCAGGTCTCCTCTCACTCGTGTGTAATGCCGAGGACATTACCTGGGAAGCCAACAGGAGTGGCCCAAGCACCATGCGAAGGGCTGGCGGGGCATAGCAGAACATATATGCCTGCTCCACAGGGGTCACGTGCTCTCCAGCATTGTGGGCGAACTGTGTGCTAGTCTGGCCCCACAGAGTAATTCAGAGTATTTTAAGACATGAGCTGGAGAACATCTGGCCCAGAATAGAATCCTACAGAAATGCAAACCGCTCTAAAGACTATACCATAATGCACACGAACAAGAAAGCTTCACTGGAAACTTAAATTGTATTCTCTAAATTCATACTGTTTCACTCAAGTAATGTCTTCGTCATCTTTTAACAAAACCTTGTGCGCACACAATTGGCATCTTGAACTGTAAAGGCAAGTTTCTTTTTATTCCTCAAAGACAAGACGGGTTCTACTTCATCAGTGACCTATTTTGAACGTGTGAAACAACCACATGCATAATTCATGGTATGAACCTTTCCCACATGTAGAGACCTAATTCACAGGAGAAAGTTGCAGTGATTTAACCAAATTAGGTTTGCTTTGTTTTGTTTTTTAATTGACTCTGTGCACAAAGTAATATACAGTCATTTACATTCCTTTCATTTACTAAATAAATAGATTTCAGTTAAGTGAAATAAATTATGTAACCAACTCTGGAAAATACTTGATCAAAATGTCTTTTGAAAAATCCAAGTGAAAGACTGCAACTTCTATTTGTAGAGGAGTTCCTCTGCACTACATTTCCCCTTCCATGAAGACTTCAATGTGCATGCAGCTTAGCTGTTTTTCATGAGGAACGTGGTTGTACACTTCAAAAATTAGTAATACTTCTCTATTTATTTTTTTTAAAACACAGAACTTAAAGCGCTTTGAAAAAGATAAGCAGTTATCATGCGGTTAAAAATTCATAGGAACATTCAAATGAACCAGGGGACAATATTGCATCAAAAGCCAATGACACTTCAGTGCTCTAAAAACATTACTGTAGGAAAAACTCAGGCATAGGGAGACAAGGTAGAATTACGCAAAGCTCCATAGTAGGCTGAGAGCAGGGCCAGGAACTGAAATCAAATATTCAAACTCCCAATCCACCACATTTATTTACTAGATACTAACCCACCATGGTTAACTGAAAGCACTGACAGAAGAGTTAAAACTAATCAAATTAAAAACAAACAGAAAACCCACAATTCAAATTCAAGAGGCTGCTAAGAAAGCCTTTGCATGAGTGAGGACATATACCCTTCTATTCCAGAAGTGTTATGTACAAGAATCTGCTTTATCTTCAAAAAGTGTAAGTGCCAGACTTGATTTCACTTATAGTTGTAAAGATGCAGAATTCCTCCACTAAACTTAGTGGTATTGAACCACACACACCTATACAAAAGGATCAGCAGTCAGGCTAAGAGGTTTCACATGAGTATGTGCTGTATCAGCAGTATGGGTAACACATGGATCACAGAAAGAATTGCCAAAACTCAGCATTTTTCCAAAACTACTAGAGAAAGAAAGAGGATTTGGCATGATTGTGAAAGAGCCCTCAGATAAAAGAGGGAAGAAGGGGGAAAAAAAAAAAGCCACCATTTTAAGCTGCAGAAAGGGTACTAAGGTGAGTTATATTTTATTTCATTAAAATATATTTTGAAAACATACTGTGTAAAAGAATTAGGATTCTCAATAATTTATTATTTACATTAGCAAATGCTGTTTGACTGTTATTCTACAGATAGAAATGAAAAGTCTGCAGAAGGAAGGAAGTTGTACCAACTTCTTCAGGACCATGCAAGCCCCGTTACAAGGAAACACGTCCAAAACATACTCCTTTGCATTTCAATCCCTTCAAGTTCATGTTTGCAATTAGATCACAACGAGCCCAGTGACGGGTCACGATGGTGACTGTTGAGCACTCACAATGACAGACGGGAGTTCACAGCACTCCGCAAGAGAGAGACCCTGAAGAGATTTTAACCTTGCACTACTCAGTAGCCAAGAGGCTGCCAAGAGGCTCCAATCCCACTGTTGCTCCCATTGTCCCAGTGCCATTGGAACCAATGGCGTTACGTGACAACAAGGCCTGCACCAGGCCCCGCAGGTGTATCTCAGAAAGCTAGGCAGACTCCTTGAGCCACACTGCCCAGGAGTGGGTGTTTTTCCTACCATTTTAGACACACTGTAGCTTATCATTCTTTTTCAGTCCAAACACGTCATAAATCTCATTGGCTTCCTCCCTGTCCTCTGGGAAGAAATATGCATATGGAATTATCTCTCTGATGTAAACAACTGTAAGCACCATTCACATTTTCTGGTCCACGTGACAAAATCCGTATCCAACTTAGCCTTGTCATAGCCTTGACCGGTCTTAGCAGGGCAGCTCAGCTTTCCCATCAGCTTTCCAGATCTCTGACATCATCCAGGTACCCAGATATTGTGTGCAGTCCATTGCAATGCCAGCTGCTGTCTGCTTTACTACTCCTGGAAAGAGGGAAAGAGTGGTCATCTCTTCAGTGATTATATAAAAACCCATGATTAGAAGAAGTAAAGCAGTCAGCTCACGTGTTCTGTAACCTGGAGGCACTCAATGGTATTTCTGACATCTAATGTAAGGCACCAGTCATCCAGTAGCTGAGCAAAAAGTGACCCTCAAGGCCTCCATTAAGCAACTGCAGAGGGAACTGACAAAATTCAACCGGTTTGCTTGTCTTCTTGCTTACATAGCATAAAAAGTGTGGTCACAACATCTGGGAAAGTTTCTGGTGGTATCCTAAAAGAAGAAGCCCCAGCTTGCACTGCAAGCCAAGGAGCACGGGTGATAGCACACCACAGCACGTTTTAATGGCTGTATCAGTCACAGTTGCCACAGACATTGCAGAAATTTCCTCAAGCCCCAGGAGGCCACTGCTGCCTTGCTTTCATGGAAAATGAGTTTGTTGTCAGCAGTGAAGCAGTTACCTCCTTACAAGATGTCTCTGCAAGACACAACGGAAGGCCAGACTACAAAGCCAGCTTTGTGGTGTACTTGCTGCTTCTCTGCTGTTGGTCTTGTCTGCACAGCCATATTCACAGAGATGCAACGCTGGAGACAGCAGAAAATTCGCCTATGGACAAAGAGGTCATCTGGATGCTGGCTGACTGCAACATTGAACAGTCTCAGTCCAGAATATCAGTCTCAAATGGGACCAGATGGTAGTATGTCAAATTGGTGACATAAGCTGTTGGATCATCACTGTCTTCTAGCTCTGACGTAAAGTCACTCACACTTTCAAACCTAAGGAGAAATCAAAACAAAACCAAAAAAAGGCATTAAGTCATTAATATTAATTTAAAAAATTCAAAGTCAAAGGAATTGGAAGAAAAGTACTGGGGGAGAAGGAGAAGGCTAGAGTATCTGAAAACTGATCACTGGAAATTTTGAGAAAAGACATCTGTGAGGGGGTCATTTGGAAAAAGGGCTGCAGGCAAGAATGCCTCTGCTGGCATCTCAGGTTAAATTTCTGAGCAAATATAATGCACAGACTTCCTTTACACCACAGTGGTGTTGCAGTAGTAGTCTTTCTAATGCTGGTTTTCAGCTTCAGCTTTGTAAAGCTGTTTGTAAGGCAGAGATCTAGAGTCCCAACTCTTTTTTGAAATCATCAGTGTCTCTCTCTCGGCAGCTTGAAATTCAAATTTACAGTAGAAGTCATCAAGCAGGGTCCATGCAGATCAACTATGAATCATGAAGCTATAGTTTCTCTGACATCAGCCTACATGTCATTCTGCTAAGGCAGAGAGGCCAGCAACGGCATCTTCTGTCACTTATGTAAACCAAGATTCAGCACTTACTAAAGAGGGTTGAGATATAAATGAAAACCATTGCTCTCCATGTCCTTAAACAAAAACAAAACAAACAAACAAACAAATGACCAAAAAAAAAAAACCACACCTGCTTCTTTGTAACCTGTGGAAATGAATGGGCAAAAGAGTTTGCTTTCAATAAAACAGGATGGCTATTCCCTTTTAAAACTGTGCCAAAACACAGCTACACAGCATACTAGGAGAGCAAGTTCTTAGTCTCTTTAAATAGCAGTCTTCAGTGAAAGGGACATTTTTGATTCCTCTCTAGTATGACACTGACTCTTCATAGCACTTGTCGTTGTAATACCTGAACTTCATTTCTCATGACATCTGGTTACTACGTAGAGTTGAAGATGATGTGGATCAAAAACATTAATTCATTTTCATTTCCTAGGATTCTTCTCCTACCAACGAATGAATGATTTCATGGGACATAGCCTTTCTTATCAGGCAATTCTGGATACCTCTGAAATTAGGTTTTTATGAGTCTAGAAGAGCTTTCACTGTGGTATGGGAAAAACTTCACAGAAAGTACTCAGAACTGATCCCATCCACCTTCTCCTCAACACAGCCATGTGTTTATGAATCAACCACAGGACAATGAGAACCATAGTGCATGCACGTAAATCATCTTGTCCTCTCTGACTTTCAAAGCTACTAGTGATCAAGGAAGGAAGCAGCAAGTGAGCTCTGGAAAAGTGAGTCAAAGCTGAGGTCCACATTCTTCTATTCTGTTCTCACAGCATTTGGCAGCAACATGAAACGCCTGTTCCCACGCAAAAGTGGAACGGAAACTGCCTTTGTATCCAGACTGAACTTGTACCTATGAAGTGAAAGGGTGAGAGTCCCTTCTCTGCATTTGGCTTTTGTATGAGGCCAAATGTTTAAGACAAATGGAAACAATGACTACAGTGTCCTTCCTACAGAGCCTCGCTGCCCTCCCCATGGCATAAGATTTAGATTTTGACAAGCAGAGTACATCTGAATATAAAGAGATTCCCAAATTTAGTTTCACTTGCTTTGGTATTTTCCTTCCCACTTTCTATCTCCTGTGTTACAACCTGAATTTCTGCAAAGATTACCCACCATCTCATGCCTACTGTCATCAACCAGAAGGCATCAACTTGTTAAAACCTACACTTTCCTCAGTGACACACATTCCAGTACCAAGGAGGCTGCAATTTCTACACTAAGAAAACATTTTTACTTCTTCCCAGATAGCCTAGCAGTTAAAGGCAGTCACTTCAGACCAAGGATTAAAACTCATCTCAGTTCAGGCAAGGGACCTGAAGAAGCGTGAAGTTTCTTTTTTCGCACACTCTCTCTTTAGTATTTTGAAAGAACTGGCGTTCATTCAATACAGAGTGAGAAAATGGAAACTGAAAAATTGCAAAAGATGGAAAAATAATTTCTAACCTACTTCTGACTATAGGATATGCCCTTTTAGGGGACATACTTTCTAATTTTTTTTTTTAGGCGGGCATACTTCAGCTCTCTGAATAGCAGGTAAACAGAGAAAGCTTTAAAATAATTTGGTTTAAAACTGCATCTCGCTTTCATATGAACTAGTTAGACTCCTGCAGTTAAGTAAGGGAACTGCAGATATCCCTCTAACTTCAACCTAGAAAGCCCTAAGACTCAGGTATTTCAGAAGCCCCAAAGAAGAGTGGTAGGATAAAGAAACAGATAACACCTCTCACTTTAATCTCTCCCCAAAACTCACTTTCTTTAGAAGCATCACAGGTTATTGGATAGCAGGGTCCATACATCCTGGAACATATGGACACAGACAGCTCTGTCTCTTTTACACACTCCTGCCTGGTCTTTCTCAACTCGTAACTATGAGGACCACCACTTTTTGAACAGAAACTTACGCATTTTCTCCTGCAGTGCTGTCGCTATGCTCTTTACTTACAAGCACATAAAAATGACACAGAACTTTGAATATTTATTGCCTTCATTCCTCTACTCCCTCCAGGCTGTTTGCTTGCCTGCATGTGTGGGAACACGTGCAGAAAGGATTTGACTTGGTTTCCTGCAATCACTTCAAGCTGATATTGTGCTGTCTTACAGACCACTAGCGATACAGAAACAACAGGTTATGAAACACCAGTGAGGCAGACAGAATGACAAAGCCAGAAGAGGAGGCAAGAAGGCTATTTGGATTCCTCTTTCCTGCTCTTGTCAACTACAGAAAATTAGACAATTACAACTGGAAGACCCCACAGATTTTGTGGCTCCTCAGCCTCACTGATAAGGTACTACAAGCAGCGTGTGAGGTACAAAGCAGCGGCACTCACATGCTGTGGGTAGGCAGAAAGCATTCCTTGCTGCCAGAAAGGAAGCGCAGACACAGAAGTCTGCAAAGCACTGCTCCACAGTGCTCATAGGAAACCAAACACAGTAAACAGGGGCTACAGCTAGCTGCTGTATAGGACTTCCTACTACCAACAGGTCTTTTCCCAAAATAAAGTTTACAAAACACTAACTCTGTGATCTATCATGCCATGCTGACTGCTAATGGCCAAACTGCTGTCCGGGCCTTGCTGTTTCTTCCTCAAAGTACCTCGATAGACACACTGTCCCTCACAAGGGCCTACACCTTGTGCTGTAAGACAACCTTCTTTATCAGTTTAACTCCAGTTAATGCATTAGGGCTACTGCTCACATTCACCAGGAGGAAGGGGGAAACAAGGTACGTAGAAGCTAATACTTCTCATTAACTCACAGGAGTAACTCCAGTGTAAATAAGGTGCGAGACAACACTCCAACTCCTCTCACCACCTTACGTGCAAGCAGTACCTGAACAGAACTCCTTCCATCTAAGACTAAAAAGCACAGGGATAGCACTTTCTTTTCCTGCCAAGAGTAGGGTTTTGTTTTCCTGGAAACATTCTGCATTTAACTTCTCCAGCTCCAGCTGCTTTTGCATTGCCACCCATGAAAGTCTCTCCCACAGACAACAAGATGCTTGTGATGACAGCAGCACTGTCCTGAAAATCCCTGTCTATTACTGGAGTGAGTTTGCCAAAAAAGCAGCACATCCAGCCCCAAAGCCTTTGCTGCCTGCTGCTGGCTGGAAAGACAGAAGTGCAAACAGTCCTGGCAGGGGAAGATACCTCTCTGAAACAAAACCAAAGAGTTTGAATGTGTTTATTTATAACTTTTCCTTTGAGAAGGTCTGCAGAGTACTGAAAGAAGCATATGTAAAAGCACGTGGAGGCTGAGCACACTGGGTTCACCACATTTTACAACAGTGTGGTATACTGCCAACTAAAATTAGAGAGAAAACGAAGGAGGCAGAACAGACTAAGCAACTCCAACTTGCAAAAACACTATAGTTTCTTTTGCAAGATGTTTCAGACTTTTCAGCTGATAGGCTGTTTGGTAGGTAGCACCGCAGGCAATCCAACAGCTAACCAGTGCAGCAGGACCTCAGCAAATGAATGCTACCTGCCAAAGATCCAAGTGCTTCCATCCAAAAAATACAGGTTTGCTTTGCAAAATGTCTGATTCGAGTACATCAGCAGCCAAAATCCATATGGAGTTTAATGCTGCTGAAAGGAAAAAGTTCCCATTTGAGGATATACAAGTCCACAAGGAATTAAATCTAATTTCAGAATAGGAAACATGAATCCCATAAATCCAATTGTACAGAGACCAAAAAGGAACTGCATAGGATTTTGAAAGATTTTAAAATTTCCTGTCTGGGCTACTAACCTACGCTTAACGCAACAACAAGAAAACTTTTTCTTTCAAAAAAATTTCAATCTTTACAAAATAACTGTTTTACACAAGCACCATTACTTCCTAGCTACTACCTCCCAGCTTCAATATACAGCTACAGGAAGGGCAACTTTAGGGCACTGTAGACAACATACATTTAAAATTTATCAACTTCTTCATTCTTGATTTAAATTCCTTCAGGGAAGTTAAAATACAAATGCACAAAGCTAGGCTGTTTTCCTGGATTTATTTCTCCCACCACAGTTCCTGGGAAACCATGCCTACCATCCAGTTTTTATCAGATTAATATTCTCTGGCCATAGTATTTTCCGACTTTCTATACAGGACAAACAATGAGATGACAATTAGATGATGACAGTTTCCAATCTCAGCCCAGTAAGTTTTGCTTAGGCCAGAGCATGTTTTTAAAATCAAGACTAATTTTTTTTTTTTTTAATAAAATCATTTTGAAATAATAAAAATAAGGCAGGAAAAGGCTTTCTTTGGTAATCTGCTCCAATTATTTATCGCTCTCACTACTAAATCATGATCCACTATGAACTGTCAACATTAATTTCTAGACACTATCCTCATAGAATTATCTCCAGTGTATCATTTCAACCTCGTTAATATAAGCTTATAAGCTTAAATGCTGTTAGCAAGGTCTAGTTTCAAAACAGTAAGTGATAAAACCCTGGTTCTTTTAAAAGTTAATAGAAAGACTTCAAGAAATTACAGTGGAGCCAGAGATACATTCCAGCCCCTGACAAAATCTTGTCAAGCTCTAAACCCTTCTGCAGACTGGCAATGATCACATTTCAAATGTGGCAAGACAGAGCCTTGTATTCAAAGATGAAGCCTCCATAAGGCTTTTAGCACTCAGTTTCCATCATTTTGACTGCTCTAATGAAAACGTAGGTCAATGTTTCTCGTTAAAAATATTTAAATGCTTCATTACCTGAAGCTCATTGAAATATCAATCACCTTCCCTGACAGAAATCTGTAGGACCCAATTTCCATCAGTGCCCATCTGTCAGTGTAGTCACTGACTTAAGACCTACATGAAAACCATCCTGGTTACTGGTCTCTGACCCCCCAAATACCTATGCGCATTAACAGGCAAAATTTACAAATAAGGCTAATCTAACTTCCCCACTCCTTAATGAAATACACGTTTCACTAACTCAGTGCATGTGGCAGCACCTGAGCAGCTGCTCAGCTTCCTTTGATTAAGTTCAGGGATTTGTTCCCCTCCTCTGAGGATACTGTTTTGCTTCCCAAATATTTATTTGGAATATTCTATCTGTAAGGACGTTTCAGTTTCCAAATTTGGGCTCAAGTCAGCTCTCTTCAGTCATGAAAGAAAGAAAAAGCTCCTCTGTTCTCACCTGGCAGGATCCCTGTGACAGCCACAGCTTTTTTCATACACAGAGGACTGAGCTCCTTGGGGTCAGTAATTCTCAGACAGCCATTTTATCCATTTTAATGGAAAGAGCTGTGAAGCCTTAGCAACCAGGCCCAGAAAATCCTTAAAGTTGTCAGAATGACAACTGCACCAATCTTGCTCCTATACAGAGGATAACATCTTGCTGGGGGGGGAGCGGGGGGCAGGGAACAACCAAAAAGCGACAGTTTATCTGAAGCTTGACATCATTAGTCGTGGACAAACCACACTTACAAGTGTTCTGCTGAATCTACATCCAGGTGCTTCTCTTTTCCATTGGGTATACTGTGGTCGATGACTATTGTTTCAGTGTTTGCTAAACAAAATCCATTTGATCTCATGATTTCTGTCAGGAGAGGAAAGAAAAAAAGATGAGAGTGCAAAAAAAAAAAAAGGAAGCTGGAAAACAACTGCAGCTGCATATCATACACAGTTGACATGATTATGAAATGAGATGTGCACAAGACTTTGAAAATCTGTACAGAAAAGCAGAAACAAGAAGTTTGCTTCATAGCTTCTTACACCTACAAACTGCCAGTGCTTAAGCAAGTTTATTCATGTAATCAATTCCTGATACTGAGCATTTGAAGCAAGGGCCAGAAGGCCCAGTTTCAGTCCCACTAATGCCAGTGGCAAAATCTGCATCACTTTTAGTAGAATGGCAGCCCATCCATATAGTTGCAATCTACCACTTAGCGTAATTGTATTTTTCCTGGACAGATTTCCAAGGCTTAAACCAGTTAAGTAGGAAAAAATAAAATAATAAAAAATAAATAAAAAATTAAAAAAACTCCCACAACAGGAGAAATAAAAAGTTACCTCCCAAATTAATTCAACCACAATCTTTAAGTCATGTAAAACAATACTATCTTCTATACTGTCCTCAAATCTGCTTAATTGTTTCTCACTGTGTAAAAAGCCTCCCGTCCAGAATAGCTAAAATTTACACCTAATTCCACTGACTTACCACCAAGAAAAGAGTTTAAAACTAAAGAGTAGTATTTGATATCAATGAGAAGTTAATCCATGTCTGTACCATATGGAAAAGCAAACTAGGCATATCACAAGGATTTCTTCTGCTCACACAACCTTAGATGAAACTAGAGTCAACACAAAAGGAACGTATTTTTCTATTTAAATCAGCACTGGCTTAAGTGGGATGACTGATCATTCGCTTCAAAGTATGAGGACCCTGTGTTACATCCTTGCATTATCAGCACAAGCAAAATGAAATTCTTCTGTGGCAAGAAATATGGCAGGGATAAAACGTATGTACAAGGAATGCCTAAGACCTTGCCTCAAACAGACCAATTTCAACCACACAGTTCAAGTAATGAGCAGAAGAGCAGAGCAGAGAGAGAAGGGATGGTTTTGTTGGTTTTTTTTTTTGTGTGTGTGTGTGTGTACATTTGCATATTACTATATAAAGGTAAATCCAGAACTCACTTCCATATTTTTCCTGCAAAAGTCATCTTTGACTTTCAATCTGTATTTTATTGCGACCTATATCAGCAGAATATGTGGTAACTGAAAACCAACAGAATCACACTTCAGTCATGACTCATCTTGAACCAACATCATATTGCAGAATAAAATTTACATCATAAATTCAAATTCAGAAAGCAGGGGCTTTCTCTCTTCCCCATCACCTACCACTCTGAACAGAACCATGTGAGGGGCAGTTTGTTTTTTCAGAGAACACAGAATACGTTTACCTGTTTTTTTGGAGTCTGCAACCATGCAGAAAGCTGCACTATGACCAACATGAATGCCACAGTTTTTTTTCCTAGTGTCCTTGCCATGACCTAAAAGTTACAGCATTTCATTGCAATGCAAACTGCTTTGGATGTTAACATTTACTGCCATCTACTGACAGCACTGCCAGACACTGAAGCCATTCCCAGTGTGCAGTATTCAGATGAAGCAAATACCAGTTTATTATCAGATTTCCACCTATGTTTTAAAAATGCATTTGCAGCAGCCAGTTAAACAATAAAACAAATTACTACATGATGCTTTTGAATAGCTGTACAGGTCTTCCTCCAACCTTCCTCCAATTAATTAGCTATGACTCGTCTACTAAAATTAATTTAGGATTAAAACAAAACATGTTAGTGTTCAGCTAATGTGGTTTCCACAGCTCCTCTACATGTAGGCTGGCAGGAGGCCTCTCTTTACTGCTAGCTTGTCCCTCAGCCACACCCTCACCATGAATTTAGATTCGTCTCGACCATCTTCTCTCTGTTGTACCCACCACATGGCATTCTCAGTCATGCACACTGTGTGTGCCCCAAGGGAGTACATACCCTCACAAAAAATCAAATGAAAGCTTTCCAAACAGAAAAAAAACAAAATAAAACAAAACAACAACAACAACAAAAAAGAGCAACAGTGCAGTTTCTGACCAATGCAATTCTAAATACATATATTCTTGATATTTGCCTGTTTGCAGAAGCAACAAGGTTTAAAAGGATGGCTGCTGTCAGTGGTACATTTTTACAGCATATAGTTTGGGGATTCTTCATTTCATAATGGCCAGGTGCAAGGACCAACTTTACAACCCCTGTTCTCATGGAGCAGGAACATATTCCAGACAAAAACAGTGAATATGCTCTCAGGGGCCAGTGCTGAAAACATGCCCATCCAGGTGTTCAGAAGCAAAGCACATAAACCACATCCAGCCTTTGGAGGATGACTAATGTTAGGAAACACACACATGAGAAATTTCACCTGTGATTTCCCCATCAGCTCAAGACACCATCCAAACCTCTCCCTACTCACAGATGGAATATGAGACACCCTTGTTGGCTCCCATCTCTCACGCCCAGGGAGCCAGACCTGCATCGTCCCCTTTTGCAGTATGGCTCCAGGTGCTCTTCTTGACAAGCACTGTCCTGCACTGCAGCCTGTGCTCGGGGCCCCTACAAAAAGGCACAAGCCCAGCCTGGCTGGCAAGACCACGCTTTTCACTGAGGCTCTGTGTTATGTGGTATGTTTTTAAGTAGTTGTTGGTATGCTCACAAGCGGTTTACCATTTAATTAAAAGAAAATTTAACCTATGACTAGTTTGCTTAGAACCAGAGCTCAGGATCAGTTACAAAAAAAAAATCTACCCTATTTATGAGATCAGTCCTTAAGACACACTGTTTACATCTTTAGCATGTTGACACACTGACTAGTCATTAACCAACATACTGTTAGTACCTATGAAAACTGATGTACTTCATACTAAACATCTTATGCACCTTGGAGGACTATGCAGTATCTCACTCTGACATTCACCAAAATAAACTCTTGTGGTGACAGTAAAACCACCACCTCATGGGATAGCTCACAGACTGCAAGCTCCTCAGGAGAAGTCTGCAGTTCCCGCTAGGCTCAAATGAAACTTTTCAATGTAGAAATACAAAACCATGCACACTGAATGTCTACAGACCTTTTAACAACAGTCAGTAGCAGATTCCAGGGGGACAGGCTGAAAGGATGGGCAAGCCTATAATGATACTGCTCTCCAGTTTACCCTCCAGCAATATGTGGTTTAAAAACGTGCTGTCTCCAATTGTGACAGGTCTCAATGCACTTTTCCTCCATTTGCTTGCTTAATTCTTTTTTGAAGTCATTTATGCTTTCAGCTCCACAACATCCTATGACTATGACGTACACTCCCTAACTGTGCCCCAGATGAAAACAACACAATATTATAACCTTTTGTTTGTTTAAAGCCTTTTGTCTGCCAACATTACTGGATAACCTATAGTTCTTGTTTGGCGAGAAGTACAGGGTAATCAACCTCCTTCTGTTCACAGCTTTGTAGGCTTCCATCATATTCCTGATGTCATCTCTTCTCAAAGTTGAAGTATATTTCTTTATCTAACCTTTTTCTTAGAGAAACTGTTCAATTATTTTAATCCCTGTCCTTTATTTGTATGTTTTAAAATTTAATTATGTCCTGTCTGAGATAGAGACCAGAACTGTGCACACTTTATATTGTGGTGGTTCTCCTTCCTTCTTCCCTAATAATACCTAATATTCTCACTGTTGTTTTTGCTAGCTGCTTGGCAGTGAGCTTACATTTTCACAGAACTGTATAAAGAGCTCAAAATCTCCTTCCCAAGTGGTAACAGCACTATCATACGTGACAATAGCAAGGATTGCATTTTCCTCATGTCCACTTCTCTGCATTCATCAGCCTTCACTTTCACCTGCCATTTTATTGCCTGAATGTATACTGCCTAATATGTCAAGGTTAATTATACGTTCTGTTATAAAGCAGACTATGGAGAACTATCTTTTGAATTGCTGGTGGAGAAAGAACAAAGGGAACAGCAAATAAAGTCATTTTCATTCTTTAATTCTTGTGTTGACTGCAGGAAGCAAACAACTCTCACCTGATATTTTAACTGGACTTTGAAAGCTTGGCTGAATTTTATGGACATTGTCATTCTTTAGAACTTGGTCCAAAGGAGATCTCTCAAAGAATGTGAGGACTACTTCAGATCTTGAATACTTAACAAGAGAAAAAGAAAGAAAAAGAAGAAAAAAAATCAATTTTTTATCAGTAGTTTGCTTTGTTCCTCTTCTCCCTTTCCATCCCTGCATAGTACAACAGAAAGACTTATTACAAGCAACTGCCTGGAGACATCATTATATGGTTCTGCCACTCAGCATTTCTCCAAGATGCTAAATAAATTGTTGCTTCTTTTACAGTTTGGCAAAGCCCATCACTTTCTAATCTGCATGAGAGTGTGTGTCACCATCAAGGAGGAATCAAGCTATGCTAAGTGCGGAACCTGGCTTACTCACCTTCCATGGCATGTTTATAATAGTCTTCAGAAGCTTTTCCACTTCATTGAGTCTGGCTTCTATATCATGGGCTTCCTTTATTGTGATGAGCCCTAGAAACAAAGTAAACAGATGGTGGGCATAGGCAAAAGCACATTTTCACATGTACACACACTTCAGCAGCCAGAAGCAGCTGCTCAAGAAGATGTGTAAAGACCTCAAATATTATGCCTTCCAGAAATAAGCCTTTTGACCCATACTGATGACAAAATGTGTACCCAAACTAAGGTGGGTGTAGTTACTAACACAGTCGCAGGCCTGACACAAGTTCAGCTGTTTATGATCACATTTAGGAGCTGCAAGACAAGCAGAAGTAGAACCACCTACTCCCTCACCCACAGTTTCACTACACAGCATTCCCAGCAATGATAATCAAAATGCCTGTTTTCTGCTTCCCAGAACCATGATTCATCGTTTTTCTGTCAATAAAAAGCAAAAGAAAACCCAAGAAAGCCAAAAAATCAACCCACAGATCACAGGAAAAGACCAAACAAGCTAAACAAAAGGCTTCAAGAGCAGTCTTGTATTTCTCTGAATGCAAACCCCAAAGAGCAGTCCAAGGAAGATTTCTCAGTACCATGTTCTTCAAGGGCAAAACAACTGTCTTTTTTTTTTTTTTTAAATCGCTGAATTATCACATAGCTGCGGAAGGGATTAAAATGAAAATTTTGCATTCCGGTGTCCTGAATGATGCATTACAATGTTTCTAATTTTGAATTGCTCGACATGAGGATCTTCAAGTGTAATACCATAGAAATTTCATAAGTATAATCTGCAGGGCATCTGTAACTTCCCTCTCTCCTAGCAGGCTCAAGGAAATCCAGCAGAGGTCATATGCATATGCAGGAAATATGAGGAGAAACAAACCCCAATATCTTGCATCCCTCTAACAGCTCTTTTATTTCTGGTCTTTGTAACTCACTGCTCTAACCCAGTCATCGTTTTGCCTCTACACTTCTGCAGCTTTTCTAAGGAACAGGATATATATGTGAAATGAAATACCTAAGAGACGATTAAAATCAACAGACTTCACTGGTTTAAATAAATAAATAAAATATTTTTTAAGAAGCTGGAGCAGAAGACGACCCAATAAATCAAAACCATCTAAGAAAAAAAAAAACCAGGAAAAAAAACCCTAACATCAGTAAGGCAGTCAGCGAGAAACCACCTCAATATACTAAAGTTGTAAGCACTAAACTTTTTTAAGCGCACTCTTCTACATGCATCTCCATCTCCCTATTTAAAAGACAAACGCACAGAAAGTGCTGTCAAACACGCACAGTCTGGGGCCTACATTCACAAAATGTTTCCGTCTGCATCGGTCCGCGTTGTGTTACTGATGTGACATGACCACATACAAACTTTCCAGACAAAAGTATGACTTTGAAACTACCAGCTCTCCTTGAATTACAGCTCTAAATAAAACAGAGATTGTCTCCAGAGCAGCCAGATTTACTTGACAGTTGTCCCACAAAAAAATAAGCCTTTCTATTGCTCAGCAGTCCCTCATTTTGCTTTTTTTGTCAGCTTCACTGCCACTTCTTCCTCTGGCACAGCTCGCTCCCTCTTCCGACAGCAGAGCAACGTGCATCGACAGGCATGTAAGTGCACCAGCAGCACATCCCGCTTTGGCTGGTGTATACCACGGTCGAGCAGCTTTGCATGGAAACTCTCTGAAAGGCTGTAAACACAAATTAACTCATCTGCGTGGGTCCACAGACTGCCCATTAGCTGGGTTGTGCTTGACGCCTCAGACCTGAATTGCAGACCAGCACCCTTCATCTTCCTAACTGCTGGGTGTGAGCGGGCCTGGGTGGGTCTGTGTCGCCTCTCCACTAATGTGTTCCTGTCCCACATCTGATGGAAGTTCAAACCTTTCAAAAAAAGAAAAAAGAAAAAATTTTTCATCCTCCCCAAAAAAAGCTGCCAGCGGCCCCACAGCTCAGGCGCCCACGTGTGACGTTAGAAACATGCTGTCGCCCTGCCACAGTCCACATCAGAGGGAACCGAGCCAACCGCTACGGTGCCGGCGACTCTGGCCGCTCTTGCTCCAGTCTGCACAAACACTGCAATAATCGGAGCAGAGACCGCTTGGCTGCAGCTCCCACCTTGCAGGCAGACCCCCTCACCACCGACCCACGAGGGGCTCGGCGCTGAACTGCTTGCTCTCAAATCTGCCCTCGACCTCGGACCCTTTCCCAAACAAGCACTTGCTGTTGAAACTAGTATTTTGCCAGGAGGAGGGATACTTTTAAACAAATGAAGATAGAGCAGCCAAAAAGGAGAAAAGAAAAAAAAAGGGGGGGGGGGGGAAATAAACCTCACCAACAACACTGCACATTCCTACTCCCAGGAAAACCAGCCAAGCAGTAAGATTTTCTCTCATTAGTAATCACGAAAAGCATCTGCAACTCCGCACAGCCTTTTTAAGCTTTAGTGAGAAAAGTCAGATAAGACCCTCGGCCTGTGGCACTTTTACAGCTCACCCAGTAGGAGGTTTTACGGCTTTCACCAGGAATTGCCAGCCCCTGCGCACTCCTTGCTCGTGCTGTTGGAGAGGCACCAGGCATGCAAACCCACGCTCCTACCTGGAAACTGGCACAGACGACTTAACATCTGACGCAATAAAAACTGTTTCTTACTGAAGCTTTTACTAATATCAAAAACAAAAGGCAGACGGTGTCGGAAGGAGAGCAAGTGATACGTCTGCCTGGACAGATGCCTGTATATGCGCTTAATGACCACGGATGCACAGCTCTGCTGTGTAAAGCTGCTGACCTTACATGATCAGTCACGGGGAACTGAGTTTGGCAGGGCTACAGCCTTCCTCTCCATGCGTCTGCAGTCCAAACACACAGAAACCACTTGACTGGCTATATATATACATTGAGCCCTGTAATTTCTTCTGCAACAGCTACAAAGTTTGTAAGGCCCCCATTTATTGTAATTCTAAAAGTCTCTGTTTTTAAGAGTTAACAGATGCCCTTGTGGTTTTCAGTTCGTCATAGGCCGTGATCCCACAACCCGAGGGATTGCTTACAGCCCAACATCTGCACCACCCTGAGCAAGACGCTGCCTGCCCGAGCAGCTGGGAGGAACGGAGGCCTCGGCCCCTCCTTGCGCTCCCTTCCAGCGCTCGCTGGCTGCTTGCTGTCATCAGCCACAACTTACACGTGCATGGGTAACACCAGGGTTTCCCGAGGTGAAGTCTCCAGCGGCAGCACTGCTTCAAGGTGCTCTTGCCCTCCCCTGCAACTCATTTCCCCTCCTGTGCTGCAGCACACCGCCGTCCCTGCCTCACCAGCACAATGAGGTGAGCAGCAGGGAATACCTTGAACCGGTCCTGTCAAAGACTCCACCTCAGGAAATCACAGCTTGAGCAGGAGAAGCAAGAGCCTGCAGGCCAGGATGCCCGATGCAAGCTCTTTTCTCACCCAGGCACGATGCATTCATGCAGCCGGCTTGAGCACGAATTTGCGTAAAGAAAGCTCACAGAATTGCACCTGAGCTTTCTGTCTCCACCCGTCACTAACAGCTTGCTTATGCACAGGGGCTCACTTTTGGGGGGGGGCTTTCTCCCCTGACTGCCTTCTTTTTTCTGTTCTGAAGCTTTGACAAGGCAGAGGAAAAGAAGAAAAAGCCACAGACTGGTCTAGAATCTCCAGACACTGGAAATGTCTGAACAAACAGACACAACGCACATGCCAGCTGCCTTCGTAGACGGAGTCCAGCACCTCCAGCACTCGTTAATCCTGACACGAATGCACCACAAGCTGGATGCATCTGGAGCACACTGGACCTACTGCACGTGCACTGGCCACGTACGCAGCATCCATACGGCAGCTACAGCGTATCCTGAAGCCTTTTGTCTCTCTGCCCACAGAGCAGAAATATATGCCTGTCTTTCCATGAGGGGTTTTCTGACCCCAAGAACCTTTCTTCAGGCAGTTTGCCCTAAAATAAAGGGAAAACACTAATAAAGCAACCAGCAGCCTGGAACCAGTTGTGCTTTCTTCCACTTGTTCAGTCATGCAACAGAGCTGAGCTCACAGCTAGGAAATCTCTCAGTGAGGTCATGGTGAAATGCAGTTCTCATGCCTTTCCCTCTGCCCTGGCTGCAGTCTGACTGCTAATTGAAAACATGTGCAAACTCCTCCCAGGAAAACTTTGCTCTCTGTCTTGTTACCCATACTGTTCTTGGACAATTAACTATCATTTCAAATGATTTAAGTACTATAAACACCTATGTTTATAGGGCTTGAGGTAAACTAGAGCCCCGCTGGCTCTTTTTTTTTTTTTTTAAAACCGCAAAGCCTTTTGCCAAACACCACAAACCTCTAAGATTTTTTTCACCCAGCACACAGGGGAGCCCACACGCTGGGTCACAGGAGGGACAATACAGGAACAGTGTAACCAAGGGTGGCACTTGCCTGTACCTGGGATTTTTGGTTTTAGCAGTGTTCTGCTGTGCGCACAACCCCTGTAACTAGCAACCTGATTTTAAGGGAGGAGGCAATCACTTTGACAACCCCCCTGCCCCTTTCCTGACCAAGCACCCCAAGCAGAGTCCATAAGACTGGATGAAAAGGATTTGCCCACAGTTTGAGACCACGCATACATAGCAACTTCATGCATGGCAACACATCTCTGGAAAAAACACAGCACAAACAGCAGCATGGGCCTGCAGCACCCTTCCTGCTCTGGGACCCTGGTGCCAGAGCAGCTGCAGGAGACTTGGAGATCAAGCAAGCAGCTGTGTCCCTGGCACGCTGGGTCACGGCGTGGGAGCCAGGCTCAGAGCTGAAAATGAGCAGGAAACGAGCTCAGCAGAGGAGAAGAATGAACTGGGAGCCAGTTAGTGATGTCAACACACAAGCCTTGATAGCCTGTCCTATTGTTGCCATATGAGCCACCAAATCTGCAACTAATGATATTTTGACAACCACTTCTAACGCACTGCATAGCTTGTAATGAAATCATGGTGTGGTCTTGACAGCTGATGCCCACGATGAGTGCTTTGTCTCAACAGCCCTCTAGTGCCCTCCAAGGAAGAGTGAGTTCATGCCTAGATCAAGTACATCTCAGATGTCATCCCTCAGTGATGACACAAAGTCATCTGTTTTTCTGGAGATGTGTTGCTGTGTACAAGTTGCTATGTGTACATGATCTCAAGCTGTGTCGCAAACCCTATTCCTCCAGTCTGAAGGACTCCACTTGAGGCTTTTGGTCAGAAGAACAGAGAATGTCCAAGAGAGCTACTACTTTCTCAAAATTAGTTCAACAAGTATAGGAGACAGAGGGAAGAGAGGCCAAGGTGTTTTGAAGATGAGTGCAAGATGGAATGATTATACTACTAATACTACATACTTCATTACGTACATGAAGATTGAAATATTGCATTGAGCCCTCCTCACCTAATCCTCTCTCAGTCCCCTGTGGGGAAGACTGCAGAATAGATATCAAAGTGAAAAAGGGAGTAGCAGGTAAATCCAGGCAGAAATCTTACTGTGTTTTGCTAAATCCACACTGCAATAAAGATTTATGTCCTATAGATTCTGATCTTGAGCCCACCCTTATCTCTTTCCACAACACGATGAGCGGCTATTAGGGATTTCAGATCATTAGGGAAGACACATAAGCTGTCTTGCACAGACCACTGCTACTCTGCTCTCTCTCCTGACCAGACTGTATGGCTTCAACATGAGATCTGCCACTGTTCCCCCCCACTTACAGTATTCATTAACAGAGCAGTGCTCAATCTTTTATATCTTGTTCCCTCATTCTTCCTTCTTTCCCACAGATGGGTTAAAACCCTTGTGCATACACACACAAGGACACATTTCAGTTACGAGGACGGAGAAGGAAGGTCCCAGCCATGAGAGGGGGCATACACAATCACACAGTGATGTACAACGCAAGCGATTTCAGGCAGTCATCTGGTTCATTCCCCCATCCACAGGAGGGCCAAGTCCAAAGTCAAATCAGGCTGCTGGAGGCCGTGGTCAGCTGACTTCTGATGTCCCCAAGGATGGACAGCTCAGCCCGATGATTTCTGTTCTTTTGTTCCTCTGCATTGCTTCCCATTTCCTCCCTCTGCTGAACTGGGCTCCTCTCAGTACCACTTCAGCTGCTGTTTTTCCTTGCTTCGTGGCCACGTCACTTCTCTCCTCCCAGCAGCTGGCCTGCGAACATCCCTCCTCCTTGCATACGCAGGCTCTCTGAACCTCACTGCTGGGCAATACCTCATTAGCCATCTGTGACTGGAGTCTGAGGAGGCCAAAAAAGCTCCCACTTATCGCATAGACAAGAGGATGCATTAATGCTGTTAGAAGGACAAAGGAATACTCAGAGGCAGGAAATTCAAAAAAAATAAAAATAAAAATAAAAAAAGAAAGAAAGAAGATGGAAAAGCTTGTTTCACACAACTTTTCTTCAATAGTTCCACAGAAATAACACCACAGGAATCTCTTTGGTCCAAAGACTTGATAAGATCCAGAGAAGGGCAGATAATTAGGGACAATCAGGGATAGCAGTTCTCCAATTACAAGAGACCAGGATAGCCACTTTTCTGTTCTCTGCAGGTTATTTATGCTGTCTTCTGCGGCATCTGGTTCTCATCACGAGGGAGAGGATCCCAGAGCTAGCTGTGGCTCTAGTCTGACTTAGTCCAGCAGCACTGGCAGCTTCTCTCTGATGCCTCTTCCCTAATTGTACAGCACCCCTCTCATGGGGCAGACACACTTGCCCCTTTCCCTCATGGGGAAATCCATCCATCTCATATGACAAGAGTCACTACAGTCTCTAAAGCCTTTACAAAGGGTTTACTATTCATGCAGTATCACTGGTGTGACACATCTTGGTGGCATTATGCAGGGAGCTGTGAAAAGGACATGACGGAGTGGAAAAGGGGTGCAGGGGGATGGATGTTTGCAGTTTGTTGCACATCTGCTGCCCTTCTTAACCTGGATTGCTGAGGAACAAAATAGGAACAGGGTTTTTTGAGAGAGATGATTTCACAAAATGCAAATAAGCCACTCCATGCTTTTACAAGTCTCACCAGGTAGCAATGAGCATATTGAAGATATTGAAATAAATCTGTTAGACACTGAAAGAGAATTTTCAAAACCCTGCCCACACTGCACAGTCTTAGCTCTAACACTGAGCATTTCTTCTTTGGCAGTTCATACATAACAGGTGTAAAAATAGGGATGGCACAAAGTACTATTCAAACAACTGTCCGACTGGAATCACCAGGAGCAGGGGCTGTGGCCGTGACCACTTGAGGACCCTGGCACACCCAAGCAGCCCTGCAAAGCACAAGAGGTGAGTTAAAAGCTGAGAACTCCAGACCTTCAGCTGATGGGTTTTCCACACGTGTATTATTAGATACAGGGAAACGGCACCTCCCAGTGACAGAGCTCGGCAGACAGACCTTCCCCACAGGGCTCCCTGCCTCGATGCTTGATTAGCCTCAAGAAACAAGAAGATGTCAAAGAAGCACAAGATAAAAGTGAACAAAGTCAAAGCCTGATGAAAAATGCAAGCTCCTACAACCATTTTTATTGCCAGTTTCTTATCAGGTGAGAACTGTCACGAGAAAACAACCTCATTTCCATTTCTTTCCATCAAAATCCTCCCAGACACATTGCCTCAGTCCACCACAAAAAGGCAACTTGTGCCTAGCTTTGTAACGACACAGCAAGCTTCATTTATCTCCATCATTACCGATGAACCATGAAATTCAGCTAATAAAAAAAAACAAACCCAGAAGCCCCAAACTTAATTTCAGCCATACAGCACTGCTGGAGCCTGATAACCGAGAGCTGCATCCTTTGTCTGCCAGACAGAAGCTCTGAGCAAGCTCCACTAATGAACTGTTGACAATGTCAACAATGAAAAGAGCACAATAGATGCAGTGTATTTATCTGTATTGTCACAGCACCGAAACAGCTGCTGTCTGTGGAAAACACTATGCTGCTTCTGAACAGCTCCCTCTTTGCATAAATCACCCTCCCAGATGGTCTTGTAAACAACGACAGCATAATGCAGCATATAGAAAACTGTAAGTTAGGAATACAACAGTTACAGCGAAACGTGCAGGCAAACATAATGCTCCTGGGCCGGCTCTCCAGGAACTGCCTTCTGCTTTGCACAAGTCCTTCGAACCGCAGCCCTGGAGGAGCTTCCCATGTGCTTCCTGGAGCACGGCTACTCTGACACAGAAAACAGCTGATCGTCTGCTTCCCACATGAGGCAACCTCACTGGAGGGCAGGCACGAGCCTCGGAGTTAGAGCTCAGCATTAGTCAGCCAGGAGGGACTGTGCAGGGTCTGCTACAGGTGAGGAGTTAATTCCTCCATGCTATAAGGCAAGCTACAGACGCAAAGTTTCCGTAGGAAGGCTCCGCTGCTACTGGACAGCTTTTACAGCTGGACAAAGGTTGAGTGCCAGCATGGCAGAAGATAACAGAAAAGTTCTGGAGAGCTTTTCCAGATAAACACTGATGGCAGCAATCCAGCAAGGGAAACCTGAAGGTGAAGAAAGGGAAGAGAACACAGCTCAAGGAAAGCAAGCGGAGAAGCGGATAAAATAACAAAAAGGAGAGAGAGGGGAAAAAGGCCACAACAGAGCAGACTGAGTCAGAGCAGGGATGGAAAGAAGAAAGGGGAGGGAATGAGCACTTTGGAAAGAAAGAGTCCATCTAGGAAGAAAAAAAAAACAAAAAAAACATGCAAGACTGAAGAGCATTTCTGATTTGACAGCTCAGAGTACCAGAGCAGTACCAGGCACTGCACATAGGTGCATGTACAAACAGCCACATTGGAAGGCATCTGAACTTCTGTCCTGATCACAAAGGCAACAGAACAGTGCTATCAGGCAGCACAATCCTAGCAGAGCAGGATTGACAGAAAACACCCTGCCGCTCCAAGGGCAAAACACACCCAAACTTTGAAAGGTTGCTAAGGAGCTCTTCCTGGTTCAACACCTAAGGGTCTGGTCCTGCCCACACTGAAGTCAGGGGCAGGCGTATGACTGCACTGAAGCTGGATCAGGTTCTAAGATAAATCTGAACCAAGAACCCTTGGAAGAGATATTTAGAGAAAACAGGAGGAAAATAAAAATATTGGGTCTGTTGCAACTACTTCTAAATCACCAATTTTAAGTCAGCTTCTAAGTCCACAGGCCTGTCTTTGTCATAGAGTGATTTAAATACAAAAGTTGTTTATTCTGCATACGGAAAGAAACAGACATTAGTAACATCAAGAGCAAACTAGCCTGTGTTTTTCTGTGATCCTCTTCTGTGCATTTGCCTACAGCAAGGGATGGGCGCATTTCAGACACAAATAAGATGCTAGTAAGTTCCTGGTAACATCGCTGTGAATCACATTTAGTCACCCTGCAGGTATGCACATATCTAACCTTGTTTACTAGCTTACTAGTAAGATGCCCCGTGTTGTTGAACATCCTTGGCCCTTAGCATCGTAACACGCTCCAGATGCACACATGGAGCACACTCTGCCATGCATTGTTACTAGTTATCAAAGACAAGACCAGACTGCGTGAATGCCATACTCCCCCACGGGGACCTCCTCTTCTCTCATATCAAAGAAAGGGTATGATGAGCAGTGAATGCGGAAAGCGATACCTCCCATCCTCTCCTCTGTAATTGCAAAGCACTCTGCAGATCTGAAAAATATGCAGAGGGAGAGCATTGTGGAAGCCAGTCCGAGGGGACGGGGGCGGAGAAATGAAAGGAGAAGGCAGTTTGCTGCAGCTGAGCAAGAAAAGGAGCACACCACCGCTCAATGTTAGCTGTTTGCTGAAACCACCAACAAGGGTAACAACCAACTCTCTCTAGTATTGCTCACATTTAAAAAAAAAAAAACCTTCTTGAAAGAAGTTAGTAACATCAAATAGCTCAGCCTTGCACTCCTCAAACATATCCCTTAAAGTAACATACTGCAGCTTGACTAAGCTGTAGGATAATTCTACTTCTTTTAATGCTCCTTAAGCAAATCTGTAGGAGCACTGGATTCCTTCAATGCAATGCAAATTTGGTTTGCAACATTTTACCACTTCCTCCAGATGAAAGGCACAGCTAATATTCAGATTCTTTCAGAAAGCCTAAGATAAACATACACACAAACACACATACATTTGTACGCATATGAAAATACACACGCACAGATCTATATGACTGAATGCTAACACACACAAGACTGTATTTTTGTCAGGTGTTTTTGTTGAGTTACATACATCGAGCTTTACTGTGTGCAGTGGGACCTCTGCTTTTAAACAGGACATTAAGAAACCGCACTTACCCCAGAAGTTTTCTGAAGACTGGACTTGCTCCACGCAATCTGTACTTACAGCCAAATTTTTGCATCAGTGTCACTTAGTTAAATGAGATTCTTATGTTTCAGCTTCATGAAGTTACACAAAGCTGTGGCTGGTCAGTTCAAAATGCCGATGTGATGAAACATTCTCTATGCAGAGAAGCACACTTGGCAAAGTAATTTGCTTCAGCACAGGAGCAGCTTAAATTTAAAGAGTATTACTGAAATCGTGAAGCACGCTGTGATTGCTTAGAAACTACCCCTGATTTTTATTCCGTCTCAGCTGCAGACTTAACCTCCACCTCCTCACCAAGACGAACAGATCAGGGTCTGCTTATATTAGCTTTCAATTTTTCAAATCCCGGCCCAATGCTTTGCTCATGCCAGCTTCTACGGGGCCGGTATGTCTGCTCCCGAGATAAGGGCAAGTGAAGGTTGCTGGCTCCAGGTCTTAGGCAGGAACTGAGGATGCTTACTCTTTCCCAGCTGCTCACGCACTAGCGGTGTATGTTACCTGGGATCACCAAGTAAAGCCAGCGCATGCGACTGCAACCCCGTCCGGCTGCAGCTGCGCCGGCGGTGCCTCGGGGATGCGTGAAAGCAGCCGAACACTTTGCCAAGGCAGCGACGGGCTTTGAGGCGCTTGAGAGAGCCGCTGAGGGACGAGGACGGCTTTAGCGAGGGGCAGGAGTCCAGGACCGGCAGGGCCCAAGCCCACCCGCGGCCGGCTCCCACGCGGGCCCTCCCCAGCGGCCGCCGCAGCCGCCGCCTGCAGAGGGCACCCGGGGCCCGCGGAGGCGACGCCGCATCCTCGGGATGCCGCCGGCACCGGGGGAGCGACAGCCCGGCTCAGGCGGGCCCCCCGGGGCTGCCCTCCCCCTCCCCGAG
>VXAL01009337.1:0-82488 GCA_013399475.1 Chauna torquata
CTAAAGATGATAAATTGTAGGTGANTTTAACTTCCAGCCCGGCCAGCTGAGGAAGGAAGTGCAGGGGGGAAATAGCTTACACCGCCTGCGGCTGCTGCGTGCGAGGCTGTCAGCACCCGGCGCCGCACGGGGCTCCCAGGCGGCCCTCTGCGCCGTGGGGAGCGTGACGGGAGACATCTCCGGGGAGAGCGAGGCCCGTGACACGCGGAAAAAGCAGCAGAAAGGGAGCGAGCTGCTGGTGCCAGGGACTTTTGGTAGCCCGGCGGGACAGCATCCCCACGGGAGACCCAGCTGCGTTGCACATGACCAGGAAGCCCACTCTTGCACATACATTCCCTCCTCCCAGCATGGCCCCCACGCAGGCTGTTAAGCATCCAGGGGGCTGCCAGCCGCCCGTGGCACCTGCAGCGGTCAGAACCAGTCACCTGTCAGAGCCAGAGATGGGCTGTACAGCAAGGGAGTTGGGGGGAGATACCTGAATGCCCGAAAATGCCCGGAAGCTGCAGAGCAGACAGATACACACACTGCCGAAGGTGAAGCGAACGACGGCGCTGCGACGTGGGATGCGTCACCCGGGACGGGCCTCTGTACGCGGGCTGTGGCCTCCGGCAGGGAGGGGAGCATCTTGTGGGACAGGGCTTCAGGGGGAGGTGGGTGAATTCCCCTGCTCCTGCCGCGGCCCAGGGCAGAGGAGACCCTCCCTGTCCGTGGCATTTGGGGAGGCTGGAGGTCGTTGCCCTTGCACTACATATTACCGAATTTAGGCCGGTTTTCACCAACGTGACATGGGTGGATCGTGAGGCCAGGAATTCACATGGTAACAATTTGGGTGCTGTTTAACTACTCAGAAAAATCAGCGGAAGCCAGAGATGAGAGCACTGTTACAGATATCAACCAAAAAGTGGAGTTTGGAAAAGGCTGCAGTTGGATCAGCTCGGGACAGTACAAATAAGTACAAGTTGGGGGCAGGGGAGGAAAAAGACACTTAATCGCTTTCCGTAAAGTGCATAAAGTGCGTAATTAAATCCACTCTTTTCAATAGGCAACATACTGCTGCTCTCTGCCTAAATCACTCTGCTGCCACATGTCTCTATGGTAAACCAATTCCAAACCTACAAATGCAGTTATGTCCCAGTCTCCCCAGTCAAATACATAATTGCATATTTTCTTGACTTCTATAAAACAAAGCTGGTCCTACTTCACTTTGAAGCGCAATCCCACGTAAACAATGCAAACAACGGAGCCCTGTTTCTCCAAACAGAGACGCACGTGCCTGCTTGCTGCAGCCTCACTCTGCAGCACCTGCAGCCATTTCTTTAGCGAAACGACTCAAGATGTTGAAGTGGATGCTGGGGTGCTCAGAACCAACTCCTACCAAGCCGCCCACCAGCTGAGACCAGCGCTGGGCCCCTAGCCGCACTACAAAACCAGACAAAGCAAACAACCTGGGGGCACATGCTTTCCAAGCCCAGCCGTATCCCCCTGCGTGTAGTGAAGTGTGTGGCACAGGCCCACCCACTTCACCTTGGCTCACCACAAAAGGGTTTTCACAGCCCTGTCGGGCTAGACATCCCTTGTGCAGCGGATATGGGCTGTTCAGAATATGCAATGCGGTTTCACAGGAAAGGAATCGCTGCGAACCTTTGTCCTGCAGGAAGATCTCGACACAGTTCTTTTTGTTCAGGACAGGCTTTTGTAATCTCTCCTCTTGTTCCAGTACATGGTGGTCTCCTCGGCTTTTCCATAGAAAAGCAAAACAAGAAAATAAAATGCCTTCTCTTCTGACAGTTGCTGTGGTAACCCGAAATAACCACGTATCTGAAGGAAGTGAAACTTCTAGGAAGAGAGCTGCAAGACTAACTCCCCTTTTTAAAAGATGTCAGCCTTGAGCTGCTTCTATTTATGCACTTGACTTCTGCTCACTCCTACTGGTATTTTTTGCCATTGTATAGAATGATTTTTGCCATTGTCAGTCTAACCACAAAGCATGTGTAACTCCACAGATCTCCAAGGCTCTCAGCACCTCATCAAAGCTCTGGCTTCAGCTTGATTCTGCAACACCTCAGTTAGGAGTCCTCCACTTCTGCCAGGTTAAGGGTGCACTGTCCTATAGGCTTGAGTATTAAATGGTTTGGTTCTATTTTTCTCTTTCAGTCTGACTGGTGCCGCCCTTCCAACTCTATTGGAATGTTCAGATCATGCAAAACTCTATGTGCCTGTCACTGCCTGCTCATGAAAAATGAGCATATGCCAAAATTTTTACATCTAAAGGGCTTGAAGTTGACATACAGATGCCAGACCCTGATTTTTAGGATTACAGAAAGTGGAAGTGTTCCTATACCTAATGTTGCACACGCAGCATTTGTAGGATCAGTTCCTTATTCCCCCATGAGTATGATACTGTTCCAGAAAAAGCAATCTTGATCCAGTAAGTACAGAAGTACAACATCCCCTTTTTGGAGTGAAAGGATAAGCTGTGGTGCAGCTTTAAAACCTTCCACTGAGTACTTCTGGTGGCTACTTCATTGCCTGTGGGCGAGTCCACAGCCCACTGGTATTTAACCTGGTTCTTACCTCAGGTGGCAGGGTATATACACACACACACATCTATAACATCTATATATATATATATGTATATGTCCTCTCATCTACCCAGTATGTGTAGCAGTGTAATGCCGGCCAGCCACTAAATCTGGGCACAGCTGCTGTTCATGAAGGTTGGCTTAGTAACAATCATCTCTTACTGTATGCCTCTGTGAAAGTTTCGCTGGAAAATGCTCACACACAGAAAATAAATGTTTGCATTAGAATAGTGGTGTGCTGAGGAGGAAGGCAGCTCCTGCAAGATTTTCTGCGCTGTGGAATGTAAAATGGATGAGCAGTAAGGATGGATAGTCACAAGGGATATAGACATCTTGCAGATGAAAGTATCTTTTATTATCGGCACCTTCTATTGTTGCTATACAAATTGTATCTGTCATGCACTTTTAAAAGTACATAGAGGGCAGTCATTTGCATTTGACTAGTTTTTCATGTGTATGCAGCATGGGCAAAGGCACCATGCAGCAGCTGCTCTTCAGCAGAAAATGGGGAACACGTATTTGCCTTTTTTTAAAGAAAGGCTTTTATTGAAAGACATTTTATTCCTTTTTGCGTGACATGTTGGGTTACTATTTTCAATATTTAAGTTTGGAGACAGAAGTAACTAGTGGCAATTGCACCTTACAGAATAATGATGACGGTTGAGTATGTATTTTATTCCCTTGCATTTTTGTGATCTTATTGTTTCATAGGAGTCATAATATACTACTGGGATGCATGTATTCCCTTGACCACTTATTAGCTTCATTTCTACCTAAGAATTTTTCAGTCTTGCATTTAGTTTCACAAACTGGTAATCAATTTCATTCATTTAAAATACATGCAGAGTACCTACCACATACTGTTAATCATCTTGCCGAGGTGACCCTGGCCCTTTGAAGATTACTACGGCCAAAAATTCACTCTCAAGTCTTCAACAGATGCAAAGTGATGCAGCACAATTGCCTGAATTTGAGAAGAGGCCAACACCAAATCACAGGGTTTAAGAAGCCTGAGAGCAGGTAACTCTTCCCTCTTACACTTACGCTCTGAATTATGGCTAGAAACACAAAAGGAAGATGATTGAGTCTGTGGTTCTAACCTCATACTGTGCTGTGACATCTGCCAGCCCTGCTTTTTCAGGTTTCTTCATCCATGTAGTGGTAATGATAGGGATACTTGCCTTCTGTCACATACAAACAGGATATGGAGACTTCTGAAAGCCATCACCATTCCATCTGTATTTTCTCCACGTGTCCTACACCCTCCAGTCCACTGCAGCACCTTCTTTGCCCTTACTGGTTATAGTCTCCAACAATTACTGTCTCCCAGGCTGCATCTGCATTTGGGAGGAACTTCATCTAAACATCTGGGAAGATCTCTCTCTGTTATTGTTTGAAAGTCGTTTTAGGGTTCCCTTTTGCCATTAGGCCTCCAACCCCCTTAGCTGAGAGGCACGATGATTCACCCTCTTTCTGTCCACATCCGTGAACTACATATTTCGCAGGGCAGGGGACAGGCTTTGTACTATATACGTAGCTAAAGTCCTAATTTTTTGGCAGTAGGCTTTATAATAAGCAATAAAGACTATCCATTACTGCATAACAAGGGAAAAAGAAAGTAGTTTTCATCTTAAGGAAAAAACACGCATTCTGAACCAAAGTGTCTTTTGTGAGCGCAGTCACTGAAGCTGGCAGGTTTCACTACCTCAGTTTAGACCACTAACCTCTTTACAAGGAAACAGATTGTAGAAATAGCAGCAGCCACCAACCAGGCAACGCACATCCCCACCTGAAACAGAGGTAAGAGGTGTTGCAGAGTCCCTCTGGGGCAGAACCACCTGAAGGAGGTGGTTCTCATGCAGGAGACAAGTTGGAGCTCAAGGACAGAGGCAGGCTGTGATCCCCAGGCAGCCTGGCTTTGGCAGTACTGTCAGAGTTACTTCTTCACCACAGAGACTGACCCTGCACACAGGGCTGCCAGGTGATTCTGGGTGAAAACCGCAGTATTGTGACATGGAGCAAGAAGAACCAGCCAGGGGCAGAGAGGGGAGGTATCTCCTTCAGCTGACACTGCCACCAAAACTCAAGCATTGGAAAATGCTTGGATCCATTAATAACTTACCTTTCTAACTGGAACAAGTATTCAAGACCCAAGCATTTCAGCAAGCCACTTAACACGTCAAAAAGCAGGAACAGCTCCCAAGCCTGGAGTCACCAAAGACCTCTTACTAGGTGAACTTGTAAAATCATTCCTGCTGTGAAAACATGGACTGCCTGGACTCTACAGTGAAAGATGAAGTCACATTTCCAGCCTCAGATGTGTAAGCACGGGAGACCAGAACCTTTGCAAAGACGCTCAGCTCATTTTGCTCTGTTGCCAGTGCAGTACTGGAAAAAATAAAATATTCACCTATTCCTCTTGCTCAACAGTACCAAAAGTCATTTGGAAAGCAGGAGGGAATGGAGCTTCATCCACTTACATAAACAGTGGAAAGAAGATAATGAGCTTTGAAAAGCAGCCCACACCTCTGTAATGCCTGCAAACAATGGGGAGTGGGCCCCCTTTTTCTCCTCTCCCATGATGCACACCCTCCTGTTAAATTCTTCCTTTTTTTTTTTTAGTGTACAATCCAAAGGCAAAGCAGCTTCTCATGTTTTAGTCTTTAGTTCACATGACAAGATCGTCCCTTCTGAACACCTCTGGCAAGAGGGAGCCCTTGATTAAATGAGCTACCGACTGAAACATCCTTTCAGGCTCCTGTGGGGCAGTTTGACCGCACAAGGGTTGAACGCACAGCCAGAGCACTGCTGGGACTGTGTATTCTCACTCTGTTCTTCTCCTCAATCCCCCAGGCTGATTCTGTGAAGTATTGAGCCCTCCAGGAGCCGATGGGAGTTTAAAAAGTGCTCAATATCCTTCCAGCTTTGGCTACCTCATAATATAGCCATTAATATATGCACAACCTATTTTTAGAGTCTGTTACATGTTTTCTGGGTAAAAAACTGCATGAAAGACCCCTTCCTCTCTCTCTGAGTTGACATTGAATTTGATTTAATAGAAGAGCCTGAAATTCTTTCCATTAAAAAGTGTATTATAAATGCTCAAGGAGCTGTAACTCCTGTTGAAAGCTAGGTGTATTCCTGCCAAAGGGTAAACTAGCTTCTTCTAATAGGAGAATATTTCTAGTGGAACAATTTACCCTTTATGAGCTTTTTTCCCTAGAGATAACATAGAAAGTATGTCTTCACTACATTTCGAGCAGAGCAAAATAAATTAAATACACCTGCAGGTTACTAAAAAAACATCGGCATAAAAATAGGCAAGACAAAATTTATCTGCATTTTCAGACTCTTAGCCTAATGCAATCAACCAACTGGGCAATAAAAGGTCCGCAGTACTGGGATTTGGTATGGTTTGTAATGATCTCCTGTATGGCCTAAGACTCCAAATTTGTATAGCACATCAAAATAGAAAGCCCTGAAGTGTTCAGCAAAGACAAGCATTATTATTCGGAATCTGCGGAGGGGGAGACGGAGTCACAGAGCAGAGAAAGCAGTTTGCCTAAGCCTGCAAAAAGAGGTTGTCCTAGAAGTTGAAATATTTGTAGCACTTGGCACATGGACTTGTATACAACCCTTAGAGAACACTGTTTTGCAGGGAAAAAAATCACATTGCATATGTCCATTAGATCCGTAAATGCAAAAGTGAAACATTTGCACATGCTAAGAAGTCATGGCTTTTTTTTTTTTTTCAAATCTTGAAGCAGCTCCAATGTTCTTCCTCTTTTTTTTTTTCCTCTTTATTGCAAAGAAAAATCATGAGTTTAAAAATGGTAGGCTGAGGATGATAAGTTTAAGCTAGGCATTTTTTTGCTACTGTTGTTAGTAACTAGAACAAATTCTTCCTTTGCTCTCCCTACACCACCCTAGGATAAGCAACTGGCTTTGTTTTAGATGCTGAAAACTCTGGCTATATCCCAACTGGTTATAAGTCTCACTGAAAATATATGAGCCATCCAACTGAACTGCAATACCTTGCTCTTGCACTTAAAATTAAGGGCACGTTAAGTGCTTAGCTATGTGAATATGGAGCTCTTCAACACCTGCTCATGGCAAGGAGAAGTTCTCAATGAAAGAAACACAGAAGAAAGTCACAGCAACAGGAATGCTGAGTATGAAAGAAATGCAGGATTGGACCCTGAGCCTGATGAACAGGTATTACTGAATTGCATTCATTCACATAGCTGCATCCATAAGATACAGCTCATCAGTGTTTGCTGCTTCAAATACTTCAAGTCAAAACAAGCGTGAGTGATTTGATGTGTCTACATGGATAATTAGAGATGTAAACAATGACTGCCATTGCAGAAACTAGAGCAATATGCTAAGTAATTACCTAAGTTGTTTCAGTCGAGCTATATTCTGCATCATTAGTGTAATTACAGGAATTAAATTCAAGCCCATCATACCTTTGGTAGTTCAGTTTGTGTATAACAAACAACCTGTTCTTCAATTTTTACAATGTCTCCTCTTATCGTCAGGGTGGCCCATGGTCTCCCCCATTTTTAGTTGTCTAAGCCACAAAGGAAAGGCCCAATAATGAAAACAAGTTTAATTATGCTTTCCTCAGAAAGGCTTCAGAAGGGATTCCTTTTGAGAAACAGCAGAGTGGGGAGTCCATTCGTTCTGTTCCCTTCTGCCTTAAAAAATGAGGTAAAACCACACAATGAATGTCTCTATTTATGTTTCAGAGTTCTTTTCATGCTTAATGTGTCTATGTGAATGTACCAGGTACAAATGTAGCATGAATAATACGCGACTATTTTTCCTTTTTTTTTCCTATATTGCTCAGCTCTCTATTTTTCTAACTCTTCTCAAGAGCAAGAAGGAAACCATTTCCCTGCCCCCTTCTTCGTTTTTTTTCTTCTTATTCAGGAAGGGGCTTGTAGTGAATCTGTTAGGACTATTGTGCTATATTCGTCAGGGCTACTTAGTGCAGCTCATGTGTGAATTGAGGCTCTTTTCTCTATGAGAAAAGATATTTCCCTTTATAGTGTACTAAGTCAATTACTGTGTTGGCCTTATGTATTTTTCCCTTTGAGCCAGACATACGATAAGCGCTTTCCCTAAAGCCCTTTTATTATTTATCGTATTGTAAAGACCAGAGTACCTCGAACACATGTATGGTTCATGTATACACTACAAACGTTGAAGATGGTCTTGAAAGGTAGCATAGCACCTTCTTATAAATAAAGGGCAAGATCTAATGGACAACTCTTGTTATTCTCAATATAAGGAGGTTAAGAAAGCACCTACAAAATTTTTGTCTTCGCATAGGTCAGTGATGATTTTTCCTTAATAAAGTCAGTAACATTGACCAAGGTTTGACTCTCAACTGAACACACTGTGAAGCCTCAAAGGAACATAAAGAATGATGCAAGAGAGATACAATGGTTTTAGTACGGACGATTGCTGGAAAAACAACCTCTATCTATACTAAAAGCCTTTGGGCTTGATTGTAAAACTGCTCCAAGCATAAAAATCCATAGGGTTTCAACAGTAATGGTGTTTTGCTTGTTTTATTTCGAAGAAACTGGAATGCAAAGCCAGTGGGAATTGTTCCCATACAATTCAGGTATTCAGCTCATTTGGTAATCCCACTGCACACCAGCTTAAGTTTCAAGTAGTCAGGCTCAAATTAGGCTCTCTAAAAACCTACAGAAGCCTCCTGGTTTCCGCACACAATGTTGTCAAGTCCCATGGAACAGAACCAACAGACACCGTACCATGGTGCAGTGACCCAACTCATTTCGTGGGAGACGAACGGCCTTTACAGTCCTTGTCAAAAGTACAAGCCCTTGATTGCTGCTGCAAGCAAAGGCTATGCTAATGCAATATTCTACTGAAAGATTACTGTAATTCCAATGCATATCTTCTTTAGGCCTCTCCAGCACAGTTTTAGCCCTAGTCATCACTATATGAGCCCAATGTAGTCCTTAGCCCAAGACCACCTCTTCTGTTGCTTCAGTGAAACTAATACAAATAGAAATTAATTGAATTAGAAGTTTGCAGTTGTGCATGCAATCATTGACCCCAGGAAATAGCTGGAAATTAAGAGAGTTCAAGGAGCCCTCCCCAAGAAGGACTAGGTTTTACTGGTAATAGTTCAAAAGAATGTGACTTTAAAAGTGTAAAGATGCAATATAATGGTAAGCAAAGAATGATGCAATACAGATGTCTCATGGAAAATGCATATTGTTATATGGATACTAAGCAAAATCAAAAATTAACAAAAGAAGAAATTGCAAATATCTAAAGATAAAAGGAAAAGGTTTTCTGAAGAACTCTAGTAGGGAATTTACCAAAGAGGGCTGAAAGCCTTTCTTAACTTCAATTCAGGGACTAAGAGTCAGAGAGATTTTTGCAACCTCTGTAAATGGGATCCTCTACATCAAGAGGTTCACTGCTGCAGGAACAACATCATGGTGCCAGACTCTTCTTTTATCCCAGACCGTAGCAGCTTAGTCAGTAACATTAAGTGATTTAATTATACAAGTAAAGAGATAGGATAATACAATCTTATATTATTGTAAATATGGTATAAATTGCATGTATTGGCTAGTTCGTTGATCAAGTTGGTTCTCTTCAGTTGCCTGGAAAAAACTAAGGCTTGTTCTTCTCTCCTACTGTCCAATTTCCCATTTGCCTAACTCAAGCAGAGGTGACAAAAACTGCCTAGAATGGGTACTTGTAGCTGCTAAACTAGGACTCACGGTTTTTCTCCTCTAATCTTTAGTGAACATCCTATGCTAGTTCTTACGTTATCTCATTGTAACTACTATACTTAGGCTTACTAAAAAAGTTAAGATTAAATGAGAAGTATATACAATTAGCTAGATGTTTCTTCTCCAAATGAGATGTACATTCCACTATTAAATGCAATTTTCCTTGAATTATATACTTCTGGAAACCTATTTGATAGTGTAGATTCCCAGCGCATGTTTTGTTTCAAAAAAGTAATGGTTTTGCCTTTCAATTGCTTTCCCATAACATTCGTGATCCAAACAACACAATACTGCTTGTGAAGTGAACCTCCCAAACAAAGCGATTTTGAAATAAAAGCACAGCTAACATTTTAAGAATACTGTTTGCTCATAGGGTCCTAAATGCAAAGCAAGATTTTTTTTGTTGCTGTAAGAATTTTCTAATCATTCAGCTTGCAGGACTGGATGGGGACAGAAGGGGAAGCAGCCTTCATGAGGACTAAGGGCAACGGAGGATGCCTTCTCCCTCAGCCATAATGGTGTTCCCCTTAAGAACTGGAAGGTTCTCCGCATCCAAGCATTTTGGAGTGATGTAACTACACAAGCACAGCTTCATCAGTGCAAATCTCCAGGGAGCTCTGATTTCACCAATGTACAGGCATGTGTCAGCACTATTAAACACGGGTGCCAATTAACCCCTTGCAGAAGTAGGCACAGAATCAGAGCTTTATAGCAAAATGCTTCAGTGGGGCCAGAATATAAGTTTTCTTTTCCTTCCTAAAAAGGAGTTACCAGGAAGGATCTAGGGAAGACAGAGGCATCTGCATAGATGAAAAAGAGATGAGAGACCCTGGGAAGACCTACAGGGAATAGGAAAACTGACAGTCTAAAGCTTCAAAAGCACAGCAGCTTTCTTGTCTTTTTAGCTGCACAGCAAAATCAATGCTAGGGCCCTGTATCCTCCTATACTGAAAGGAAACAAGAAACACAAAGGCAAAATGGCATAACTATCTGCCATCTGCCCCGGGGGAGCTGTCAGTTGCATGATTTGCAGTAGGTGATGGACTGAAGCAAGCCCGTCCTTCTGGCAGGTGGGGCAGCCGCAACCTTTTGTTCTTGCCTTGGCTCAGCTCACAAATGCTACGTTCTTTCAAGCAAGAAGTTGAGCAACTTCTCTCTTTAGAGTGGCTTCATTCCCACCACGTGCCAGAAACAAAACCTTGTCTCCAAAGTAGTTAGGAACATAAGTATTTTTTATATAGTCAGCCCCCTGCACAGCAGCTGAGTAAACCAAGGGAAACTCTTCCGACTTCCTCTTCTCCCCAGTTTTCATTTTAAAAAAGCATGGGGGAGGAGGGAGAATTCAACTGCCTCCTAATTGTTCCCCAGCTTCCTGTCAAAAAGATCCAGGCCTAAATCCCAGGAAACTTGTCATTCCCTGTCTGAGGCAGAGCTCAGGAGAACAATAGCTGGCTACAATCAACAGTGCTGCAGCAGAGATTTGTTCAAATATATGTTTGCATTGCTATGCACTACTGAGAAGTGCCAGTGTATAATTGCAGCACACAACACTTAAAGCACGTATCAGTAAATAAATGTATTAGTAACTCTAAGTGCTGAAAATCACCAGCTAATTTATCCTTTAGGTTCTCTGATGATTGCTAGCAAGGATTATCTCCCTTTAAAAAACAACAACAACAACAGATGGAATAAAAAGGTCTACAAAGAAATTTACCACAGTTCAACGTAAAACCATGGCAGTCTGGTTTAAAACAGAAGAGCTCATTTTTCCCAAAGCCATCATTTCTCATCTTCACTTCAGTTCCAAGGATTGATGATGCCACCATGCCTAAGATGGTGAAATAGGGTGGCCCTTGAGCCATTATTCTTCATATCCTTCTCAATGCTACCTTACAACTTCAGAATTGATTAGATTAGCAGTTTCTTTTGGTGTAAGCCCCAAGCTTGTTTATCCTGAGGCACTAAGAGTACTTTTCCAAAGCCATATTTGGTACTCAAATGAGTTGGCTTGATATTCCCAGAAAAAGCAACCCTTCTTTGTCTTCTGGAGCAATGACAGAGTTGTCCAGCGTAGCAGACAAGGCCTGTGTAGCTAACCCTTCACATGGTTGCCACTGCCAGGCAAGAGACCCCAGCACATGACTGAGGGAAATAAATATCAGGGTACATAATAGGCCCTATCTTTCTATAAAGTTGCCATTGTCTTGATCTTATGTTCCACCACTGTCAGCATAAATCTACTAAAAATGCATAACTTACCACAGGTTGCTTCAATATACCTGAAAAGATCATCCCTATAAAGGTCTCCCTCTACAAATCCTGCACAAATTTCCTCTAATAGCAGGGGACATTAGGGGGGAAAAAAAAAAAAAAAGGAGATTTGAGACTGGCTTCTTTGAGAAGAATGTGAAGTGTCATCTCTTATTTTTCTCTTGCATTGCCGACACTCAGTTGAGTCTCCCACTCAGCACCGGGAACATCCAAGATATCACCTATTCCCACCTATTTGGAAACTTGAAAAATCAATTCTGAAAACAGTGAACAGGAATGGAGGCCCAAATCCTGTTTGTCTGGCTTTAAGGCAGAACTGCACGTTGAATCAGTCCTTCATTCTGCAAGAAATCGTGAAGCATAGACATGGTTGTATAAGCATCCGTGGCTTACTTGGGGAGATCCAGTCAAACCACAGCACATCAGGCAAATTAAGAGGCTAAGTGGAGCACAACATTCTCTGTCCTAGTGACAAATGGGATGTTTAATGATCAAGCTGTCTCAAAATGAGACTGCTTACTAGAACCATCTCTGCATATGAATGTCTAGTGTCTAACAACAGTCAAACAAGCTTGACCAAGTCATACAGCTTAAAAATGTCAAGATCACCACGGAAATTGTATGAAAACAAACAAACAAACAAACAAAAAAAAACAACAACCAAAAACAACAATAAAACCCTTATTGTCCTACCACTACAAGGCTTTCTTTCTTCCGTTGTTAAAGTAATTCATTTTTTACAGATTTAACAAGCTAAATCTTAAAGTCCCTCCTAAAACAGATTTAGATCCAAGATATCCTGTGCCTTAGCTGGTGTAATTGAGATCAGAATTCAGACTTTCATTCTTCTTCATTCCTTACCAGGCAGCCTCCCCTCTCCTTCAACATACAGTGTAGGTGTCAGTTACAGAATTAAGACTTTGTCTCTACCTAAGTAATTGGAAGTGCATTTTTTTGCAGTATTTTTTTGCTTCATTAATGGCACCATGGTATTTTTGAGAAGTAATGGTGACTGTTACAACTAGTGACCATTTTAGAAACAGAAGTATTACTACGTTGCTTTGCATTCCCGAATAGGATCCTGAGCATGCAGTACAAACTCCCGGTGTGCATCTCCATCTCCCATGGAGATCATTAACGGAGTGCACGGTTTAAACAGAAGCATGTCACCACCTTTCTCTTCCCAAGGACAGGAAAGATCACTGGAAGGAATTCATCAGTTATTAGGCCACAGGTTTCTTGTGCTCGGAAAGGGTCACTGAGCTTTCTTAAAGAAAGGGTCCTCAGAAAGGTTAAGGGCTTGCCTCTGAGCTGGGAAGGAAAACTGTAGAGGAACAAGCCCTGGCTTTAGTGGTGGCTGGGGGCGGCCTGGCCAGGAGCAGCGATGCTGAGCAGGCCCTGAGGGCAGTGGTGGGAAGCAAGCTGGGCAGGAGCCCCAGCATGGCAGCCAGGAGGGCCCGCAGCATCCTGGGCTGCGCCAACAGCACCCCAGGCAGCAGACTGAGGGCCATGATTATTCCATTTTTCTTGGCACTGCATTAGACTGGAACATGGCATTCAGTTCTGGCCCCCAGGACGAGGTGGATGATCATGTAGGGAAAGTCCAGGCAACTGGTGCACAGGCCAGTGAGGAGAGGCTGAGGGACCAGTGCTTGTTGAGCCTCGAGAAGAGATGTCTTCAGGGACCTGACAGGAGGCATCCAGCACCTCTGAG
The DNA here is from genome assembly GCA_013399475.1 of Chauna torquata. NCBI lineage: Eukaryota > Metazoa > Chordata > Aves > Anseriformes > Anhimidae > Chauna > Chauna torquata. Next base: position 13,353 of record VXAL01009337.1, read on the forward strand.
AAGAGATGAGAAGGGAGGTGCACAGCAGAGAGACAGTAGCCACAAAGAGAAACAAGGTTAGAAGGGGGAAAATCCCCCACTGGGACAGTCAGGCAGTGGCTCAGGTTGCCCAGACAGGCTGTGTAATCTCTGTTCTTCGAGGTTTTCAGGACCTGACTGGACAAAGTCCCAAGCAACATGGTCTGAGCTTATCGCTAGTCCTGCTTTGAGAAGGAGGCTGGACTAGAGACCTACTGATGTCCTTTCTAACCTAAATCATTTTATAGAAAATTACAAAGCAATAAAAGATGCAAGGTATCTACACAAACAAGTAAAAAAAAATTCCACCCCTTGTCACAGTAGATCCGCAGTTTTAGGAAGCAGGACTATTCAGATGTGATGGACAAAAAAAAAACCAAACAACCTCCCTCTTACTCAATATGTAATATTGAGCCATTACATTAAAATCTACTCCAGATATCGTTATCTGACATGTAAACTTTGTTCTGACTAGTTAGTTCAGAGATTAATGTGTTTGGGATTCAGAAGAAAGAAATCCCTCCTTTCTTCTGGCAGGTATTCATAGCAAAGCAAAGAAGGGAGTGTATTATTAAAGCTTAACTGCTGTTTAAGCTTTTGAAATAGGACTTTTGCCTGTCTCTTCCAAGAAAATCCCTGCTCCCCTGCTCTACAAACACAAAACCAGACTAAATCCACGAGTGTCATCCATTGAGATTCTTATCCTGTTTACAGTGGCCTGAGTCTGAACAACTCCCCAGGAAAGAAATTCCTCTTAGTACACACCACAGGGACTGAGAAATGCATGACGCACTGAACTTCACCATAAACGATTGTACAAGAAAAACAAAACAAAACAAAACAAAACAAAAACAATCAAGCTAGGTATTTTTTAAGAAGAATGAAAAGACATCAAATGAAATCTGTTAGTGGATATCATTCTTTGTTGGCACAAGACAGAAGTAGGAAGCTGCATAACACTCTCAGCTCCTAAATTTATATGCCACTTAAGTTGGCCAAAGGGGTCCATGGGACCTGACCCAGGGAAGTCTGCTCCACATGGACTTCTGAAGTCCTCTCAGCTACACGAGAATAGGCATGAAATGTCCAAAGTGCTTATTGCATGTCCCATCAAAGGGCCAGACAAGGTTCTGCCTTCTTACAGAAATGAAAGGAGTCAGAAACCACTTGCAAGTCATACTGCTGCATTAACTCATTTGACATTGAAAATCATGGGCCTGGTTTAATTCTTCATAATGACCTAGACTGACAATGAACAACTTGAGAAAGATGTTCAGGATCTGGTTCCACATGAAGAAAAGTTTTTAACTAGATCCTGGGTGTATTATAGTTTTTTGATCTAGAAAGAATGTCTTTATGCCAACTTCTAGGGTGAAAAGTAAGCTCTGTGCTGAAAACCTACCTCATTTCATGCTTTGAAATGCTACACTCTGTTTTCAAATTAACTTCCACTCCTCCTTGGGTAATGCATATTTAAATACTCCTTCATATACATCTATATTTTAAAAAGCATTCCAGAATGAATCCCCCACCCTCCACCCCACAAGAAAAATGCTTTTGGGAGTTTGTAGGAGGATTAGAGCTTTAACAACAACGTGCACAATAAAATATTAAAATCATATAATGCCTTTAAGAAACCAGCCTTTCAAAAAGTGGCATTTTCATTTGTTCTGGTCTCTGGAAGTTCTGTGGTAGAAAGCCTTGCCCATGAATTTTCTCTGCTTTGAAGTCCTAGCACTTTTGCAAAATGGGAAAAAAATGAATCTGGACCATTGGGACTATAATTAAATGCCATCATTCAAAATAAGGGGGAATGAAAAGCATATGCTTCCTTGAGTCTTACAGCTGTAATGGCCATGATCATAAAGAAGATGGTAAAGCCTCAGGATAAAATTCCAGCTTTGCTGACGTTGACAAGGGCTCTACCATAAGATTTTGCTTCAAGGACTTGAACCTGGCCTTGTGTTGGTCTAGGTTTGCTAGTTTTAAAGATGGCATACAATGACGCACAACTCCCACATTTCAAAAGGAAAAATCTCAGGTTTAAAACTCTTCTTTTCTTCTGCCTCAACACACAAAAAGAAGGAAATGTTCAAGTCTTTAGTTCAGTAAATAATATGGAAATTTTTGATAAATAGAAAATAGATTTCTGTATGTTCAAGAAGAACAAAGTTCAATTCTAGGTAACATATAGCAGCCTGTAATTACAAGAAGTTTGCAAAGGTGTTTTTTTTTTTTTTTTAAACACAAGGGATGATTAATTTTTTTACTTCAGAGTAAATGTGATATTTTTCACTACAACCAAATTTATAAACAGAGCTAATGAAGAAATGTATTATACGTATGGACTGCATTCTTTTCAGGAGGTTACTGTGTGTCTCTAACATACTGCTGTATACATGGAAAGATATTCCAGAAACAGATCTAGTGTTTATAATGGGGGAAAAAAGCCAATGATCACAAAAGATTGTGTAAAACATAGATTAAGAATAGTATTTTTTATATGGTATAAGATCTTACGAAACGTGAGAAGGAATTATTAGCACTCAGAAGGTTTAATTCTTGCCTTTCTTGGAATGTTTCCACTGTGAATTTTTGGGGTTCCTACTAACAATCAGTGACAGAGAGAAAAATAATGAATAACATTTAAAAAGGGAAATCCCATTGCTCAGTTTTGCTTGTCTGTGATAAATGCATTGCACAAAAAGGAAGACAAAGGAAATCAAAAGAGAAAGAGATTCTTTCTCTTGTAGTGGTGGGAAGCAGAAGAAAACAGTATAGTTGCTGGCAACCCGCTGCGTATCATCCCAAAGCAAGCTACACTGATTCATGAAGGGTGAAAACTTTCGTGAACAGTGCCTCATTACAGCATATTGTATAGGTATGCACAGTGATGCACCGAAGATCAGTGATCCAGGTCAGACATGATAAGTATTTACCACTAGGTTCTAAGGGAAGCACATTTTAACACTACTGCTATCTAGTCTTATCACCTATATTTTGTTAACCATTCATACCTTGCTTGGAAATCATTTTTTGCGTCATGCCTGTAACCCTGTAATTCTGGTTGGATCAGACCATCTGCCACAGATTGCTACCAAGACCTGCCCAGAAGTAATACAGTTTTGCAAAAGCTTTGTTAGAAGTCTCTCAGGTCATTCCTTCCCACCTCTCCTCACTTTTGGTATAGGACTATAACTAAAACCGAAGAGCACCTTTAGGCATACGGCATGTCATATAATACAGTACACTGCACTTGACATATAATTTACCTATGGTTTTGCAACAGGCAATATTATGTTGTTGCTATGTTCTATTGTGCCCTGAGTAAATCTCAGCAAGATATTACAAACATTTCAATATTAGATTTATTCTTAAATTTGTTCTCCTTGGGTAGTTCTCATGCCCCATAATTTACCTTCATTTTAAAATCCTTTCAAGGATTAAATCCCAAATGTCCTTGATGTACCCAAACACTATTAAATGTACCGGAAATGCTAAAGCTTGTAATATCACCATCTTCTCTTCTGCCGTGTTTATGGTCATTCCCTGTCCTTTCATACACAAGGGAGTCATTCCCCTGAAAGCCAAGCTGGAACAGTATTGAAGGAAAGATTCTCTTAAACCATTGCTGTTCTTTAAGTGACACATAACTATTACGGTCAATGACTGTGAGTAACAAAGCAGGCATTTAAGTGGCAATAAGCCCTATTTTTGGACAATGTTGACTCTTCTGTGGTCATTTAGACTAATAAATGATGTAAGATCTTTCCCTGATATCTGTTTCCAAAAAAAGAGATTGAATTATTTTAGACAGGTACGATAAAATATTGTTACAGAATGTCACACTGGATCCCCTAACATTTCCAGACTCATGTCGACATCTCCCATTGCTGCTGCTCCAGTCCCCTCAGATGAGCCATTTAGAAGCAAAGGGACCAAAAAACTTGGATGCAAGATCTTCCACTCTGTAGAATACATCCACAGAGTCTTAAAGCTGATATCTGACAAAGCATCGGTACTCAAGAACTTCAATAATTTTCTGTAGTTTAAAATTAAATAGTCCTCATACCATATAGTAGCAGAACAATGCGGTCCAAAAGAAGTTAGGGAAGAACAGTATCTACTGCATGCTCTTGTTTTCACTCAGATTGTGAGGATTTATTATTTGTTTTACCGTAGGCTCAGGGTCTAAAGAAAGACAGAAAAAGACAGCTCTTATTTGGTGTGCCTATTTTAAGATAAGCAAACAAACAAAAGAAAATGCTTAAGCATGCTCTTTCCTCACCTTTCTGACATCACTGGATGATGTGTTTTTTTTGGCTGATGTGAAAAAAACACCTGCCTGAAGAAAACACTCTCCTAATCGGGGCGTAAATAGTTCAGATGTCAAAACTGAGGGCTAAAACACTCTGAGGCAGAATTATCAGCGTTTTGTAACAAAACAAAAGGAGTGGAGAGAAGGTGCTCTGGAGCCCCAAAAGCCCCTTTGGTGTCCCCTCAAACCTCCATTGTGACATGCCCCCTCCAAATACAACTAGAAACAACATTTTTAGATCGTGAGAACAGGAAAGCATTCTGCTTTTCTTACCCCAAGTATTGAGTCTAATCAGCCTATTTGTCCCATTTAATTTCATCAGCCATAAATGCTGGAGTGGAGGATGACATCTGACTCACTTCCACAGCAATTAATTGTGATTTCATAAAAGCATCATTATATTATTTATTCAGACAGAAGGAAGTTGAAATAGATAAATAATAGTTACCAATTACACATGTACCAACTATAGCCATGCAGTGTACTGGTAAAACCCTTCAAGGAATTACAGGACGTCTGATTAAATATGATGGAAAAAGATACATAGAAAGCATATGTAACAATGTATTTTAGCAGGGACAAGTGTTCCTACTTGCTATGTTGTTCACATACAACACTGACAGATGCTCCAAAATGTTAATTCAGAATAAAACGCTGAACTAGGATAAAGAAGATCCACCTCCAATACTCCCCAGGAACAGAAGTTTTTCCTGAAACTTTTAACGAGTCTCTTCTAATTAGTATTCTGTGTGAAATGCTTTTCTCTAGTCTAAGAAACTCCATTGCTTCAGTATTTTCCTTATTTTATGTCAGCGCCAAAGACTCCTCTCTGGGTTAGCAGAGACCGAGCCTGAACGCCTTGAATCAGATCAAGAATTTGAATGTGATCTTCTCAACTGCAGGATATCTTGTGTGGGTACAAACAACCAGTTTGGCTACAGCACTTTGCCTTGGATAATTCTATTCCTTAATCAAAAATCTCGTCCCAGTAACAGATTCCCACCTCTATCATTTTAGAAGCACTGATAGTCAGAAGTCACTATTCAGTTCAGTTTCTCCAGATGTAGGCATCATTTCTTTCGGTGTCTTTACAACGCACAACACCATGAAGCAGGCATTTAACTTTGCTAAGGCAAAGCACTCCAGATATCAGCATGTTCAGGACAGCTCCACTTACGCTGTTTGCAGAGCAGAGACAAGGTTAGGACACTATGGTCCTTTCTTGCCCACATGCAGCAGTTCATTAACCTGTAGGTTGTGTTGATGAAACTGTTCATGAGACCAAACAGTTATCTGTGAGACCAAACTGCAAACTGGACCAGGTAAAAGAAGAAAGCCTTTTGTTTGTAAAAACGGTGGCTTCACCTTTCTGGTTTCATAGCATGGCCCCACAAGCAATTGCTCTGGCTCCTGTTTGGAACAGGAGGGCAGCAGAAACAAACCACACCCTAATTTAGTGGCTTCCTTGCTGAGACTGGTCCTGTATTCTAATTTTGTTTTAGTCAGCAGCAAATCTCCCATTTACTTTATCAGATCTTAAGTTTATACACGTTTGCTTCTATTTGTCACTTCAAAAGCTCAGTTTGTCATAACTGGTTCCTACTCTGAGTTTTCCCTTAAGCACTTCAAATGCTGTCTGTCTAGACATTACTTCTATATATCAGGTCAAAATTATTTTCTCAGTTGTGCTCAGCTCTCGGCAGTAACTCCTTCCTGTGTGGTAAATTCTAAAAAGACCTTCCCCTTCAAAAACTGAAAGGGGGATAACGGCAGTATTTTCCTCGCACAGAAGTAGCACCCACCCACCCCACACATACTTTGTAGACTAAAGAAAAGTGTTTAAAGATGAGTTTTCACTGAAATTCTTCTCACTTTCATTTGCCACATTTTCATTTTAAGATAGGTTACAAAAAGGAGCAGAAAAATGAGTTTCTGTATTTGGTTGATTGTTCTGAAATCCATTTTCTCCTCAATTTCACATCCAAAACATTTTCCAGGAAAAGAACATAAAAAGTAATTGACAGAAAGCAATACCGGCTTCTATTCTCTCCATCAGGAATTAGGAAAAAAAAAAAAAAAAAAACACTCTAAGAGGAAATTATGGGCTCTCTACACACAAATATACACTAACACTTCCATCTTCTCCATTAGAAAACTAAAGTGCATTTTACTACTCTAAATATATTTCCCTTCATGATTTTATTTGTCTTTGCAGAAAATGAAGTCTATTTTCAGTTGGCACTCTGTAAGAGCATAAACATTTTAAGAGCTTGCTTGCAGAACACCTTATTAGAAATTGCTCCATAGGAGTCAGACATGGCATTCCCAGGCACAGAGCTACCCGGCTGTGCAAACAGCTCCGTAAAGAAAGAGAGATTCAACTTTGCCCATTATTTCCTTTTTTTTTTTTTTTTTAAATAAAATTAACCAAAATGTTGAAACTTCAAGGGTTGATATGTGTTCAGTCAAGGCTAGTGGAGGACTTCTGCCTCCAGCAACAGTGAGGTTAAGTCCATCCTCACTGAGCGTGATGGTTATCGACACGAGAAAGGAGCCTGGAACGCCTTCAAAGTCAGACTCAGCCTTTAACTCACGGTATCCATGGAATTGCATTAATGTCCCACGTTGGATGACTGAATTTGGTCCATGTACATCAATAAAACCATTCTCAAGTTAAATCTTGATTACTGGGGACAACAGAGGTATTTGGGTGCATCAGGAGTGCAGCACAGAACCAATCTGGGCATGCTGAGACATAATGAATGCCTCTGTGAGGGGGAGAGGAAAAGGAAATTCTTTGCACATATACAAACCAGATTTTTATCATTTGAAAAGGGTTCTTTTAAGGACACTCTCCAAGGACAGGTTTGTGAATTTTTTGATAGCTGCTATGTCACTTCCTTTTTGTCTAGCAAAAGATGAATTAATACTTTTTGACAAACTCCTACAACTCAGATAATTCATAGTCAGCTATCACATACCATACATTTTAAACCAGCATGAAAATAAAATAATATGAAAGGTTTGGAGTTTTTAAGAACAACCTTTTACAAGTTCAAGCTCAAACTTGCTGCCACCAAAGATGGTTGGTGCTCTGAGGCTTTCAACAGTGGCAGACTTAGCTTGCAGCTCTGGACACTTGATCCAAAAAGAACTTATTTTCAGGTTAGTAGTTCTGAAAATCTAAGTCTAATGGTATAGGACACTACCACTATTCCATCTTGCAAAGCCAATTTGCAGCTATAAGCTTAAGCTATTTTTCTGATAGGAGATACTGGACAATATCTTCACTGGGCTTGCTATTGTGTATGTATTTGGAAATCTGAACACGGAAGAAAGATAAGAAAGATCTCTGTGCTGCTGTATATCGGCCTACTGCTTCTGGGGAGTTCTACAAGCTGCAAAACTGCAAATCCCATCAACTGCAAACCTGGACTTGGTGAATTCAGTAACGCAAAGGAGCAACAAAGCTTACAATGTAGGAAAGAGGAGACCCATCAAAAACAAGACTTGGAAGGTTAATACAAGCCAATTAAAAGGCATTTTTGGCACCAGAAAATTCAGCTACACTTTTATTACAAACATAAATGGGATACTTTAGTTGTAGGATACAAGAGGAAGACCATGGAGATGCCTTCTCTGAAAACTTTACTAACAGTGAAGCATTTATTCTAACACATTCAGTACGTCCTTTTGAGACCTATTATCCATATGCATTAAGACCTTATTGCTGCTTTAAAACTGAAAAGGTGTCCATGACAGCCGCAGATACCTTAAGTAATGGAGACTGACCCAAAGTGAGAGCTACTAATGCAGAAGGGACTACAGAATCAAGCTTCAAATATTCAACCTGATGTGCTCAGGCACTCCGTAACTTCCATCACTGCTGAATGTGAAATGTTCTAATACTTTAAGGAAAGCTGGAGACATCTATGGGCAGAAACCTGGTGATTTGGGTTGGAGTGGGTTTAAGGTCTTCTCCCCAGCAAGTACAAGACGGTGAGACACAAAACTGGTGGTACCTTGTTGGCAGGCTGGGCCACATCTGCAGTTGTACAGATGGCAGAACAGCAGGCATTAATACTCCGCTCTGCCACTGCTCCCTCCCAGGTGGTCTCCTGGAACAATTCAAAAGGTGCACTCTGAAAGGTCAAATGAGGTAGGGAAGAACTCGGCAGTCTCGGACGTATCAGAAGCCCCTGGCAGGATGGAGCAGGGAAGGGAAGACAGGAGCAGTGAGAGAGAAAACACACGCGCTCTCCCCACACTGAAAGTACAGAGGAGAGTGCTATACGGGAAAGGACAGCACTCACAGCCCCTGCCAGGCAGCTGTGGGACATGCACTCTGAAAAAGAGGATGGTAAGACACACAGAAAGTTTGCAGTTGCAAGAAGTACTGGAATGCAAAAATCCTCCCAAGTGCAAAGAAATACAGCCTATGGGAGCAACAAAGCATGTAACCTTGTAGTTCAAATGAAAACCAAGTTATGTCAGTTCTTAGTAGGTGACCTCTCAGATGTACGTACACATACATAACAAGATGAGACAGTTGTGTGCAAAGGAAGAGCCAGCACCAGTGATTGAATATAAAATGACAAGCCTTTTCAAAATAATGGGTTTGTTTCAAATAAGGTTTATCTTAACAGGCTTTTAGGGCAAACTGTTACAGTCTGACTAATCTCATCAGGGCCACAGAGCTGTAGAGCTGGAAACCAAGGATTAAATCTGAATATGGTTCTAGTTCACTTTTGACAAAAACTTCCAGAAAACTCTTCAGAGGTGGCAACAGCCACTCTGCAAAGACTTCCAGACCCGTGTCAAGGTTTCTTCCTAGTTAGAACCCAGCTCCAAGAGAGATGGACCATCTTCTAAGAGTTTCAGATCCTACCTAGAACTACCATTTGTACCTGGGGATTGACATCTGGAAAATACACATATATGCAACAGGTGAGAAGCACATAGTACAACTTGAACTTCTCTCCAGGGGAAAAGAAAATAGCAAGAGGCAAGAAAAATAAGAGATTCCATGCAAAATACAGAGGAGGTGGCTGCAATAAATGTATCAGCCCACGAACAGCACTTTCCAGTTTGGAGGCAAAACTAGTGCAGTCATGACCAAGATTTAAGGCATGACAGAGAAAGTCAGAGAGGCTAATTGCCAAGAAGAAAAACACCAGATGTGAAACTCCAGCTCACAAAATCATGTGAGTTTTGTCACTGATTTCAGTGCAGCCAAGCCTTTGCTGTATGTTTCTTTAGGGCAAGCTACAGTAATTTCCTTGTGCTGCAAGGGAAAGCGTGGAATTTCCTCTCTCTTTCCTTTGCTTGAGACATTTCCAAGTTTAGTGAATAAAGCACAATGAGGACTTTGCATAAACCAGGGTAAAACACAGCCTTTGTGTAACTTCCCCTGAATCTGCTGGAATGGTATTCATACCAGGGCTCACTTTGGCCTGGTGACCTCAGTGGATGTCTTGCTCATGTTGACAGTCACTCACGGAGTTTGTTTCTGCTGCATTGTATTATCTAGAAATCTCAGGTCTCTATTTAAGACTGATTTCCAAACATCTCTTATGTCAAACTCATTATGCTGCATGACAGTGTAGGACAGAAGAGGAAGGCAGCACATTTCATTAGAATGACTAAATTTTACAGAAAGCAGCACAGGCATTAATGTCTAGGACTGTTGCATCTCCTCTCCCAAAATTTACATTTACCTGATGTGGAAGCCCTCATAGTAGAGCCCAATGCATGACACAAAAATAATTGCATTCATTTCAAGCTGCAACTCCATGCATCTAGAAGTTGCAGCTCTCCTTCTGTGACGGCAAAATCAAGGAAACTTCTAGGAAAGGAAGCAGCATCAATATAGCCACACTGTCCTTCTGAGCCCTTCTTGGTGCCTCTTCACCCAAAGTAGATATGTCATTTCTCTTCTGAGCTGCATGCTTGCTCTCTTTGGTGAAAGTCAGTCACTACTTTCTGTCTTCACATCTCCAACCCAAAATGGTTGCCTTTCAAGACAACCTGGAAAGTCCACAACAAGCCTTCTCTCTGTCTCTGGGCTCAATTCCATTTTTGTCCTCCGTGGTCTAAAATAGCCTTTCTTCCCTCCCCAGGCAACGTAATCTCTTTAATGAACCTCCATCAGAAAAACACTTCCTGGCGCTTTCCTGCCCTGAGGCAGAAAAGGAAAGAGAAACTTGCACGTTTTGCCTGAGATCCTAGTTTGGAGCCTCTAAAACAGGATTAGTGCCCACACCACCACTGTGTTTGTTGTACTAGCTTTTCTTCTTGGTATGTTTTACATTGCTGCAGGGTTCTTTCCCTTCCCCTCCTCCTCTGGCTTGCAGCCAGCTGCCTTTGGTACTTTCACAATTATCACCCCTTGGGAGCTGCAACATTTCTCTCAAGCAAGTTCCACAAAGAAAGCAAAAAGAAATGTGCATTGCACAGTTTTGCATCCAGCAGCCTTTGACATATGCCCTCTGTCATGAGCCTCTGATCAGGCACTCAAATCACATCCTTCCCAAATCCTTTGCTGTAGGCTTGTTGAGGTGGCTCATGTCTTGTGAAAGATGAGAACAAGATATCAGCCTGCTGACATCCTCACGGTTCATTCATAAACACTTCTAAATCAATGCAATTAACACTCAGGTAGTATAAACTTGTGTAAAGAAGTTTACATACCATCTAGATTTTGATGAAACAAAATCTAGAAACAGACACGTGAGAACTAAACTCTGGAGAAACCCCCATTTTATTATTCGTTCCTCCCTTGGGTTCTTCTCTGCCTTCTCTCCTGTTCTGTGTGGTTTCAAAGCTCCTTCTTATTTCTAGGAAATACTCTCATCTCCAGCTCCTGTCCTCCAGCCTTGCAGAGCCACTGTGGGCCAGGGGAGGCAGGTGCTTCCTCTGGAAGTGCAGGGGCCATTGTATTTTCAGCTGTGACTCAGCCCAAAGCAAAGTCCGCAGGGTAGGACTGGCAGTGATGGCGTTTGTAGTCACGGTATTATACAGCCACATCATTTTTGAACTTTCCTCTCCACAGGGAATAATCTGCATGGAGGAATAGTGAGGTGTTGCAGCCCCCAGTTTTTATTTTTTCTCCACTTTTAACACCTTTAACTTCTGAGGACACTTTCCCTGTGGCTCCAGACTCCAACCCAAATTCACATACTTTCTTTGCAAGAAAATCAACAACTATTCTTTGCTCCTGAAGAGCTCAAAAGAGCCTGAACATTGCTTTTCCAAAACAGATAGATCAGTATTTCCACAAGGGAGGAAAATAATGGTGTACATTAACACTTTAGTACTTGAAGATACTGATCAAGGAGTAACACCCAAAATTTTTCTATGCAGAAATGAAATCTAAAAGAAATTTCTCATTGTGTCACCCACAGCTTCCTAACCCGTGCACACCAGTGAAGGCACAGAACTAGAAGGAGTTTCCACAGCCACTTTCATTAGTAAAATCATAATATGATTTTCACACCATAATGTAAATTTGTATCTCATTCACAAAACACACAATTAACTTTACACTGCAGGTTCTCGGAAGACCTGTGAATTGCTTGTTTGTACTACAGCAAGGAAGAGTGAGAACTACATTTGGGACTGCTGTCTTGGCTGAGCCTTTAAATGTGCTGATTTTTTTACTTCTCTCTAATTTGCTTGTTTGTTCAAAAACATTAACTTTTGAGGAAAGGAGTTTACTGGCTACCATTATATTATTTACTGCAGTGTCTGCAGAGCATCTTACAGTGTTGGCAAGTATAATGCTAGAGTGACAACAGCAATCCTGTAATTGAAAGAGTCACAAGGGACAACTATAATAAAAATCAGCAGCACAGACCTCTGGGTTAGCCAGGCTGAATTTCTTCAGCTTACAAGGACTTCAGGAAACACCGTAGAAAGAATTTTGAGAGGTACTTGGTTTTAATTTCTCTACATTGCCCAGAAGTCAACTAAATCGCTGCAAACTGCTGCTGGAAAACCCATGTGACGCATAGTCAGTTTTTTTAAAATCATATCTCTTCAAACCTCCTCTGTTTTTTCTTTTTGTTTGTTTGTTTGTTTGTTTTTTGTTTGCTGTGTCTCTCATTGGAGTTCATATAAGTTTCAATGAATCACAACCCTCACTTGAGTCTTGCAGGTGAAGAGAAAACATTATGACCATGTTGCTCTTCTTCGGGCAACAGCTGTCAAGTTAAGAAAAATAGCTTCTGTTCTTAAATATTTGTCTTTGCCTACTGTTTTAAATCAACATCAGTAACTCAGAGTCAAGTAAATAGTCTAGAAGGTCCATCAGGATGCAGCACTCATGTCACAATTCTTATGAAAAAAAAAAAAAGAAAAAAAATTAGAACAGACTGTCTCCAGTGAGTATTATACTATGCAGTCAACAGCGGGAAGTCAAAGTGTCTACTCCTTACCTGGAGGCTGAGATAATTGTATCGTGTGATCTTCTTGGCATCTGCCAGCTCAATGAAATAATAACCCAGAGCTGCTCCTGCATTCTTCCATGATCTCACAGGTTTAGCAGCCAAGTAAGCTTTTGTTTTGACTCATGTGGAATAGTGTTGGTGCCAGTCTCCATCCTCTGCACCAGCGGTGAAGCAAAGGGAAAGCAACACGTTCTGAATGCATCATTCATTAGAGACTGCCAGGGTTTCCTTTCACTTTAGATTGCAATGCTCAGAGTTAAGAAGTTTTATTGCTATCATGTCAACATGGGAAGCCTTTGGTCTGTGAAATCATTCATCCTCTCAGCATTTCCCCTCCTGGATTTATGTCCTTCAGCCAAGCCAACCTTCCAAGTATTTCACAGTGCTGCAATTATCACCATCTCTTAGCATCAAAGCAAGCACACAATGAGGAAGCCTGTGTAAGTAACCACAGGAATGGCTCAGGACTCAGGAGAGCCAACTTTGATGAGCAGTGCTGAATGACATTACCTCCTGGAGGGGTTCAGCTGCCTTCCCAGCCTGTAGTAAACACATCTTCCCCTCTGGCAAAAAGGAGGAGTCATCAGTGTTACCTACTCTTGCTGCTATTTGTGAACCTAATACAAACTTAGAGGCAGCTTCATAATTTACAACAAGGACTTAATTAACTTCTAGTGGGTCCAATTACAGGAGGGAGGATTGAGCACAAAAGCAGAGGAAAGCACCACAGCCTCGATTTTTAGAGGCAATTAGGTAATACGTCCATGGCAGTAAGAGGCCTAAATGTCATTCGCAGGAGTGACTTAGGTCTGTGGAACAAAGTCTCAATGATGTGCAAGGGGATTTCAGTTGAGTCACAGTTTGAAGTGAACTTCAGTCGTCCACATCAAACAGACCTTGCAAAAAGTGGAAAGGTACCCAATGACCTGTAAAATCTGAGCCTGGGCTTCCATTCATTGCCAACACTACTAACCTTAGCAATCTACCCTTTATTTATTTTCTAAGGGATTCTCCGCTTTACTCTTCCACGGTATGGGAAACAAACCACTGACTAAGTGATAAACCTGCTAGATGGTACAGACAGTACTTCAGAAACACAAGTGCTAATTATCTGATGATCTACCAGATCCATTTTATTTTAAAACATAAAGGCAGAGTGGCCTTTTCAAAAAATGAGCCAACTAGTAGTAATACAGAATATTTACTTTGAAGCTACAAGTATTTGGAAAGGAAATGTGATTTATCTTTAAATATCTTTAAATATCCCTATTGTATGCAAAGACCTCTTGGAAAGCATTCCTTTATATGTCTGGATCAAAGAAAAAAAGGGGGGGCATGAGAAGTAATTCAGTCACTTAGGTGAGCAGATTATTCAATAAAACATGAAATAGTAATGTCAGGAGAGTTCTGCAAGATAAAGAAAGTATGACTGTTCTAAGAAAATGACTGTAGGTAAAAAAAAAGTACTGCTTCAAACATGAAAAATTGGCCAAAGCATGTGATTTGTAGTAAATGAGTCTCAAAACTGTTTTGAGAAAACATCTCAGACTACAGAAGATTTCCTACCTCTGTGGAGGAATTTGGTCCCAACTTCCAGAGACACTGCTTCCACGAGAGTCATGGTTTCAGGGCTCTCCTACTGCAGGTCATGCATAAAGAACAAGAAGTAAGATAAAATATTCCCCCCAGGTTTCCCAGGAATTTTATGAAAGGTTGGAGAACTGCCCACAGTTTGTCAGTGGAAGCCTGAAGCCCCTGAAGGCCTTTTGTAAGAAAACCCTGCCAAAACAAAGTACAAAAAAGCGCCCTTTACAAAATGGTGGGCCCTGAGAGACGCAGGCTGTCACCTTGGAGGAACGTCCCCAGCCACAGGCACTCCATGGGGTACAGGGCCAAGCCATAAGCAGGAAAACACGTAACGCAGGACTGCAGTGAAGCACAAGGACCAGATAATATGATACGACTACAGCTTTATATAGAGGCCCAGGCATTTTTCAAAGCATCCTATTACTTTAAGCACATGCTAAAGTCCTGCAGAAAGGCCATTTGAGGCAATGAAGCAGATCCTGCTAATGGAAGTGCCATGAGGAAGAGGTATCATATGCCTTGGAAAGGATTAATTTTATCAGGAAATGGACAGCAAAAGCCAAACAATGCCCATAAAAACTGAAACTGCCAAAATATAATTTATTTCCCTGGGAAATAAACTTTCCATGAATGCTTAGAAGGTTTCATGTATTTTCCCAGCCCCCAAACAGTTACTTTCTGTAGGGCACAAGGAACAGACTAATATGATCGCAGTCATGTAACTCTGCTCCGGTCCCAAATAAATCATGACAAAGTTACTCTGGGTATGGACTTTCCCATGAAATATAGCCCCTATACATGCAGTTGTGTTCATTTGCAGACCCCAAGCATTCTAGGGGTCAGGTAAGACTGACTTACAACCTAGATCCAACCCCAAACAGGTGAGTTAACTTGAATCAAATATGTTTTCTCTAATTATATAGTTCTGGATAAAGGCTGAAGGATATCACACTCTGTGCACCCAAGGGAATATCAGATTTGAGGTGAAAATCATTAGTGAGTAACCTGCTGCTGGTCAAGAAGGGATGGCACTAACCTAGGATGCCTCTGCCCCTACGGTGGTTATTTCTGCTGGCAAAATGTTCTGGGGCAAACTTCAGAATGACAAAGATCAGTCTATCATGGCCATGTTGTGAACAAAAATTACTTAAAAACTTAGCTGCCAAGCATCCGATAAAAGGTCAGTATTGTTATAATAGTCACAGCTGCATTGGGGACACTGGCTTTGCAGGCTCAGAAGGCCTGCAGTGTAGTTTTTGTAGGAAGCATTGAATGTTTCAGTGCCTGGAGAGAACACCTGTTGTACCAAGCCAAGGAAAGAATGTGACAGTCAGGAGCTTCATTGAAATTTCCAACTTACTGCCTTTCAGATCTCTCCTTTATAAACTGGGGATGAAGTTTGTCCAACTTATAGAATGTTTTGAGAACAAGCTAATGTTTATGAAATACTTGGAAAGTAGAGTGGTCAGAATATCATTTTATTGCATTCATCTTCTCACTTCCTGGGAATCGTTGTTCCACAACAAGACCTCAAACACTCTTAACAACTGTTCCTTCACATAGCTGTTCAATAGAGATGCATATGTGAATTCATGCTGGTGAAGAAAGTTGAAAGGCTGTAGCCAGATCTTCTTCTAGACAATTAAATGGCCACTGTTTTTGGCAGAGATCTTGATGCACTCATATTCCTCTGTTATTTTAATCCACAGCCCAGACTGTCTGCTCACAGCACTATGGCATGGGCACACTGGGCAATGAAATTGTCCTCTGAACATTCCTGTTAATAAATTTCAGAACAAGCATGAACCAATGAAACAAAGAAAAACATATCTACATGTTTGCCCACAGAAGAATTCCCCTGGTTCTCCTAGAGGCATTTCCATGAGAGAGAAGAATCTTAGGTCTAGGGTATCTGTGCTGGTCATCCACCCTCCATGTTCAAGCAGACGCCATGCATCATCCGTATGAAGCAAAAATGGACTTTCTAGGAATACAGAGGGTGACTAACAGAGCTGTTGGAATGAAACTGAAGCTACCAGTAGCTAGCAAAAAATCTATAATGCAGTTACAAACGAAAAACCCAGACCATAGGAAATATGTTAAAGTCACATACTACTGTCTGAGAGAAAGAGGCAAAGCTCACTCTCTGGCTTAAGGTCATGTAGCTAAAGCTTCTTGAATTTTTGCTGCTGCTGATACACCTAAATAGAACATTTTTTCCTCTCCCACATACAAGCTAATTAAAAATAGTCATGGTGTTACAGGACATCTGTAATTGGCCTTGTGTGGAAGCTTTGTATTCTACTGGTAATTACAATTATTCTCTTATTGCAACTGAATTCAGTTTCACTAAATCAGCCATTAATTTTCTCAGCTGCCAGGGCCATGGCTGAAAACACAGGAACCATTCAACTTCCATCCTCCTCTTTCACACTGTGGTTTACAGGAAACATCCACATATTCTTCAGTTTTCATAACACATTTTACTCCTTTAACTCGGAGCATATTTCCTCCAATAATATACACATTCAAGGCAAAATTCAGCTCTTTTTGGATGGTGCGCTTCAAATGCAAAATAATTCTTTGTTTCTTTTTTTCCACTTAGTTATGTCTCTCCCTTCAAAGTGCTGTTAGAGCAAATCCCAAGATGTAATATGTAACACCATGGAAAATGTCTAGATCCCACATCAAGCCATAGTCTTAAATACAGGTTGGGCCTTCAGCCTGTGTCAGAATTAGGCAGTATTACAAGAGTTTCATAATAATTGGCATAGCTCTGCTTTTAGGGACTTCCTCTGAAACAGATTTTGCAGACAGAGTTCTAAGTTTTGTGTTCTTTAGAAAGAGCCTTATTTGCTATTCCTTACAGAGAAGATAAAAGGCCCGAGACTCTTTGGAAATCCAGTCACTTTTAGGCAAAGTGTCAGATTTTTAAAGCAAAGAACCATGACAGTTTTTCCTGGGAATTTCACAGTGGATGATTTTGCTGAAGACAAAAAATTACACATGGAAACACGTATAGGAACCTGAATTCCTCTTCAGGAAAAAGTGACTAAAGCATAGGAATGATGATGCTGCTTGCACACACCTGGAGCTGGGCACATTAGGGCTAAAATAGTCAACATATTTACATATATATAAGATGTTACATTTATAACTGTAACAACAAATATTCATGAAGTTTCTTGGGGGAGAGAAGTGATGTACAAATTTGGAACAAAATCATAGACCAGTTTAAGTTAAAAGAATGAGAGAAAAATTAGGGTAGCCAAAATCATTATTTTGACATCTTCAAATAACTTCTTTTCTATTTTGAAAACTGACCAAATGTGATTTTAAAAGGGAATTAAAGGAGGTTCAAACAAATTTAAATGCCCCAACAAAACTTGGATGCTGTGACAATATTTTATCCAATCAAAACAGTTGTTTTGTTTATTTTCCCAAGAAAGAGGGGAATTAATTACTTTCCACATACAAAAATAAGCAATTTGCAGCATGTGTTAGAGTCACCAGTTAATGTCACATCTTGTGACCTGATGTGACTAACCCACATAAGGCCTGGTGGTTTCTGACTGGCTGCTGCTGCTGTGGGAGTGCTCACTGGTCCCCCCCCATACAAACTCGTCGAACTGTCAAGGAAACATCTAACTCCCCTCCCACACACAGAACCGCCTGCTGCTGCAGTATTTCCCTGTACAGCCTTATGCTAACCTGGACTGCTGTAACCTGAACATGCAGCTACATTGACAAAATATAAGGCTTTAATTAAGGCTGTTTTAAACACTCATCATTCCTGAGATTTCCTCCCACTGAATCATTAGTTTATTTTTGTGCCTCTGAGCCAGCCGTGCCCGCTGCAGCGGCACTGGAGCTGCTGGCAGGGAAAGGACTCGTGGGGACGGTCACCTCTCCTCCAAAAAAAGACATTTGTTACTTTCCTTGCGCTACTTTTTTTTCCCCTCACTTAACCAGATCTTAAAGGCAAAAGAAGGAAACGCAGTGCCTGGGGCCGCTCCTGGGCACGGGGCAGAGAGGCGCGGGTGCCAGTGGGTGAGGCAGTGGGGGAGGCAGAGGTGTCCAGCGCTGCGACTTCCCCGCTGGGGCTTCCTTCTGCAAGAGCATCCTCCCCCTGCAGAGGCTGCCTCCGCAATGGCAGGACCTTGGCCCCAGCCAGCTTCCTAAAACATGTTCGGCAGGCAGGGCGGGAGAGCTTCACTGGCCAAAATAAACACGCTTGTGAGCCTCCTCACTTGCCACAGGAGGCAGGCACAGGAGCCCTGCTGCCAGCCAAGGGTGCCAGGAAAGCTTACTGCAGCAACCCGGTGGCTTCTGCAGGCCATCCACAAGCCATTGCGGCCTCACCTCTTGCACCTACACTTGCTCCTTCCTGCTGCTGAGTCACATTTTTAGCTGTGCTGCTCCTCTTCCTCCTTCCTCCTGACTTGGTCCCACGGCTCTGCCCCTCACACTGCAATCTGACATTCCCAGCCCCTCCGCTGTGGCTGTTTCCCTTCCAGCAGCATGAGGCTGGGCAGCCTGAGGCTGCTTCACTTTATGCACCGCTTACGCCTACTGCGAACAAGCACTTTTAGCGAGGAATTACATACCCGATAGGCAGTCTAACAGCCTACACCTCCTTCTTCTATACCTTTTCCCACACTACACTCCCCCAGGGCAATATACAGAGCCTGGAAGAGTGACAGGCGTTACAGTAGAAGTGGTTGCAGCAGCGTGCGCATCCCTGGTCCATGTTGGCACACCGTCTCAGTGCTCCACGTTTTGGCTTCGCTCTCTGGAGCAGACCTGAACACCTAGGTCACACTGCAGAGGCTAAAAGGGGGCTCTTTCAGTCATTGCAACAAGAAGATCCTAACGCAGGAAACGGAACGAATGTGGGTTTGTAAAATATGTTCTATATTTTGAGCTTATTGTTTTAGAAAATGGTTTGTCACCAGCTTGTAACAACATGTATCTTCTCAGATACTATGTCAGTTAAGCATCATTACTAACTGTAAATATATACATGTTCCTTAAAAACAGTACACACTGGACTAGAGTAAGCAAATAACGCAATAACAGTGCTGATGCCCCATAAATTTATGCAAATCAAGTTTTAAAAAAATATATTTCAAAATCAGCATATACTTAATTTTGTTTCCACCAATGTATGTCCCGATTTTAATTTTTTCATTGGGACATGCAAGAAAAATCAGGCACTGCCAGTGATTTTTGTGTTATTCTTGTATTATAGCAGCTGCAGAGACAACCATTGTCCTAGGCACTGTCTACTGAGCTATAGCAATGTGCTGGATTTCACCCAGTCTTATCAGCTATGCCACTGAGTGGTCCTTAAGCCAAAGCCCCACTTTGAAAGGAAAATATGTCATTGCAAACATGCTGCTTTAGCATCTCAAGATTTTCCAGCTAATCTCTTATGAGGTACCAGAAGCATACTCTCAAGAACCCAGGGATAAAGGATATCTGGCTGTGATGAGTGCCTGGTGGCTTCCTTTTCATTATCCTGGAAAATAAGTAATTCTTTGCTTGCTTTGTGCTTGCAGAGTTCACAGGAATTGTCACCTAGGCATAATCCCTACTTTCAAGAAGGAAAAAAAAAGAAAATACAGCCAAGCAAACCTGCGTTGGCAATCGACTAAGAAATGTAAAGAAGATTAGACACTCCTTTACAGCTTCTGTACTTTTAATAGATGCACAATCACCCACTTCGATGGGATTTTTCTTCAGTACTTTCAGCTATTTCCCTTGCTACAATTTGTGTATCCATATCTCCCACTTGACTTGTTGCTATTGATATACCTTACAAGACCACGTCTGGAGTCATTTTGCAGGCCAGCCAAAAAAAATACAAACCACTTCTGCCTCTATGTATTGCTCCGCAACCCTTCAAGCAGCAAGGGCTGAGTTTTCCAAGGCCTGGGACGGGATGCCGAAGCACTGATGTCATTTGCCTGAACCGCCAGGCCCTTCTTTTCCTGTTTCCCTTCGCTCAACAACCTCCTGAATCATTCCGGCTCCACCATGTGACTCAGAGCTTGTTCCATAAATAATTGGAAGTAGGAGGGAGCCAAGAGCAATGAAAACAGAACCTGAAAGTGCTGGAATGAGACTGGTTGCCTTGGTGTTGTGGTTTTTTTGTTTTCCTTTCCATAAGGAAATCTGCTCTTTAAAAAGGAAAAACGACAAAAAGTCATCTGGCTTTATTTAGCAAGAGTTAGCAATACATGCTTTGTTCCCTGTAACAGGCCAAGGTGATGTCACCAGCAGCAGCTGGCTGATAAATATTTTTCAGTATAGCTTCATATACTCCTCAAACCCTTATACTGAAGTTGGGATGAGAGGATCCCAAGCTGATTTGGCTGAATACAAGCCAGAGGAAAAAAGTTCCTCTGATGGCTCCATTTTGTGCTGTTGTAGGTATTTATTAGGCACCATACACCTCACTTGGAATAGCGGCAAGACCTTGCAATCCCCTAGCACCTTCCAGCCAATACTTAGCAAATATTAATCACATTAAGCTTCAATCCTGTGAAGTTAAAGTAGAATCTTTACCTATCTTACCCCTATTTTAAACACAAGAGAACAAGACAAGGGCAAGAATAGCTATTTATGCCAACAGCCAATAAATCTGCACTAAAACGTAAGTAAAATAAAAGGACTAGGTATTCGTATCTGTCACATGATGCATATTAAACTAAAAAGGTTACATACTTTGTTAGATGTATACTACATATAAAACTGTATTACCTAAGCACCAGGAGCAAGGAGAGGTATCACAGAGTTCTGACATACTGTAAAAAATGTGGGAGTGATATTGCAAGGAAGCAAGCAAGCAAGGAAATAAATTGCTTTCAGGGCCAAATATCTCACCGACCATTTAATGTGGTGTACTCCAAAACAAGAATAATTTAGACCTGTGAGAGAGATTTAGCTGGCCTATTTTCCCCTGTACACCATTGATCTAGACAGTAGGTATTAGTGGTGATGGAACGTTACTGCACATTCAGGGCAGGCTGGAAGCATCGAGATGCCCCATGCCACAAACATCCTCCAACTCATTGACAACATGAAAGTTTTATTGATTATACACACATATTACATGCATACCCCAAACTGGCCAATACTGTTTTCTTGGGGCACTGCTGATTTGTGTGGGCGCTGTTTCTACTGGATGGTTCGTGTCTGAATGTATCATGTAACCTGTTCTGACCTCTGTTCTCTTACTAGTTTCTATGTTGCCCAAATGAATTAGCTGACCCACAGTCCATGGCACATTTACAATATGTGCACCCACGAAAACAGTTTCAAGACTGGCAGGCTTGTGTTTGTACTGCAGAATTGTCACTATGGGAGCATGCTGTGGAAAACAGCTGTGTCTGTGGACGGCTGTACCTGAGGTGCCTGTTTCCTTTGAACATCTCCAAATCATCCCTGTCATTATTAACTCATCCATGATTGCAGCCCTGTTGCCCATTATTACAAGTTCTAGAGCAAAATGGGAATTGTTGTCAGAGTATCACTGGTAGATCTCTGCTAGGAAAGAGCTCTCATTGAAGTGGTCACAAGAAAAAAAAAGTATCAAAATAAAGGAGCAAGAAAAAAAATAGTAAAAACTCTCTACAATTTGTATTTATTCATCACAGAGGGATATTCTAAAGCTCTTTTGCCACTGAGTGCTTTAAGGCATTTCTTCCACCTCCAGCCCCCAACCATAGTTCAGGGAATCTGTCACACAGGTCTGTTGTGTCTCAGCTGCTCACAGCTTGGTCATTACTTGTAAGTTAGACCAGCTCCATTTTCCACAGAAAGGCGCTGGCCTTCTCATCTTCTAAGTCCAGTTTTTCTGCCAAACCGTGTCACTGACACCCTCTGGGCATGATTGAGCCAATTTTCACATCCACTTCAATGAGCCTTGACTCCATGTTAAGCGGGTAATTTCTTCCCACAGCTTCAGGGAACATCAAATGAAATTGGACTCTCACTTACCAGAGCCTATCTGTCTTCTTTTTAGGACAACCTAAGTCTCCACTGTGCAGGATCTGCTTTCTTTTCATTTCTTTCAGCCCATGTCAGCTTACCCTTTTATGTCTGTTTTTCTTCCACAACACAAAATAATCTGTCTTGTCCTCATATATAGCTGGAAATTCACCAGCATGGTTTGTTCTCCAGGGGAAGAGGTAATCCCAAATTTCCATTGTGTGGAATATTTCAGCTGCACAGAACTGCTTTCTTGAAGATGCTGCTCTCTGGGCCCTCCAGCAGTTCTGCTTGCTGAAAACCATTCAGGAAAATATCAGTGCTAGAGCAGGTAGGAATATTTGTTCAAATACCCAGGAGTATCTGTTCACAGTGCATTCTGCAACAGGTTTCTTCACATCAACTTTACTTCTCCTCTACAACTGTACTGGTCACCTCCGCAGAGCAGCTTCTTAGCCCCTGCAAAGCTATCCCAAGCAAGATGAACTAAAAAAGTTTTCCAGGTTTCTCTCCCGTGAAAGTCGTTATGGGACCCACATCTTGGATCTGACTTCATTAGGATGAGGTGGGTCAGGACCAAAAAAGCCTCCCAGCTTGTCCTTGCTGTCTTTCCTGCCCTGAAGCAGCTAAGTGCTGTCCTCAAAATGTACCTGTCTCATCTCTAGAAGGATTAGGATTTTTTACCCAAGGCAAACAGTCAAAGCAGGAGATGTTCCAATCCATAGCAAAAGATGATTTAAAATTAGGAAGAGAACCTACAGCTGAAGATGGAAGAAACCTGCTGGATGTGTGTCTCACTATCATCACAGTACTATTTCCAAGTTTTTCAGCACATTAATGGTAGGAAGATAAAAGTAGCAGGGACCTACCAGGTCATTCAGTCTAGCCCACTGCTAATACAAGCACCACACCAACCTTTCTCATTCGTAACCACTGCAAGTTCTACCTTAAAAGCAGTCACAAATCCTATTTGTGGGGCTACTGTTTGAATGCCTAGAAACCATTTTCTAATTTCAAGCCTAAATTTATTCTTGGTCATTTGTATTCCAAAGCATCCATTGCTCCTTTTCTCCTCTCTGGTATTTACCTGCCTGATACATTTCCAGACAGCAAACATATCCCATTTCTGCTTTTGTTTTGCAAGGTTAAACAAATCATTCCCTTCAATTTCCTACTGCAAAGCAGTATCCCTGTCCTGCTGATCTTCCTCACTGCCCTCTTCTTCATCTACCAGTTCCAATTCACCTTCCTTGAATGATAGTGATCAGAACTATTTGTGGTATTGGAGTTACAATTCACTACCTCAAAATAGACAGAAAAGGGATCACTTTTGAAGACCAGCTTAAAACCTGTAAAAAAAAAAAAAAAAAAAAACCACATCCCAAATTAAAACTAAACTCTTTCACTCCTTCCATTTGTGGAGAAACACTTAAAGAACAGCATTATGTGACTTCTTTAAAAAAAAGGTTAGATGGTCTATTGGCCATTGCTACTAATATCCTGTACAATTGTGTTATAATTTGATCCCAGACTTAAAAAGAAGTTGATAGAAAATAAATTGTAAGGTTTGTGAGATGTCTACTGTGTCATGGTAACACTGCTCCTGTCCGTGAATGTGGGGGTAAGGGCTTGAGGCAAGGAGAACACAAGCGAAATTCTATTCACTGATTTCAGCAGACAGAAAATCAGCTTCAGAGAAGTGATTCCAAATTTCTGAGCCAATGGACTTTTTCAAGTCCACAAAATTTTCCTTCTTTAGACAGCAGTAAAGTGTGGTGCATGACCTGCCAAAAAGGCGTAAAGCCCTGTACATCCTTGCAGCCCTAGTGTTTGCCACGTACTAGAATATATTCAACGTAAGTCCTGATGCAACCCTTGTGACCAGCCAAAACTACTTTCTGTAGCCTTCTGCCCATGGAGGGTTCCCTGGAGCAAAGTCTGGGGGATGCTTCCCTAGTAGCATCCTTGGACACGCACAGAAGAATTCAAAGAAAGTTTCTGAAAGTCTACAGACATATTTTCTCAGGCCAGGTGTAGAAATGCCCTCATACTGAAAAGCAAATGGCTGTACCTGGCAATTATTTTTCAGTGACTTTGTTTCTGTAGTCCCAGGAGGGATTCCCATCAGTTGTGAAGGCAGCGTAATGCAACCACAGCAGATATTGTCAGTTTGCCACAGTAGGATTCTTTCCAGGGAAAACAAGTGTCACCTTCTGGTACCATCCTGTCTTGCACGGATGCATTCCACAAGTAGGAAAAGGGGAAAGCCAAGAGATTCCCACTGCCATCTGCCTTCTGTCCTTTACACCCAAAAATATATGTTATGAACAAAGGAAAGAAATATATGCAGGCACTGAAGCCATAGTGCCAACAACATCCTCAGAGTATTGGCCTGACCTTCTCTGTAGGCTGTTTTTGAAGCCATCAAAAATAGAGGGATTTCTTCCATACTTATAACAGAAATAATGTTCATAAAAGAAAAACACGTCATGACTGACTCAAGCAATTGCTTCACTTCAGCACTTATTGTTCCCTCGTTCTCAAGAGTAGTTATTGTCCTTATTTGACCAGGTTCATTCCAATTGTACATATTTTGTAGATTAGATTTATGGAGGCACAAGCTAGCGTTGTACTCATATATAGCAGAACGGAACAACTCCCTTGGGCTTTAACTTTTCCAACTTCCAGCCTTTCTAAGACCTGTAGTGCATGCTCAGTTGGGTTTACATGGCAATGGGAACAGGAGTTTTTTGTTCCTAGGTCTTTTCATTTGTAGATATTTGAAACATACATCTTGTTTATAGCACAAAAGATTTTTCAGGGTGTCACATGGGGATCAATGAAACACAACTTTTGCCAGTATTGGTTGAAGTCACAGAGAATTCACCGTCTCATGAGAGCTCTGGCTCTCATGCCTGCTCTACTTTTTCGCAAGAAACTCTGTCTGTACACATAGTTATTGATGGGTGAGAACTGTTACAGAAGCAGAAACCTAACTGAGTTTTAAATTTGCTTACTAACATTTTCTTGACCTAAGGCCCAGCATACTGGGTATTGCCAGAGAGAAAAACATTGAACTAGTTGTAACTACAAACGTTCTGGTAAAGGGATGGAAGTCAACTCACAAGGCTAAGCCCTTCTCTCAAGAAGTCTATAGCAGACTAGTACTGGGAGAGGATCCAGGTCATCTGACAGTACTTGATGTCTCAGGAATGGGTCCTTAGCCTGAGTTTGAACCTTCAGTTCTCACCACAAAGATTTCTTAGCTCATCTGCGTTAGACCATAAAACTCTACTAGTAAATTCAAGCATGCTCACAATGTGCCTACGAAATTCCAACACTGTTATCTATGCTAATAAACTGTGAGAGTTCCCAAGCATGAAAGTAGCCTGCTCCAACTAGTGCCTTCCCATGCAACTTCTGGACCTGTTTTGGTAGCTGGAGTATGCCAGGAAACACACCCAAGCAGGAGTCTGCTTGCAGCCACCTAGCACAGGCAAACCCAGTTCACCAGCATAGATGCAGGCTGTTCCATGCCAGTTGGCCCCAATGGCTGGGAACATTCTCAGGCATGTTTAGTTTACTAGTATAAACCCAGCCTAATTCCTTTTACAAAATTACAAAGTCAAATCAAATTGCCACTGAAAAGCTGTTACACATATGGTTTTAATAGTGTACTATTTTCAAGTGTCTGGCATTTTCTGGGCTTGCTGTGCTAAACAGTGTGCTCCAGTTATATACACTGATAAAATTTTATGGTTAGGAGTGGAGTTGCTGTGTTGCAGAACTCCAGAAAGGCTGTGATGAACCAGATCCTTTAGAATGCCTAGAGTGGAAGAACCTAAAAAAAACACTTTCTGAGGTCAAGTTTGGCCATGACCTGAACTGCTATCACTAAACCTTTTCTACATGTGACAATCTCATGATAATTTTCTGCTGTGTCATTGCAATTGCCTCCCACAGCTAGGCACCGTCTGAAACAATTCCAAGAAAGCAACTGCTCTCTTATTATGAGAGAGCAAAGTCGGAAACACAGATGTGATCGATTGGAGGTCTGGCAAACTCTAGCATATATTATTTTTAACTCCAGTCACAAGACTTAGGGTTGTCCCACTAAATTACTGGAATAAAGATAGTATCTTATTTTCTTCAAATACAGCATGCAGTCATTCAAGGCATAAGGGAACTCCAGAGGTCTCCAGTCCAACCTCCTGCTCAAAGCAGATCCAGTTAAATCACGTTACTCAGTGGCTTATGCAGCTGTGTTTTGAAGATCCCCAGGGGTAGAGAGCTTACAAGTCCTCTAAGAACAGGTTCCAGTGTTTGACCACCATCATGAGAAAAATATTATCTTTATATGAAGTCATAATTTCCCATGTTCCAGAATGCATTTGCTGCCTCTTGTCCTGTCATGGTATGTCCCTGAGAAGAGTCTGGCCCCATGTTCTCTGCAGTGTCCATTAGGTGGTTGTAGACAATGGTAAGATCTCTTCTCAGCCTTCTCTTCTCCAGGTAGTGACAGACCTGGCCCTCTCAGCTTCTTCTCACATACCTTGTGCTCCAAGACTCTACCCATTTTGGTGGCCTTCCACTGAACTCGCTCCAGTATGTCAATGTTTTTCTTGTACTGGGGAGGCCAAAACTGGACATAGTACTCTAGATGCTGTCTCATAAGTTTCCATGACCTTCCCATGGACTGAGGTGAGTGTGAGCAACCCACAGCTCCCTGGATCCTCTTCCTGAAGGCATGGGTGATGTTTGCCTTTTCCCAGTCATCAGGAACCTACCTCAATCACTACAATTTTTCGAAAAGGACAGAGAGCAGCCACACAATGACATCAGCTGGCTCCATTCTCCCCTTTTGGTGCATCCCATGTGGTCCCATGTACTTCCGTATGTCAGATTGGCTTAGTACTCCCTACTGTATCTACAGAAAGTAATAACATTTGCATTCCCACAGACTCTGCTAGTAGGCTCAGGTAAGCTGTAAGCATGAAATTAGATTATTTTGGTTTCTGTACCTTTTAGACATATATCTCATCAGTCATGTGCACTGAAACAGTAAGAGTCGACAAAGGCTTTATTTTACTCTTTATGCCCAAATTGGCCAAATTCAGATTGCACTGTAACCATTAATTCTTGCTCTTCTCAGTTTCCAAGGGCAAGACTTTGGCAATATTTTTTTTCAATGCACGATTTAATATGTATTTGTAATATATTGTAGAATGCAAGATTGAAAACAAAATGGTGAACAGCTAAAGGCCTACCACTTACTCCCTCAAATTAGAAACACGGATGAGCAAAGCCGAAACAAATTTTTTCCTCTTTGTGTCTATATCTATGTGTATGATGCCAGCTGTGTAGACGAACACCAATAAACGCTAATCAAAATGTGCAGCATTCTTTACCAGAGGAGTTTATGAGATATGGTCTGGCCTTTAAAGCAATTGGTCCAGGCCTTTCATAATAAGGACAGCTGAGCTCAGTTTGGTTCACTGTGATTGATGATAATCCTGATTGCTCCCATTAACAGGCTTACTATAGTATGAACAATCAGAAAAAAAACACCATTACCTTCACTTGGAGAACCTATATACCCTTTAATAAAACACAAACCCATCAAACCTATGTGTCAGAAAGGCTACTCTCCCTGTTAAAACACTTCATTGTGTCAGGGCAGGAGACTACACTGAGCATTTAGGCCAGCATAGATACGTCCCGTAGCATGAGTAGTCCCCTAAGCAGGGCACCAAGGATTAACAGGATTAATTACAGGCCATTTTTTTTCTAACAGAGGTTCAAAACCTTGTGACTGAAGATATACTGTACCCTGACTACTATTTAATTCAGTCTTGAACAGACTGGCAATATGAATTTGTTATTTGGTCTGCGTCTTTCGCAGTGAGTCATGTTGTGAGACATTGGTCAGGGGAATACTCACATATACAGAAATACAAGCAGAGGGCAAACAGGCACAGTATTATAAAGGGAGGTCAAATTACAGGTTGCATTAACCTTGAGAGCATCTTTTTAAAAGGAGATGGAAAAACAAAACAACAAACAACCAAACTAACCTCCAGCTAAAAATAGGAGCTCTTCAGCTGAGCTCTTTTGTACCAGAGCAAATATTTATAGATTGCTCAGAAATCCTGAATAATGGGGGTTTTAATGGAGACTGACAGGTTCTTAACTAAAATAGTGCTATCGGGTACCACGATGAGGCTTCTCTACCCTTTACCACAGGGGCCATTAAGCAAGCAGACTGTTTGCAGTCTCTAAAACCATGTATAATTCATGCTACATAATTAATGACTCCTCAGAGTAAAGCAAATGATCATTCCAGGGGCTTAACAGCAAATTAAGTTAGTAAATAAATAAATAAAACCTACAGCTTTCAGATTTCTGTCATGTCCATCAGGAAAGTCTCAGAATAAAATGCAGAGAGAAAGATCTGTTAAAAACAAAACAAAACAAAAAAACAATAGCATGTTTTTGCCTGGCATCCATCTGCAACTGGAAGTGATGATGAATTTGGGGCAGAGGGACAGAGCACTCAAATTTTTTAAATTGCATGTTTTTATTTAAGAATTACCAGTGTTCACTTTCAAACTTTCCACTGGAAAATAAAGTGCTCATTGTAACGTCAAAAACTGTCAAGAAACGAGCAAGAGACCTTCGAAGTTCTTCATGCAGCCCTGGGGAGGGCTCTCTCTGGTGACACTAGATCACCCCGAATGTCTTTAAATTACTCAGATGATAAATTCTGTAGAGAAATGATGGATTTTGTTTACCACTAGTAGCATTAATAAACAACCTCCTTTCCATTCTTTACAGACCCATCCCAAGTCTTTTTTAGCGCACGGGACTTTACAGGGGCCAGCTGGGTAGTTGCGGTCTCAGTGTCAGTCCAAGAGACTGAGATATTTGGCTCCAGAGCTTGGATTTGGCTAACTGTAGAGATGAGGCACAGCAACAAGGACCAGAACCAAGGCTAAATGTGGACATCTTCAGGCCTTAGCATGCCCACACTCTGAATCTGGAGTGTCCGTTCACCTCTGCAGCAGAACCGGACTCCATGGTGTAGACGTATTAACAGCTACAAACACACAAGGTCAGTATTAATCCCTATGACTTTTATCCATCCACGTCAGAGTGATTTTCCTTAGGACTCAATCACCAAGATAATTCTGGAAGATTTTATTCTGTTGATTCCAAAGCATTCTTTTCCTCTGATGAAAACATTAGCATTTCTTTGGGGCATGACATATAACTTGGATATAACTTTTGGCTGAGGGCTATGGCTAACTAAGACGAGTGGAAATGACATTTTGCAAGAGATGAACGTCCTTAATTCATGTCAGTAATTACTGTGAACACCTGAGATATTTAATTTTGAAACAACATAATCTAAAATACATCTTAAAAGGCTATAATAGACATTGCAAAGTACTGATCCTTACAATACCAGGTTTAGAAAAGTTCAGTACAAGAACTGGCTTAAACCAGTAAATAAATAATGCCTCTTATTTTGTTTCAGATAGTTGGAGTGGGTGGCCAAATAACAGTTCAAAATCAGAAAAAATTAAGTACAGCTTTTCTTATTTTGCTAATAAAATAAGTGTAGATTCGGTATTTCATCCACTTGGGCGAACACTTTATAGTAACGATTGCTTGAAGAATTTGTTACCTTTAAACACAAGAACTCTTCAATTTTGTGTATCATTAGATTTTCTCTGAGTGCCAGTCATAGTAGCAATGCATGCCAGCTACTGTCCTTCTCCTTACGAGTGGCTGCCTTCCAACAACTTTGGCTATATATAACTTATTGAGTGTTTCAGGAATTTGAGGAATGAAAAATCTCCAGCAGATTAAGTTGCACAGGTCTGTAGTAGAAGCTTGAGACCCATCCCTGCATTTCCTAATTAATGGTAACTTGGGAATATATATTTTGCTGGGCCCTCTATTGAATGTTACACCTACAATCCACCCAGGCAATGGATTCTGGATGTCTCCTTCAGTGGCAATGCTCACGTGAACCTCCATCAGCTCCCACCCCTTTCACGGCTATTCATTTCCACTACTCCACCACCCCCTTAGTGGTGCCAGGACACTTCTTGATAACAAACTCATATTTGAACAAACCTCAAGTTGTATCACTTTGCTCTTAGGGAGCATTTATTTAGGATGTGGTTACATAACCCATCTATAAACAACACACTGTGAACTGATCAGGGAATTGATCCAGGTTTTACATCAGGACATTTTTAACCCAAATAAATTCCCTGATCTGATTCACCAGTACAACGAATGAAGCATGAAACAAAAATGAGGGGACAGGTGGCCCCAAAGCTGGCACTGTTAGCAAAAGAAGTGTCCATACATATCTTAAACTCTCTTCCTATGTCCACAAGCCTCTACCAAGCAGTTTTACACCAAAATTGATGCCTTTATCTCACCTACTGATGGAGCATATTGACATCGCTGTAGGCAGTGAATTAAACCTAATAGCAGCTTCCCAAGCAAGAACCAGGAAGGGCATTCAAGGAGTTCATCCTTTGCCAGTGGCACCGAGTTCAGATGAAAACACGATGATCAGGAGGAGGACTCCATCTCCTCTCATGCTCAGCACGTGCTAGCAGAGAGCCATCCCTTTGGCCAGAAGTGGTCAGGAAGTGGTTAAGTCAATGCAGAAAGACTCTATGGCATTTCTCAGGATGCTGCACATCGGCTCAGTTCAAGTGGAAGATTCTCACTGCCCAAGTTCAGACTGCTTGTATAGTGAATGGAGAGAGGAAAACTTCCTCATGTAGGCGCTCTCAGCCACTCTCTGGAGGTCCCACTGGCTACATATGGCGCCTGCAATTTTATTTTAGGCTTTTACGCTAGATGAATAAAGCCAGTCAAGGTGAATGTTCCATATATGTCTCTGTACATACTTTTGTCACTTTGAGGGCTAAAGGAAATTAACAGGGCCTTTAACATTATGGATTGCTCAAATCCCAGAGAAGCTATTACAAACGTGTACTCGCAAAAGCCATCAAACAGCAATATGTAACAAATTGTTCTGAAGAAGAAAATCTTCACTTTGCAGTTGAAAGTTAGATCTCCTTTTTAAGTATTCTCTTACTGCAGTTTCACATATCATTGCTGGACATTTGAAATTTTACATGGACACCCTTGCATACACAAGAACAATTTCCACCTTTTTTGTTTTAACTCTGCACATGTGCATTTTTTGCCTTACACCTCTCTGTAAAGACTGCAAGTGTAGTAGGTGCACCAGCAGGTATTAAGTTTTTGACCATCTAGGAGAATTTCGAAATTCTTTTTCCTTTTTTGCTCAAATTTCCCATTCATTGAGTAGAGTGAGGATATGCATCTCTGGTCTTGGTTCCCTGTAAATACACTCTTTTCTTTTTCTTCAGAGATGCAGTAGGAAAATCAGTTTCTTAAACAGCTTGGCAAGGCCAACAGTTTCAGCAACTATGATTATGAAATGCAAGGTCAGATGCTCTCAGCTGCAGTACAGTGGGGTCCATCCCCATCAGAACTTTATAACTACACTAAAATCATTCTTCATTGTTCTGTCTTGACACTATCAAGCATGGGAGCATAACACAATGGAGCCAGCATGTGATTATGAGGTACCATGTAAAAACCTTTCATAAATTTTGGAGGTTTTTAATGCTTAGATGTATTACAGAGTTCTCATGCACTTGTGCACTTGTGCAGCAGCCTTCAGTGAGGATTTTGTTGGCTGTCCCCCATGCTCTCCGAGGCAGGCATGTGGCAACTTGGGCTGAACATAAAAAAGAAGGCATAGGGGAAAGTTAAAAGGTGTTAAAATGTTACTGGTCATTTTCTTCTGTTTCTCAATATATAACAACCACACATATTCATCTTGTTAGCACAATCTTAGTAATGAGTAACCCAGACTGTTCTTGTTTTGCATGATATTGTTCTCCTAAATCTCCACTGCATTACAGTTGCGTGCACACATGCACATACACTGTTATACAAAATTTGCTGCTCTAATCCCACCAGCTAAAAAACACTACAGCCAGTGCCAGCACCAGCAGAAGAGGGAAGGAAGTACAGCATATTTTTGAACAATGATGCTAAGCAAGCTATTAATTAGAATTTGTTATGTTCAGCTCATTCCAGAACACTGTACTGAAGGCACAGTACAAATCTGTCCTTTCTAAAATATTTTCTCCTGTAAGACTCTCATTCATGCAGAAGGCAGATGTGCATCTGTGGTTTGCAGTCTTTCAATAAATAAGTTGCCCTCACAACAAAAATTTAACAACCCAGAGAAAGCAACAGATGAACTCAGTTTCTAAAAAAGCAAAAGAAATTTTCCTGATATGAGGATGTCACACATAAATGTACTTGAACAGAACATCTGTTGTGTATAATTTGATAGTAGTCTAGTTTTTGTACTGCACAAAGAGATCCTAAAACGTGGGCAGATGTGTGGTTAAAGGATGGTCCTCTTCCTGTGCTACACTCTCCCCTTGGATGGAATAAAACCTCACTCCTACCAGAGTGCCGTCTTGCTGTCAGCACGCATTTGGACAGCCTATGACCCTATGGCTTGTTTTATGGAGTACCAGCCTCGTATCAGCCAACCTGAGCCTTTGTCCTTGTGAAATCATGCCAAAAGCTGCTCAGTCCAGGGACAGATGTCCTTTGTTCCAGAACAGATGCGGCCTTGCTTTGTGCCCTTTCTTTCACGGTCTCCTGGCCGGGGCTGCACTGGCACCCCGTCCCCTAACGCACCGTGTCTGACATCTGCCGCAGTGGCATGGGGGACATCCTTGCCGTGGATGTGGAGCAGCTGCACGAGCCGTAAAGGCGCTGCTGCCGTGCAGCTGCCAGCATCCACTTGCTGCTGCCGCCACACATGTGCATGTGGGGGGCCACTCGCCCCCGGGTCTGCCTTTCGTGACTGCGGGAGGTGACATGTCCGTGACTGCCTGTGATTGAAACCGGTGACAACAGCGCTGAGGAGGTAAAGCTGCAGGATGTGGGGAAACACTGGAATCACTGTGGCTGAGTCAGCAAGCCCCAGCTGCTCTCCTGCCCGTTTATCCCACAGCAGCCTGTGCAGCAAGCTTCCCATTGCACCACACTTGCTCATTAAATTAGAAAAAGTGTTAGAATGGCCTCAGCTCTCCAAAAGCAGAACAAAATGCCTGAATTTGTATCTCTAGGCTGGCTATTTCTTGGACATCTCTCTCTTCCTCAGGCATTGACAGAGGCTTCATCTCTCTCCCCCAGCACTAAGCATCTCCCGAAGATTAGCTTTAATACACAACTTCTGCCAAGCAGACTAATCTCGCCTATTGTCTGGACTTGCACAATACAGCCTTCAAACAAGAAGTGCAAATAAGGACGTTTGTATGCTCTCTCGTCATCGCTCCTATGTGAACAGCCAAGAGACCAACAGGGAGTAGAGTCTTAGATCTTGGATTTGGTTTATACACTGCAATAAAATTGCTATCCAAAATGTAGTAACAAGACAGGAGGAGGACTCCTTGGGTATCTTCATAGACTCCACAAGCATTTCCTCAGAGACATTCTTTGAAACTCAGGGCAAATGGCTTCCTCAGACAAAGGCAGTTCTATCTTTTCTATATGACTTGTTGCAGAGGCCTTTCCTTGGCCTGCCACTTGGACTCCTGTTTTCAGACACAACCTCTTTCTTTGAGTAGCTCTCAGAAAGCCTTCAGTGCTGCTGGCATTGACCCCCCGTGGGAAAACCTGCCAGTGCCAAGGAAGAGGAGGCGATGTTTATAATATGCAACAATTGGGTGGCCCTTTGCCAAGAAGAAGTGAGGTCCAAGGGTCATGTATGCCCTTGCTGTGCTGCCTATTCTGAATGAATACTAAGGATCCCCAAAAGGCAGTCGTTGCTATAGCCTTGTGCTGCAGGTTCTTTGCTGGTGTTTCAATGATTTGTTTTAATTATTTTTCTGGCCGCAATTTACATCTGTTTTTCCCAGAGTTGGTGGATGGTCAATTAACTAGAGTTTGGAGAAATCAGCAAGTTTTTGTTAGCAATCATTCATGCAAATCTTTCTCTGCCTTCAGTCTGAGCTGATTTGCAAAGACAAACAACTAAAATAAACACAGTTATAACACTGCTTGGTTCAGAATCAACTGAATATTCAGCTCTGGAAGTACTGTATGATTTTTAGGTAAAAGCATGGATCAGTCTAAATTTACTTCATGTTGGAAAGAGATCCATCACCAGATGGGCCTGCCGTTGAGCCAGGGGCTGATACAGTTAGACTGTGCTTCCTTCCTGGGAGCAGCAGCAGCAATTTCAGGTGAAATATTCAGAGAGTAAAAGCTGAACCACGAGCAGGAGCCTCCCACTTTTGAGTTAACTCTGTTTCCTTGGCTTTTGCACTACCCAATCAGGAGAAAACACCCTTGAAATAGTTCCCTGGTTATTCCCCTGACTTCCCTACACCTCAATCCAGGCTGTTCACCTTCAGCTCTGCCAACATGCCTGTTTGTGTGGCCAAACTGTAAAACCAGTAAGGGGAAGGGTCCAGCTTAAAAAAAAAAAAAAAAGCATGAAAATTTGGGGAGGGGAATAAGGAGTTATAACCCAAACTAGTTCCCTGATGCCATTCAGAGTGGGATCCCACAAGCCACTGTGTTAGCCCAACTGAGAGGCGCATCTGGAAAGGAGAATGGGAAGCAAGGGCAGAGACAGACCAAGCACAACGCCTTGCCAAGCCATGACCTGCCCCTACAGGGACAGGGGCTCTGCAAGCCAGCGCTGCTGCTGCAGCACCCCTCTCATCACACCACACCACAGGGCAGCCTGAAAAGCAGTTTTAAATTCCTGTGGGCCTTCAAAAGAAGATATAACATCTGTAGCTTTGGTTGGGAAACAAAAAAAAACAGAGGCTATGTTTCATTGCTCCTCGCCTTTTATGATTAGATACTGATCCGGGGTCCACTGAATTCATTTAAAAGACTGTTACTGAGTGCACTGTTTTGGATCCAGACTTCATATCAAGTATTTTAAAGACTTTATCAATTCTTCCACTGGATGTGAAGCACTGAGAAGGAAGCATGGGAAAAGATATAAAAAAGGAGAAAGAAATGCAGAGACAGAAACAGCTGTACACCATGGAAACAGGATGTTACTACGAGATATAGTTTATAATAATTAGTTGATCAACATGCTACGCAAGGGATTTTTTCCATTTTGAACCAATAGATGCACAGATGGGGTCTATAATAGAACTAGCATGTGTCTGGATTTTTTTTTAAGGCTGCATAATTTTACAACCGCTACTAACATTTGTGTGTGTTGATATAATGCTAAGAGTACTCAAACTTCAGAGAATTTACATTGTCAAACCGGCTTCCTGCCCATTAGGTGACATTGAAATTGCAATAGTCCTTGTCTGGAGCAACAGCAGTGGCTATGGCCAGATTGCAAAAATCCACAAACTGCTCCTATGTAGTAGTAAGAACAGCAGCAGCAGCAGCAGTAGTAGTAATATGATCAGAAGTCACTTAAGAAACGTAATTTCCCCCCATGTTTTCAGTCAGAGGCACAGTGACAGGTAGCTTGATGAGGATCAAGCAACAGATCTACTTTTGAGGCAGAATTAGAAATGAGCTTTTCCAACTCCTGTTCCAGTACTTTTGCCATACATGATATGGTTTCCATGTGAAAGAGAGCATCAGAACCTCATACCTATCTAGGCCACATCAACAAACAATGTTCAAGAGCGTTCCCAAGCACCCCAACGTGCTCTTCTCCGCTCATTAATTTTCCAAAAGTCCTCTCTGTTGCAAATTTACCACTTCCAGTCACACTCTTCAAACCATCACCAGACACAGGCTGGCTGTTGGGATGGTCTAGGGACCTTTTCCCAGAGGTGGTTCACCCATGACAAGCCTCTTCTGGAGGTGACAATAGCCCCCTTGCCAAAGGTGGACTGTCCCATACAGCAGCCGACAGCTTGGGCTGCTCCCAGGAACGCTCCACTTACTGAGTCTTCTGATCGCCAGTTCACAAGTGTACTAAGTGGCCAGATTTTCTGTGGCAAGTTTGAGGAGGGATCATTACCTCTTCCTCATTCATCTCTGTTAGTGAGAACTGAAGAAAATGAATCAAACAACACCATCAGGAATAAAAAGTTTCAGAAAACAAAGCGTACATCAAGAAATGTGTATTCTGACTCTCTCCAAGGACAGTGTAGGGAGTACATTTTGTTCTGGGATTTCCACAAGGGAGCAATTAACTCCTGGAGATTAGCAAATAAATATGAGTCAAGATTTTAAAACCTGGATGTGTTAGACAAGATCAGCACTAGGGGAACACACAAAAACACACTTTCAAAATTTGTCTACTCTTATCAGCTGAGCTGATCTCCACCAGTTCACACTAAGCGCAGGAGGTCCCATTAGCAACTCAACACCTTTGAAATGCCTATTTAAAAAGTACAGCTATAGCAGGAAAGCCTAACCTTAAGCTATGCCTCTATTAGAGGCCTATACATAAAAATATCATGCTTAAAGAAGCTATTCCAGCAGTTGGGCACTCTAAGACTGGTCCAACTATTCTGCAGAAATATGGGAGGATGTGTCCTGATCCCTTGGATACAACCCAGTTATGTGCCACTGCAGTCATATTTGTCAGTGTTTTAAAAGAAAGACCCATATAATGCTAATCTGATCAAACTACGAGCTCAGTGGTTAAGCAATAAAACTGCAGTTCTATTGGCCTTTACTACCACACAAGTCTTAAAATCTCTGACATGTAATATGACATCTAAAAGTGACTCTTGATACATGCTTTTAAAAGCATAACTATCTTAGACATGAAAATAATAGAGTAAAAACGTAGTAATAATTGAGGCAACCATAATCCAATAATCTAGTAATCAAGAGCATCTTTTAAGGGCTTCCCATTTTGGATGGGCTCTACTACAAACAAACCTTTTGTTTGATTGATTTTATTAGTAATGTCAGTGAATCAACAGCCCTAAGAGCTGAGGTTAGTACAGGCAGCCATTGAATGGTCTGGCACCAGGATGAATATCACCGATACAGAATAAGTTGCAAATTCTGAGACAATTCAGGTGAAAAAAACACAACAACAAAAAAACAAAACAACAGAAATCAAGCTCTGGAGCAGACAGCGTAAAAAACTCAATGCCATGCCAGCAGAGCCACAGATTTTTTCCAGTATGTTTGACATTCACATTATTGCCTCCTCAACAGCTGGCAGCTGAATTCCCATCACACAAAAGCTTTTTGGAGAGAAATCCCTCAGAGATAGTTAACTTTGCCATTTTTTTTTTTTTAATTTCTTTAGCTCTGTGGAATGCCCACCCACAGTTTTGGCTCGCTACTGTAGCTCTCTATTCAGTTTATGTTCTTTGCTTTCTCAGATATTTACAGCTCCTAAATAGTGCAAAATGTCTGCAGGGATCTTAAAAAAAAAACAAAAAAAACAAAAAAACCACACTTCATCTCAGTGGTGAAACCAAATTTGGAAAGCTAAAAATATTTCAGTATACGTCCCATCTTTTTTTATTTGGTTCGTTTTTTGCCTGCTGTCCTGAGTGCCTTCAAAATCATTACCTACAATGGGTAAACACAAGAAAAATACCATCACCTATAGCAGCAATTCTCATTTTCAAGTTGTGAACCACCATGTATCCACAATGCTTTTCCTCAAGAGATGCTAGAGTAGTCCACAGAGGGAAAGGACTAATGTTGTTACAGTACAGACCAAAAGGACTGTATGACCACCTTTTTGGCATTATAAAGTGCTTTTGTATAGAGTGGGAGTTTTTACTTAAGGAACAAAGCCCTGTGATAACTCAAGAAAACATTTCGTAGTTCCATGAGAAGATATAATCAGAAATAACACCTGTATTCCAGGTTACATTCTTCAGGTTCTGCACAAAACTTAGACTGCAATAAGCCTTAAATATTTTTTTTATAATACACATTTCCTGCTTCCAATCCACCCTCTGGTACTGGTACATGCATTGGTTTATGTCTCAGTATAATACTGTTACCTCCAAACTTCTTATGGCACAGTTGTCTCATAGCCCTGGAAAACACTGTCTTCATTGCACTGCCAATTTGTTGCATTTAATGCAATTATAAAATAGCACATATGTCTGCTAAATATTATTCTTAGTGAAGTGATAAATCTCCTGTAGCACAAACAATAAAATCTTTTTTATAGAGTGTATTTATCTTTTGACACTTTATTATATTGACCCATGAAAAATAGAAGAAATACCCTCATTATTTATACAGTCCAAGTTGAAGAATGGTCAGGCTACTTACTTCCAGAAAGAAAGTATGTTGAATATTTGATATATGTGATTAGTGAAGTCTGCAATGACCTATTCTAGTATTCTGCATTGTTAAAAATCATTGAACCTTACAGAGGAAGAAGAACA
Organism: Chauna torquata; assembly: GCA_013399475.1. NCBI lineage: Eukaryota > Metazoa > Chordata > Aves > Anseriformes > Anhimidae > Chauna > Chauna torquata. The sequence continues at coordinate 52,178 of VXAL01009337.1, forward strand.
GGGGGGTTAAGAGTTGCCATTCATTTAAGATAATTTCACAAAGCCGTTAAGTTTCTTGAAGGAAACAGGTAACTTAAACTGATCGGGAATTTTAACCAAAACATGGGTAAAAGTCACCAGCCAAAGCAGAGGGTCATGAGAAACTGCTCGGGGGGTTGAAATCTGTGCCTTATTGAGACTCCCTGGGTACTATTTTAGAAGAATGGTTTGTCAGAAAGAGGCAACAGAAACATCTCTGGATGCAAAATTTCAAGACTACAATAACCTTAGTTTTCCTCTAGCACAGCTCCTCAGCAAATCTGCTGGCTGCTAGAAACAGTGCAGAAATGGACTCAAAATGCAACCAGCTCTAGAGACACCACTCTAACAACAGTTGAAATGTGGGCTCCTTCCATCCAGACCCTAACAGAGTAAGAGTGGACAGCGCTCTTAAGTGGGATTTTGGCTTGGGGTCTCATCCAATCTGAAAGGGTCAGATAAAAAGAGGTCAGTGCTGACCCAGCACAAGTAAAAGGCTGGGATCGTAATTCAGTATTAACTAAAGCACCTTGCCTCCAACCCAGCACTGCCCTGTTCAGCTGGTTCTCACTGCCTTTCCCCAGCACCCAGCAGTTCGTGGTCCCTCTCGCTGGCCCATCCTAGCTCAGCTGTTGCTGTGGAGGACTGTGAAATTGACCTTCACAGAGCAACCTTTGGGATGCACCTGTGCCACTGCACCAAATACTTCCGTGGTAACTTTGACGGTTCAAAAGAGCTTCGCAGGTTTGCTTCAAGGCACAGCAAGGGCATCAGAAGAGCGCATGAGGGAAACCGCAGCTACGGTTGTGCCTCCCCTTCCCTCCCATCCTGCCCACACAACAGCTTCACTGTCGCAAACAACAGCAAGGTGCAGGACAGCATTTGTGCTGATCCCCGACTACAATTCCTGCTAATTTTGACCCTCTGTTGTACAGATCACATTCTTAGGCACATTAAACTAGCTCCAAGACCCTATGCCTATCTGAAAAAAGCAGTATCAATTATTAATAAATGATAATACATAATTAATAGTAATACTCAGAAGCAATTCTGTCTTGCACTGCTCTGGTTACCAGCTAACCAAGCTTCACACTGAAGCATGCTAAAAGATGAATTTTAACATTATCCTATTATTTAAGGGATATTTTACTATGTATCTCTAGGGTAACCAAAAGGCAACAACTGCATTCATGAAATCCAGTACTGGCCAGGTGTACCCATGCTACAATACATAAATATATTTATTAGCCCAATGACATTGAATATTGTATGAATTATACAGCATGGGCAGAGAAAGAGTTTCTCAGAGCTATAAATGGTCCAGGCGAGGGCAGAGCAATGCTGATGTGATAGCACTACACACACACACAAACTGCTGTTTGCCAATGGGTCTCAAATAGCTGTCGAGCCGCTCTACCTTTCCCTTCCGAGTGCCCTCCACAGGCGTGCTGTTATGGCTAGCAGCAGCAGCCCCATTCTGCAGAGGAAGACGAGGGATGGGCAGGTACAGCAGCTGGCCAGCAATTCACTCGCAGAGCCAAGAACAGCAGCCAGCTCCCTCAAGCTCTGGGGCCGTGTCCTGTTGAGTCAGCCACATCCAAGGGAGCATCTTACTGAAATATGGGGAATGTTGCCTTGGTAGGGCTTCCTGCACAAGTAGGAACATTGGGTGCCAATCCTGTCTGCTCAGGACCTTTCTCAAGCACTGTGCTTATTTCAGAAGGATTTACTGAAAGGATTTATAATTTATCAGCCTTTGTGGTTTTCAGCATTAACTACTGCAGTTCTCAAAACCACAAAATAAATTGAATACAGACGAGCAAAACTGGAGCCACAGACAATAAAAGAGCCCAGCAGTGGAAGAAAAGTGTTAAAGAGAAAAGACCAGTTTAGAGACATTCAAATCTTGTCAGTGCCCACTAAAGAATGACAGCAGTGGCCGTCCTTAGGGGATGAGAACTGTGCCTGGAACAGCATTCATGAGGCATGACATTTATTTACGATTTTGATTTTGTTTGGAAACCTTTAATTGGACTTTTGGGGTAGGGAAATCTAGGGCACAGGTCACAACATCACACTGTTTTCTGGAATAAAGTCCCTTTTCAAAAGTTGTACATATCAAAGCAGGCATGTTATCATTACAATTTGTTTAATGTGTGTATTCCCCTATACCTTAGACTACGTAAAGGTCTATTTCCACACTTGGCTAAAAGAAACAACAAAGGCACAGGAGAAATGGTGGGGAGAGCACTACACTGTATGAAACAGCAATGATCCAGGCCTGGCTGATACATTTGCATGGACTTTCTCCTTCTGCTTCCCTCCCAGGTAGAACAGGGAACTATTTTGGCAGCACCATTATATACCACTAGCCTGTCCATATCGTTCCACTTTTGTTCACTCCTAGCTTTCCTTGGAAAGGAAGAGATTTTTAGAGCATCGCTGAAAATTCATCTGTTTTTTTCTACACAACATGTTGTAGCCAAACTATGACTCCTGCATGGCAATAGATGTACAACAACTTGTTTTGAAGTCAACTTTTGAATTTTTCAAAGTAGAAAAAGCATTTCCTTCTCCTGCTGGGAGGAAAGCTATGTATTGCTGATCACAGCGACTTCTCACAGTGATCACTTCCAGAGACAAAAAAATAAACTGTATTTCAGCATTTGCTGACCATAAGGCTTTAAGAGTTTCAGCCATAAGGAAGCAGCATATTTTCTGTCACAGATGTGTAAATTTCAGTTGCAAACTCTTAATAAATAGTTATTGACTTACCTCTTCCTGCTACATTTCTCAAATGTTTTGAGCAGAAGACTTACTTCTTCACTTCTACAGCTGACCCAAATCCAAACGGACTTAAAGCTCTGAACATACACAAACACACTTGTAACCTTCAAAGCCTCATCTAACCATCCAAGCCCTTCTTACATGTCAAGAACGGATTTGAATCCTGAGACAGAAATTGTACATTTTTGGAGATGCATTTCCACTACAGCCAGACCTGGCAGAAAACACTCTGCACTAGAACCAGGCTTATGAACCTTCCTTCGCTTCTGCCTGAGAAGCCTGCAATAGCTCAGAGACATCTGAACAGTGCAGTTTTTTAATTTCTACACTGAAGAACTTTTACAAAAATGTCACCTCCTTTCCATCTCTCATTTTCCTCCTCGGAATAAATTGGCTAGCTCTTGGTTGCCTTCTGATGTGCTGTATTACAGGGATGGTGTCCTAGTATAGAGCTCCTGTTCACATTAGGCAAAAAGTATCAGTGCATATGCCATATTTTTCTTTGAGTTTCTTTATCTTACAAAACATCCACATTATTTTCACGTACTCAGCAGCAGTCCCAGACTTCTACTAATGACAGAGATCTGAGCTAGGATCTTTAGCTTCGTTACCTCCGAACTTATGTAACCTAATCATTATCCTCAATTTCCCCTCTAAAAGACACAACTAATGTGGCTGCACCCATTCTTCTGGCTGCAGCTTGTAACCCTGGGCTCCACGTCTAGGAGGAGCTCATTTCCAGCAATGGCATAAGGCCTCTGTGCAAAAGATGCTTCAGGAGTCCAGGATGCACCACATGAGACCTGGTGAATAGCTGGCATTACAGTGTGTGGAATTTCCATTTCTCGCTCTGCCACATTGTAAAGATGTTGTCTACTCTGAAATGTACGGTACTTGCAAACTGCTTTTGCCAGGGGTTAAATACATTTTATTCAAACATCACAAAGACTTCTCTGTGCAACAGTGCCAGAAATGTCTAGAAATTCTGCTTGGCTTCATTTATATCTCTCTGGATGTTGTATGTGTGATATTTTCATACCTTAAGGATTTCTATAGAATTTATCGTTAGCCATAATGGTTTCCAGGAGAATCGCTGGCTCAGCTTTAAGGGTGAATAGCTTCATCCTTAGTTTAGCACTTCTGTCAGGCTAAGATCAAATCCAGACACTCCTTCAATTTTTCTTTTAGTGGATCATCTACACTTAATCTTAGCCTCTGACAAACAGGATTAAGAAAACTCTATTTTTGTTCAAGGCCCCAGACCCATATATAAACACTGTAATTTACTGCATAATGGCAGCTCTCTCAAGGCATAAGTATAAGTAGCAATAACAATTGTGCCTTTTTTGAGAAGCTCATGTTTCCGGAGGTAAAAAACACACATCTGAAGTGGTATGAGTGTGACCTTCACATGTCTGAGCTTCACAATGCCCTGAAAATCCTGCTGCAGAACAGGAGGATCAACATAGTCCCTTCTCGTCCAGAAAATTGAATGAGATTAGATAGAACAGCAACAATTTCTCACCTGATCCATCCTGCAAATGAGGTTTGCTTAATTGCTTTGGAGATTTCAGAGGTCAAATTCATCCACCCAGTTGCAGGAGGCATGGTAGGGTTCAATTTGTTTTCAGTACAGCGAAAAGCTTTTCAGTACTGTTGACGTTACAGTGTGTGCAGAGGTATTGAGATGAAATCACAGACTAGGGAAGGCTTAACTTGCTAAGATATTTCAACAACAATAGAATAAATTCCTAAGAGTCTAGTATGTTCTGTGATTTGAGCTGTTGAAAAAAAAGTATATTTTCCATGGAGACTTCAAAAAAGAGGAGGTAGGGGTTTCTGAAGTAAAATCATTACTGTTTTTAATTCTGTTTTTAATTTTTAAGGATTTTCTGTTATAAAGACTTTTGAATGAAACATTTTCATTTTTAGTGAAAAATCCCCTTTTGGCCAAAATCAAAATTCCAACTAAGAGAGGGGAAAAAATGTTTTTGAACAATTTCTGCAAATATTCTGGGGTGCAGCTTTGCCTTCTGATACAGACATGGCAGGCTAGAAAACTACATATACTGGATGTTTTAAAAAGCATACAGTTAAATTTCCTTGTTCTTACTTCCTTTACTGCTGAGTTTGCAGAAATAAGAGAGAGAGGAGAAAAGACTTGTGGAGCACTTCTGTGCTCCTTGCGGGCTCGCTCTTTCTGGATCTCCCCACTCAGGCCCTGACTTGGGCTGCAGCAGCTCCAGAAAGATTCTCACACATGGCACTGCGGTGTTTTTCCCTCCACAATGTAGTAATCACAATGTGTATAAACCAGTTTTCCTTTATTCCTCCACTGTTTCCACACAGAGCTACAAACAGAACCTGTTTGTCTGAGCACTGTGTTGGAAGGGGGAACATAGACCTAACAGAAAAGGAAGAGGGGAAAAGTGCAGTATTTTTTTGTTTGAAAGGTCAGGTGAACTCTGAAATATAGAAAGTACTTGTTATAATGATTTATTTAGTACACGAGGTTTTAACCTAAGAAACTTCAAATAAATGAAGAGTTTTATATGGGGATAATAAGCCTCTGAATAATATTCCAGTAGGCAGTATTTCAGGGAGCTATATAGAAATGAGCATAATAAGAGTTAAATTGTTCCTGGTCCAATAGCAGATTTTTCTTAAAATAAATGTAATGAAAGCACCCTCCCCTGAGTATCATTTGTTATTCTGGAGCCAGAATTCTCTCTTATTTACACATAAATCTAGGGGCCTTATTTGCAGGGTACAAGTTGCCTTTGACGCACTTCCCAAGGCATGCTGCCTCCATCACCCCAGGTACAACCCAGCATCTGGTGTCAGGCTGTGGCTCTGAGTGGACATATTCCAGAGATGCATCAGGATAACCACGTTCAGAGCTTAATTTTCATACTTATGGCTAATGAAAGCCCGATGTTGCCAAGGTTTATGTACCAGTGGAGGCCAGCAATATCTGAACAGGGGTAGCTTAAATTACCATGTACAATAGTTTTCAGACTCCTTTTACAGCAGTAAGAAAAAAAAAAAAAGCCATTTGAATCTGACTCAAGAAAGGCAAGGTTATTACTCACATCCCAAGGAGATATGGTATGTGTGATGAACTGAAAATGCTATTAAAGAAGAACAGATTCCTGTTATGATAGGCCAAGTAAGTGCTGGTTTCACCGGTACACTGTTAATTACATATTCACTCTTTCACGTAATGAAAAAAAGTCTCTCGTAGTGTCTACAAAAGGGGCTTGCAGATTTGCATAGAATGAAACCAGCAATGACAAATGTCAGCAGTACCATATACTGATGCCATGAATAATGCATAACACAGAATAGCGGAGCTATAAGTAGAGAAATAATCAAAACCATGGATCTTTTTTTTTTTTCCTCTGCTCTCTCTACAGGCTTATAAAGTGTAATTTTCTGAGCACTTCAAACCCAAATGGTTTCAAGGATTCTGTTTCAGATGGAGAAAACTGATAAATGGTCATGGCAGCTTCCATTTTTTGATCATCCATTCAGGTCTGGTCAGTCAAGCATTATCTCGGCTTATGTATCTGCCCGTGGCACTACCTGGGGCTCTGCTTGGCCATCCCTAGCCAAGGCCAGGATAAACCTGCCTGCTTCCCTCCCCAAGCAGGGCCTTCATAAGAACGGTGCGGCTGATCAGAGGAAATGTGGAGGGTCACCACTCTCTGCTATATTACTTAGGTTTCTAAGATTTTCCACGTCCGCTGGGAGCCTCCCAAAAGGAAGCTTTAGAGCAGTAGCTGAGGGTGGAGAAGCAACCCCCGTGTTTAGCCATACTATATCCCCAAACACTACCTGCTGGGTTACTGAGCTGCGCTTTCTGACAGCCTGGCTGGGCAGATGGTACCCAAAAACTGCCAGAGCAGAAGTTAATGCTTCCCCACTGGCTACAGGAAGCACTGCGATTGCCTGAGATCAGGGTTTGCTTTGATAATCATTTGCTCTGCTTAAATAAGCAGATGCCCACAACTTCAGAAGGCATCAGCACATGCGCCTACAGTGGAGTCAGCACATCCAGCCCCTTGGGGAGAAACAGAAACACCCCATACATCTGCAAGGGGGATACTGAGGGATGCCAGGGGAGAGTGTCATTGCCAGTCTGCAAGGATGTCAAGGAAGAGACCTCAGGTTGAGCAGTTCTCTGAAATGCTTTCCTCTCTCATGACTAGTATTTAAACTGGAATTTGAATAAAATCTGACCTGAATGAGGAGGCACTGATCTAATTCTCCACTGATACCAGCTCGCAGTAACAAACAAGAAGGTTACCACCTCTCTACAGCCGTCTCAATTCAAGAATAGGAGGGAAGTATCATTTAGCTCACAGCCAAAGCATTCACTTCATGGCAAGCTGTACACTTTTTATTCAGCATCATCTTACACAGCTGGTTATCTCCATGACTTACCTTTTCTACTACACAGTTTGTGTATATATGTGCAAGCATGTGTGTATTATGTAGTTTTTAATTACTGATTCACACTCTTAAGTACCACCTGTCTGTTTTCCTACACAGAAATCCACATTAAGAGTCCCCACAGGACTTTTAATCATGTTTGCAGTGCATTATATACTATGATAGACTTCCTAATCATTTGATCATGTGCTCTTTAATCCATAGCCACCTGGTCTTCTTCACTCCACAGAAAAGATGGTGTCTGGAAATGCAGTAACACTGTAAGAAAATTTAATATCTTTGTGGTTCTGGCTATGACTGTATGCTTGAGGTGGTAACTATCTTACAAATGCTTTCTCACTAGCACTGTTTGCGGCACAGTTCTGCATTCATTTTGTCCAGTCTGAACAATTCTTTCTGTAGAATTAAAATGATCACTTTAATTGGAAAATACTGAGTTGTAACACATACCCCAAAGGGAGTAGAATTAAACTTGCACAGGTGACATGCTTTGAAACATTTCCAGCCTTTTAAGAACTTTGCAACCTTACTGTCTTCCTAGTGACTTTTTTTTTTAAATAAGGACACTCCAGGAAGGAGGGCAGGTTGCTTTTAATACAGAAATCCAATCATGCGAAAAGAGAGTATTGGGTCTGGAAAGCCTTTGCCCAAAGCAGAGAAACAGTGAGACAGGGTCTTTGGCCCCATGAGACAGGACTCTCCAGGAACCTTGCTTTCTTCCAGAAAGCTCATCACAGACCCCATAACAAGGGCCTTAATATATGAAAATGCAACACTCTTATGCATGTGTGTGCAAACACAATGGAGTACTGAGAGACTGTCTATTCAGTGGCCATTGCCATATTATTTATGTACGCGTGCATGAGCAAAGCTAATGAAACACAGAGAAAACCTGGTTTATTCTATGACCAATAACAGTATATGCACAAGAAAGATATTTAAGAGACTGTTAATTCAATCTTGCGAAAACTTGTTTCTCCCAGCACCAAAAGACACAACAGTAACCTAGAGATTGTATTTCAGTAAAAATTCAAGCCTATGCTTAATTTCAGGCTTATGCCAAATGCTGCAAATCCAGTTACAATCAGAAGCTAAAAATACAAGTGGCATTGAAGAATGTTTTCCTTACTCAGGGCCTTGGTTTCTGTCAAGCACAATACCATAGTCTCTCGCTGAGGCCAAATATCAGTATAAAAAAAGTCGCAAAGCTTTTTTTCTGGAGATGAAAATCAAACATTTTTTCTTTCTTCTTGAAAAACTGCTAAACTTTCAGAGAGAAAGAAAAAAAAAATTGTTGATGTACCAAGAACAAGTGGGACAAGTATAAGCCAGAGAAGGAAATGCTGGATCAGACTATCTGAAGAGCGTGAAATGATGCTTAGCAACCAGCTAAGGACTTGCATCGTCCCAGATGCCAAAACAAACTGGCCCAGAACAGAATACTCTTCTCCCATATTTCATCAAATAACGCTTTTACCATTCCTAGTTTTCAAATGGAAACTCTGCATTCCCTCCCCATTGCATATTTTTAAACCAATAAGTAACAGCAAACAACAAAAATATTGCAGAAAATCTACACTAAACCCAGTGAAAAGGTAATTTAATACATACTGCATAGTGCTAAGGGTCTTGAAGAATTTAATCTTTTTGCATAGTTCTAGCACTCTGTTCTGCAGCAATAAGTATTGGGCACACATCTGCAAGGCAGAAAGAGACGTAGTAGAATCACATATTTTGAGGAGATGCTTGTCACTTCAGAGGTTAGGATTTAATACTGTACGGCTCAGTTTTGACCACTGCAAGTTGTCAACCAACTTTCTTTTTAGAAAACACATCACCTGCAGTGGGGTCCCCAGACTGCTCAGTGTAGTACTGAAGGGACACAGGCCGTTTCACGGAGGTAAACGGTCAGGCAGTAGGGGCACCTTCACCATTCTGCTACCACTGATGATGTATTTATACATATACCTCATTTGGCAGCTGCTCACTGTTAACTTTGGAATTGGTGCTTATCCAGTCAGGTTGTTACAGGTTCAGCACAAATAACCAGAAAAGTTATGACTGACTGGAAATGAAACCTCAAATACTCAAAACCATCCTTATGTTGCATCCCCTTGCAACTGCACTTCTGACCTCAACATGGGCAGGCAAACTGAGCTGAGAGAGAACATGAGCAAAATTGCAACAGCCCTAAAGTCTTTAGGTCCCTCCAGCCTTTGCTGTCTGTAGAGGCAAGTGTGTCTCACTCCCAAAAGCTTTGGATCAGGAAACCTGAGCTTGAATCAGAACTTCTTTAAATCCTGCTGTACCAGAGTGGTAACTCATACCATATTTCAGGTCAGGAAGCAAATTGGTTGCGGCACGCTACTTAAAATTTCTTTGTAAGACCAGGAAAAGAGGCAATGAAATGCTATTCATACAACCTTCTATTCTGGTTAACAAAAAGTGAGAGCTGGGAAAACTAAAGACAGTTAAGACCAGATTGCTGTTGCTGTATGCTGCAAAGTCTTCTCCTGCACTGTTTTGCCTTGGTAGAACCTGCTAACATAACAGATGCAGGTCAGCAAGATCTCAGAGTTGCATCTTCCTGGGATTTCTGTCCATCTTCATATTTATCCCAGTGCATCAGCACCAGAGCAAGTGCCTCACAAGTATGTGGTGTGCTAATTGGTTTGGTCTGATGTTGCATGTCCTGCTGGAGTTGAAGCCTGGCATCCTGCTTCACTGGCTTTAGGGGCAAAGGTTGAAACTCAGGCTGTTGGATTGACTGTAAACACAAATGAATTAAGTTGTGCTAATGAGAACTTACAAAAGCTAACAAGAATCTCCAAGATACCTCTTCCATTCAGCCTGTACAGCCACAGTGGATACTCTCAAACTACTGTGGCAGCTTAGGTGAGTTATGATGCACCAGTCCTCCAAGGAGAAATCCAGAAACGCAATTATAACAAGACTACTGAAGGTTATGAATGAGCTATCCAGGGGCCTCTCAGAGAGCTGGCTGTATTGTGTCTGCCTCCAGCTTGCATTATCCACTTCTCAGGCTAATGAGAATGACAGAGTTCCTCCAACCGAAGTAGTTCAAGACTACATTATGCCTCTCAAGAAAGTATGCACTTCCAAATGCAGCAAGAATAGCTCAAACATCTGGACAGATTTTGTAGTGTGAAAGCCTGTAAACTGGAATGGCCCACCTCAGCTTTCTTTAGAGGTACTTTCCATTTCCAGGTGAGCAGGTCAGGTGTTTTTTCATCATGTCAGATCAGCATAAGCTTTGGCAGTTCTTTTTAAAAATCACTTCCTGCCACTAGTTTTAAATCCTGTATTTTCTTTTGCTTTATGCAGCAAAATTTCTCATCTTCTCATCCTCACATAAAACTCCCCTTTCTGTTCCAGGTAGCTAGTTACTCCTGCCTTGTACTGCACATTTTCAGAGTGAACCCATTTGTAAGTCCCTCCGTCAATAACAAGAGAGAGAGTAAGTTTGGCAACAAGAGGACTTACCAGGCTGCCATCTGGAAATCAGATTTTAGAGATATCAACAGTAAAGAAAAAGACCTGCAACTTGCATAGTTATTTGAATTAAGAAAACTCACTTGAATATCAAAAGCCCTTTTCTTTTGGAGAGTTAAGTTCCCAAGTTCAGTCCCCACAAATCAGTGGTGTCTGGGGGCAAGGGGCTGGTTGGTTGGTTTCTCATGCCAGGAGGGAGGCAAACTGAACCTTGTACAATTAAACATTTTCAGTTGTTCCTGAGTAAACTGTGAGCTAAAGCCATAATTGTGATGCAGGCCAAATCACATAAGACTATCAAAATTACATTTATTTCTCCGGGGCTTGCTAAAGGTAGCATGACAACCACATTGATCCAATGTTAATATTCAGGTCAAAGTCTGGAGTTTTCAAATACTAAAGCACAATAAGCGTGTGGAGTTGTTACATTTTCTACAAAGCTCATCTAATATAATCAGAATTTGTATTTTTAAAGTGCAAAGAGCTTCCTCACTCTCTGGAGGTCTGCTTGTTCATCTCCTGTGACAAGACTGCAAAACAGTTCAGCGATCCTAATCTGATCAGTGACACAACAGATGTCAAACTGTAGTGGGTGCTCCATACCAATTTCTTTTGAAAATACTGTACCTTGGCTCCCACAAGAGACACTGCAGCAGAAAATAGAAAGCTTGAAGGGCAAAACCAGAATTTATCCCCAAAGGTTATCTCCTTAAGAGATGCACAGTGGAAATTCTAGACAAGATTCCTTTTAAACATAGCTGAGATGACAGCTTTGGATCAGGGAGAGGAGCTCATAATCTTGCTACTGCTTACCCTAAATTTTAGCTGGTGCTCTTTCCTATGAAGTATTTGGATACATACTGCGTGATCTGTGGGAGTTTGCATGGAAAAAGTTGGGTTTTCTTGTCTGCTTTTACTGAGTCATTTTGGAGAATGCTCTCCACATCCCTGGATCAGGCCCTATGATCATTTACTGTACAACACTAAAACTGACTAGTGAGCCTCATTTTCCATCCTTTTGCATTCATTACATTAAAAATGGGTTTCAGTGTCCCAGATGCGTTGCAGAGCAACAGAGCCTCAAGGTTTCTGCATTTGTCTATCAGAACCAGCACCGCTCCCACTGCAGCTCTTCCCAGCAGCGTTGCCTGCAGCAGTTTTCCTGGTGGTACTTTGCTTTACTAGTTCTCAACTCCATTTCAAATCACACACACAGAAACTTCTTTCTCTTGCTTTTTGGCTCTAGAGGTTTTTCCCTCTCTTCAGATATTTTTCTCTGCAATATCTTAATGTGGCAACATATTCAGGGAGATGCCTTAAGAAGTCAATAGGAAGGGGCAGAATTAATAAAACTAGCTTATTCAATAAGATATTAAAAATTCAAAGGCTGCTTTATTAAACATGTTTCAGCAGAAGCCTGTTTCAAATTCTACTAGTAAATGGCTACAGTCATCAAATACATGCCCTAGCTGAACAGTAAAAATCATTACGACCTATCTAATAAGGATTTATGCTGCATTGACTGGAATGTAACAAATCCCAGACACATGTAGGCCATGCTTGGAGGGGAGGGATGTGAATCCTTCCAGGCACATATAAACCAGAGATTAATGCAAGTCCTAGAGTACACACTAGAACGAATTTGTCCCACTTTCCCTATTCTGCTGTCAGTATCAGTGCCTAGATTGTCCAAAACCACAACAAATTACAGATCAGAAAAGTTATAGCTCTCTAAGAATTTCTGTGCTGGAAGCATTATTGCAAATCATACTGCAAAAATAAAACCAATTGCTAGAAAAAGTAAATTTTTCCTTTCTCTTTTCTCTGAGAGCAACTTGATTATTTAATATTGTTATTAGCTCTGTTTATTACTAATTTCTGGAATCCTCTTTTATTTTTAACCAGGTAAAAGATCATCAGCACTTTTTCCTGACCAGGGGAAAAGCTCCATAAATAAGGGAGGGGAGGGAGAAAATTGCTCTGTGAGATGTGGAGCACCTGCTCTTCCCAGGGAGATATGTGGTTCTGGGACTGGGTTCATGGATGTGCTCCAAAAACACTGGGAGTTAGATTGCAGGGTAATCATCTATATCCAGATGAGATGCAGTATTACTTTTCCTTCTATTTTATAATATTGTTTAAACCCAAACACTGTGTTATGCTTTTAAATCCCTACAAAATGTTTCTACTTCCCTTGGTATTATACCTCATGTATTTTGGTAACTCCTGGCAACAACAGCAGCAAGAAAAGAAAAAAAAAAAAGAAAAAAAAACCTATTAGCTTATGAGCAAAACAAATACTTTTTAAAATCTACTTTTTCTTCCACGTTGTGCTTGCAGGGCAGGGGGGCTGCAATTACTGCTTCACAAATGCCATGATGCACAGGCTGTTTTTGGCACCTTTAATCTGTCTTCCAGAGTTTGCTGAAAAGCTCAGATTCCCCATTTGCCTAAAGCCTGCTAAGTATTCACTGGTGTGATAAAGAAGGCAGGTCTTAAAAGACATGTATCTGATCTGTATTAGTAGGATCTGCTGCTGGAGTAACTATTTCAGCCCTATGTAGCTAGCAGAGCATCCCCAGCATGGATGTAACTTACAACAGCAGGACCACGGTATTTGCCAACCCTTCTGAAAGTCACCCTATAACTATATAACAGTTATACTGGTATAGCTGCAGTTATACTAGGAGATTTTCCTAGTATTTTCCTCAAAAATCTATGTCGATGTACACAATGCAAGTCAAACAGCACAACACAATGCCAGTTCTCACAGATCCAAACCCCCTTCCAGCAGCACTGTATTTCTCACACTCTTTGGGAAGACACAGCAGTGACAAAGTTTGGTGCATGTATTAGTTTTTTTTTTTTTTGCATTCTGCGAGCTTCCTGCTACTTCTGCTGCATACACACAGTGCTATGATGAAACCAGTCCCCTGTGTTTGTTGTCAGCACAGCGGAAACCACTAAGCCACATGCCCCTCACACTCCCCAGACTTGCTTAGTAGTTCCCATTTTTTTTCAGGTGTTACCACATGGAGAGGTGTTTAAATTGTTCTCTCTCTTCCTGGATGTCAGCCAGCACAACACACAATTTCAGGCAGGTTCAATTCAGAGCCAATGTTCTGCCTAATAGTGTGAAAGCACTTCATGAAAAGTAAACAAAAAAGAATGAAATGACTTACTGCTAAAGGCTTAATCCCTTTTGCTTTTTAGCAAATGACAACATAACCAAACCCAGGAGCATGCAAGTCAGAAGGCAAGGTCAAAGAGAACCTGTGCAATTTACCTTCTATCTGAAGTGCGCATGCACTTCATTTCACTACCCAGTATAGGGAGTGCAGCACCAGAGCTAGTAATACCATGTCCTGAAAAGAGCAAAGAAAGATCCTGAGGGTGATGCTGATGAAGGGTATAGAGCTGCACTTCTCTCACAGTCAGAGCATTTTGCTTCAGCATTTGACTGCGTTGTCATTATCTCGCCCATGTCGGAGTCACAGCAGAGCTCTCCAGGGTTGTGCTAGCAAGATCTATGCATTCAGCTTTTCCCAGCCCTCCATAAGCTTTATTTGTTTTTATCCCTGTTCTGATTTATTTGGAGCACCACACAAAAGACAGTGGGGTTTGTGAAATAGGTAAGATTATATACCTATCCTCCTACGGAGACTTACCAATTCATGTGTGTATAGCCACTCACTAAGGTCATGCAAACTTTAAAGCTAGAACGACTAAAAGATTTGTTTTTTCCTTGAGAAGGAGAAAAAACACAACCTTTCAGCAAATCTACCTGAGGATGGTTTAGCTCATTCATCACTTGTATGCTGGAATAACTGCCATTTCTATTACGCAGCTCTAAAGTGTCAACAACTAATGTCTTCAGCCAACAGTTCTACACCAAACTCCAGCTTTCATCTCAAACTCCTCTCCCGATGACAAAGCTTTTGGGTATTTCTCAATAATCTCAAAGGCTGTTAATGGCATCCCCAAGTAGCTAGCAGTGAGTTGCAGAAATAGATCTCTCATCTGAGAGCAAGGTATTTGCTGTTCACTGAGAATACATCTACTGTAAGAAGACATTAAAAAAGCATCAGACTTAGTTAACATGTTGAAGAATCCCTTGCCTAAAGGTGATACAGGAAATCTGTTTTCACCTTAATTTCTGCCAGTGCACATTACCTCACCTCACCCTCCTTAAGCAATCCAGACGACCTGAGACACCTGTACTCAATGTCAAACACGTAATTGTGGAGTTAGATTTTAAGCGACTTCAATTGGAAAGAGTAAAATGCAGTTTTAAGGGTGGACTAAAATTAAGATCCCATTAGTTTCAATATTAGCATTGAAGTAAAATAAAAGAGGCAGATTTCCACCTTCTAGAGCAAGTTTTTCAATGTCCAGGAACACAAGCAGACTGCATTACACTTGGGAGAGTTTGGTAAACAGATGACACTGCCAAAATTTTCTCAAGAAATTACATTAAACAGTTGACTTAACAGTTATATTGGTATTTCTGACACTGTACCTCTATCCCACTACTACCAGCAATGTTCTAGCACAGACTTTATAGTTTTAGAAAAATGACAAATTAGTTGCCGTCTGCTGACATCTAAACTTATGTAGGGCTACAATTACAAGTAACTGTCTTAAGCCTGGTCCCTGTGTTTCTATTCAGGCAAGAGTCTCACACAAGCACAGAGGCTGGCAGAATACGTCCTCAGTGGTGAGTCTCTTACATTTCCTCTTCACTAGTCTTTTATCACCTGAATAGCAGAAGAACGACACCACTTGCCTCCAGCCCTTGCTACCTAAATAAACTGGGGTTTGGGGAAAGTTTTGTAGTTAGCAGCAGGGCATAGGGACAGGTGAACTCTCTTCTGCCCTATATTTTTTTTTGGCCTCTTTGGCCAAGTGATGAACAGCCTGTTTTCCCAAGAGTAAAGTACCCAGCACCATGGGTACTTTCAGCACTGCTTAAAGACTAATTTATGTAGAAGTTCAAGAAAGAAATCAAAGGGCTGGAGCACCTCTCCTATGAAGACAGGCTGAGAGAGTTGGGATTGTTCAGCCTGGAAAATGCTCCCGGGAGACCTCTTTGCAGCCTTCCAGCACCTAAAGCAGAAAGTTATCTACAGGAGAGCAGAAGAGGGACTCTTTATCAGGGAGTATAGTGATAGGACAAGGGGTAATGGCTTTAAACTAAAAGAAGGGAGATTTAGATTAGACATTAGGAAGAAATTCTTTATTATCGAGGTGGTGAGGCACTGGAACAGGTTGCCCAGAGAAGCTGCGGATGTCCCATCCCTGGAAGTGTTCAAGGCCAGGCTGGAGGCTTTGGGCAACCTGGTCTAGTAGGAGGTGTCCCTGCCCATGGCAGGAGAGTTGGAACTGGATGATCTTTAAGGTCCCTTCCAACCCAAACCATTCTGTGATTCTATGACACTATGAAATGGAACTACTTGCTTACATGACTGTGCAAATGAGAGGACAGTCCATTTCTTACAGGCCAGTTTGCGGGTGGGAGCATGGCAGGTTGGGGGCAATGTTCCATATAAAACGTGGCAGCAGAAGCCAATCTTTCACTGTATGATGTTAAATATTTCAGATATGCTGACCTGGACTGTACTGGAGTGGGAGCAGATATGATCTCTTGCAAATCCACAACTTTTGATTCAACTGTTCCCATTACTATTTTCTGCAACCATTATTGTGATAATCTAAAATATACTTCGAGAAACCTAGGGAGAAACTACATGGTCCCAATCCAGAGTAATGCACTTAAATGTAATGTAAGCATGTTCCTAAGACCGGGCTTTTCTTGAACTCAGCATCATTTCCAAGATGTCAAGCACAGTTCATAAAGGAAGTCTCGCTTAAAACGCTGGTTTAAAAGACATCACAGAGAAGTGGTCCTGTTGCTTCTGGTTGCTTACAAGCTCTGCACAAGAGAGCATGCTCTTTAGAAGAAGAGAAGAGTTCTAAGAGCAAACTCAAACAGATATAAAAATTTAGAAAATGGGTCTAGATTTTATGATGGACATTAGAGATGACTTTAGGGCAGAAGAGGATCAAAGCTCTGGAGCAGCTTTCCAATAAGGCAGAAAAATGACAACTCTCAGAATGGAATTTGATTAATTAGTTAAAAATCATTTAATTCTTGGGTGAGTGGGGATGAGACCCAAGAGATCCTTTGCAGTCCTGTATTTCAGAAGTGACTGTTTTGTGATGATTTTAGCTGACAATTCTAGAACTTAGTTGCAAATATAGTTAAAGCGTAATGATGTCTACTCCTTTACATCAGCCGCGTTTTCCTAGTTACATCTTGCTCTGGCATGAGGCGAGCAGGAACAGGCACTGGCTTCACTCCTAAATGACTTTTAAAGGATAGAGGAAGAATACATTTTTCCTATGTGGGACTCCTGCCAGCAGTTCTGGAAGTTGGAGTTGTTGTCCTTCTGCTTAGCAATACAGATATACAACACCACTACATTTCACTTTAAGGAGCATATGGTCTGTCTAGCATGCACTTGAACCACTGCCATTTCATTCTAGCCGGGCTGTTTTGTAACAACAATAGAATATGATTTTCAACTCATCCATTTTACCAGTAGCATCTTCTCAAACCCATGCAACTCATCACCCAGCTGGAGGTATAGCTGCAAACAACTAAGCTTAACTTTGCTCTGCAGCAGCACAGGAAAAAAAAAATGACCTGCCAGCACTTAATCACTCAATGCCTACAGCTAAAATGCTTCAAAATTAAATAAATAAATAAATAAATAAGGAACTAGTACACTTTGTAAAATTAACGTTTAGCCATAAAGTGAAATGGTTAACTTAAATCTATTGATCCACCACAGAGATCAAGGATTAAGCATACCACTGTGCCTGTGTGGAACAGATGCTGCTTTGTGAGCAAGAGAGTAAAGAAGTAAATGAGATGACGCTCTCATGAGTCAGAAAGAGACAAGCAAACAAAACCGGAGTAACTATTTACACAGGAGAAGCACCACAGAATGACCACTCTGGATAAAACTGACAAAAACTATAAGCTTAACCACATTTGTTTATTATTGTAATTAAAAAAATATCTTACTACTTCAGAGGGTATTTCAAAAGAGCAAAATTCAGTCAAACAAATGTTCTCCTTATGTTTTTCAATCTCTTGTGATAAGTTTGCCAGAAAAATTAACATCACTGAACAGTCTTGTTACTTTTCCTATGCAGGGCAACAAGCTGAATCAATCGGGATCACCAATCACATGAGGAAAAAATACTGTCGAAAGAAACAGTTGGCAATAATGAATTTAAATTGATCTTCACAGTGAGAAAAACAGAAATGTGTTGTGATAGGCTGACATCTAATGAATGCACATACTGCTCGACTTCGAGTAGGGCATTTGAGATCTCAAAGGAACAGCATGATTTGACAAATGCTTGCTAATGAATACAAGAGTTGTAAAAGGAAAACTTAAGATTATAAAAAAGCAACTTCAGAAATCAGCTGTTTTACAGCTTGTACTGTACTAGCATCTTCACAGCCACATTGGAAAAAAAAAAAAAAAAACCTGTTGGTGTTGCCATTCTCAGATTATCATGTGTTTTCATTGTGCAAAGCAGAGAGGAAACAGGATATCGCTCGCTTTCTGTGGGTTCTGTGCCAGCCAGAAAACATACTATAGACTGACTCCGAGAAGTAACCTATAACCTGTTTTTTGACCACACTGACTGCAATTACAGAATGAACAGAAGAGCCAGAGTAATAGGAAGGCTACAGAAAACGCACTTCCACAGGGGCCTAGAGTACTTGGTTTATCAAAAAGGAAATAAAGAATAATCTGATCATGGTGAGCACACACACCTTCATGGTGAAAAATAGCTGGTCTCAGAGGGCTGTCTAACCTAGCACAGAAATGCACTGCAAGAATCAATAGTAAGAAGTTAGAACTAAAAATAGCAACACAAATTCAGAAATAAAATAAGCAACATTTTAACTGTGACATATCACTGAGATTATGAACAGAAGCAGCACATTCCTTTTTTTGGTTTTAGATGATATAACGTTTTCATAAAACACAAGCCATCTCTTGTCTAACGCAAGTTGGCACAGAGAAGTTCTGTGGAACGGACTACAGAGTACAGGCAAGGCAGGAGATCTGACATAGGCTCCTTTCTGTGCTTTTTGGGGCCAACCACATCTTGAAATCAGTCAATTCTCAATACTCTAGCACACCGCCAACCCCCTCACTCTACAGTTTTGCCAAGTTTCCTATGAAAATAAAACACGACTTTGTGCTCTACACAGACATGGGTCTGTCCACTGCCTCTTAGCAGGTAATTCTGGAATTCAGGGGCTAACTTTAACCAACTGCAACAGAAAGGTAAAGGAGTTCTAAAATACTAAATTGTTCAATAATTTGTGAAAATAGACAAAAGAGAGAGGATCTCATATTCTGCACAGAGGAACTGGCCACAGCATTAGACACCACAGAATCCACATGTGAGGAGGTGAGACACACATACAAACACTTTGGAAACAAGGCTTCTTTAGTTTTGCATAAGTGAGAATATTACAAGCTGCAATTCTGCACTATGGCTACTGATAGTTTATCTTCTGAGCTAAAGGTAGTCCGTATGCTGTCCGGGAGGTGTTGATCTGATGATCTCTTCTGGCCTTAAAATTTAACAGTGTGTTACTTATTCTTCAAATCTGTCATGTAGCAGGGGTCTTGCACGAATTTTAGCCTGAGGAGCTCTCTAAAGTATAGTAGAGAAGAACAAGATGGACCATGCTGCTCTTCTTACTCATCTGAATTCCACATTCAGCATTAGGCTGCACGGACTGTTCCTTCTTTTTTAAATGCCACTGCAATTATCAGACAGATCTCCAAAAGGAAGAGTTTTAATAACCAGTTTGACTATTGATAGCATTTCATTTGACAGAAAATCTAACCTCAGAAAAGATCCCTTCACAGACCCTTTTGCAACATCAGCTTTGTGGAGAGCAGAGGCCCTGGCTGTTAGAATACTCCCAGCTGTGGCCACATTTAGGAAGCAACCATCTCGCTCCCCCCATGCTCCCATCAAAGTGAGATTAATTATACCCAGGAAATAACTACTGCCTCCATTGGCCCTAGAATGAATCCAAGTGCCTAATTTTAGACAGAATACAACTTCTTTGGCTACTAAGGTTTGGAAAGATGGATCACACACCTGGCTCCAGGGGAGTCGGAAACGGATACCAGATCAGGTTGGGAAGATTCAATGGTGAGCAGTGTGACCTCTTTCAGCAGGGTGGGGAGTAAAGTCATTGCCTGCAGACATCGTGCATGAAACTCTGGCTTCAATCTCAATAACGTGATTGGTACTAGCATTTAAACGTATCTGTCATCTACAGAAAGGAAAGTACAATAGAAAGAAGACCATGCAACATCCATCCATAAGAAGCAGGTATTTGCCTGAAAAAAAATGCCCCAAATCTTCAACAGGACACATCTGTCTCTTTTATTAGGAGACAGATTGTATTAAATGACTTGTTTCTGCCTGTTCCTCAAGCTGTGACTAAGGCAGGTTTAATTGCATCCTATGAAAGGTGTACTGCATTGCTCACTTGCTGTTAAGGAAACGGGAATTAAAGCTGCCAGATCAGAATGAAGCTGCTGCATCTCCACACAGTGGCTAGCATGTGAAGAAAAGGAATTCCAATCATCAAGACGTCATTTCCGAAATTCAGGCAACAATCAAACATCTTGAGACAGTCACACCAACTAACTCTGAGGAAGTGATGTTTTCGGAGCATTTAAAATACTTATATTATTAGGTTGTTGTTTCCTTGTATTTGTGTATGAACAAAGAATAGCAAGCAACAATAAACTGTAACAGTTATTTACCATGGCATGGCATTTTCTAATCCTGTAACACTAACACTAGACACACCCATCCCTAAAATTTCAAGGAGAGCCAAAGAGACACTGTTTCAGACCAAGTGAGTCAGTAGCAACCCCTTGAGCAATCTCATTCTGGACAACAGCTAGTGCACGTAACCCCAGTGGTAGGGCCAATGGGGATACAGACAGGACAACAAGCCCGTCTCTTACCAACCCATACTGGCAGGAAGCAATAATATTCTAGCCAAAGTATTCCTCATGACACAGAAGAGGAGAGCTACAGATTCCTTTCCCCAGGGACAAGCATTACTAATAATTATAGCAATGCACTCTGTTCTCCTGCAAGACTTGAATTGACAAAGCTCTGAGCCCCACCTATAAAGGGCAAAATTCCTCTGCTCTTGTTAACAGCTATTAGCCAGTACAATTCAGAGCAGAGCAAATTAACGCAGATTAGATGCAGTCAGCAATTTCAGCAACAGATTATGGGCATACCTTTAAATACGCCTGGTTAGGAACACAAAGAGAGCTTCCCTAGGCTGTAGTGGCTTGTCCCTGCTCACTGGGTATTACTCACTGGGTGTGGAGCTATCGAGGAATGACCCAAAAGAATGCTGAAATAACAGTTTACAGTGTGCAACTTTCACCTACTCCTTGTCTGTTGGTTCATCTTCGCATGTCATCTCTTGTCACGTTTTCTCTGTCAAAGGCTCTACAGACAGATGCTTATTGTGAAAATAATCAATACACTGCACACGAGGAAAAATAATCCGTAAATGTTTTTGAGATACTTTCTACATACACTGCTGCTGTGTTTGTAGCCAATATATTTCTGTTGGTCCTTTACATTTCCCATTATATACGGAATGACCCTTCAAAACAATGTCAAGTTAAAAACATACTGTTTAGATTTTCAATGAACTTGAAAAACTATCCAAGATGCTTTCAAGCAATGCAATTCAGCAAAGTACATCACATGTATCACTAAGCCCTGCTTAGGTATGATCAAGAAAAAAATAATGTACCAATACAATGCATTACCTCGCAGAGCAGAGCTAATGCTTCAATTACTGGTCTTCCAACAAATACCAGGTTTGAGCAATTCCATCGGAGTCAGATTTCTCCTTCTTGCCTCTTCAGTTTTATTAGCCATCCTGAATTTGTTTTCAACAAGGATCTTCTCGGGGAGGGAGGGAAGGATGTTATCTTTCTTCTCTATTTTTACTATTGTCCTAAAAAAAGGACAGATACATTTGAAAAGGCTGATGCATGAGACAGAACTATTTTTCCAGATTGCCCAGAGAGGTTGTGGAGTCTCCATCATTAGATATATTCCAAAGCTGCCTGGACATGGTCCTGGGCAACTGGCTCTAGGTAGGCCTGCCTGAGCAGAGGGACTGGACCAGATGACCTCCAGAGGTCCCTTCCAACCTCAATGAGTCTATGATTCTGAGACTCCCTCTCTAACTTCTGCCCCTGACTTGCTTTGCAACCTCAGTGAAGGAAAACAAACAAACAAACAAAAACCAAAAAACAAACAAACAAAAAACAAACAACAAAAAAAACCCTTCTGCCAGATGATATTCCCTTCATCCCTAAAGAAAGGGACCTGACCATAAAGCTAGAAGATCTGAAACCACTGCTTCAAAGAGACTAATTCAGTAACTATTAGTCAACACGAAAAGAAGAGAATGTCTACACAACATAATGATGAGAACTAATCCCTGTTCCATTTAATACAGAAGATCTAAATATCCTCTGTAATAGAAATTAGAACCTTGGTATCTTCATGCATAAATAACACTTACACAGGAGCACTTGAAAGCCTTTTGAAAATGGGGCTTTATTATCTTCTGCACTCTCATAGGAAACGCAGAATATGAACCCCTGTCCTTTGCAAAGAAATGATCCAAACTGCCATGTGATATCTAAACACTAGTATCTATGAATTAAAGCGGGGGTCCTAGGACCTTCTCTGGTTGTTGTTTTGTCAGACCAAATTCCAGCCATTGAACAAGGAGGCAGACTTCCTAAGTGAATCCCGACCAGAAGGAAGCGTGTAAATCTGAAGATTAAGGGTAAAACTCAAACCTACATTCAGCCTTGACTCTAAACTTGAAGGCTCCCTGCTTAATGTCAACATCTAGATTGGACTCTGAGGCACCTAGCTTCCCTGTAGCTCAATACATACCCGTGCTGGGACACCAGGCTGCTCTAGGCACTCAAAACTTGGGGTCTGGTGTTCCTACATTTTTTGGAATCAGCCTTCGGTCACGTTTGGAAGGACTCCATGTCACTTAGGAGTGCTATACATTTAACCTCTATTTTAATCATAAATTATTGTTCTTAGAAACAATCTAGGTTTATGTTTCTCAGGCTTGCCACAAACAGTAGGAGATTAGGATTGCCCAAACTGGACAGTAATACAATAACATTGGCATTGAATTGATAATATGGACCACCCTAACCTGCTCCCCCTTTTTCCTACAGTTTTGCAAGTTGGGGAGGGAGAAGGGGGACTCATTCACTATTCTAACATATATATATGAAATAAATAAACCAAAAAATCTGCAAAATTCCTCTCAACACCATGAAATCAGTTTAAAACAAGACTGGTGAAAACATGTACAGAGAAATCATCCAAATTAAACCAAAAATGAATCTAGCCCAAAGCAATCTAATAGCCTTCACACAGACTTGTATTCACACATTTATGCACCACTTAGGTAACTGTCAGTCATCGTCACTGAAGTTGGTAGGATGTTACGTTTAGAACAGGCCTTAAGGTGTGGTATTAAAGCAATTTAATTAAAATGGTAGAAGAAGTTGTGTTCATCCTCTGAGATGTGATTAGTGTTTCAGCTTCATGTTCCAGCCATGTATGAGCCTTGCCACAGCAATTATCCATACAAGCCCAAACCTGGGGCTAACATCAGGCACACTGTGACTAATCCCAAGGAAATCTGGCAAGAAATGAGCATGTTTATTACCTGTTGTACAATTCATCCCCTACTAATAGTTAAATTTATTTTCAACAGGTACAGTGCATGATCCTATTAATACTGACCAAGGGAAATAGGTACTCAGTCTTGTAATTGCCTTAGTAAAGTGTTTCAGGCAACTTTCATAACATATGGTGACAGAAATTCCCAGATGGTCAGCTAGATATGACATTTGTCTTGATTTATATGAAGGAACTCATTAGCTTATGTAATATTAACAAAAACAGCCAACCACAAATTTGAGGAATGTGTTGTCTGTTCATCATGTAAACAGAATCTACCCCTAACAGATTACACAGAAATTAACAAGCCTGTAGAGACAGGTATTTCCATGCGCAGTTTCAAATTAAAATATGCATTATTTATAGCAGTAGAACCTTTGCCTCAATGTAACAGGACAAAGAGTCCTTTGTCAACTCTGTTACAACCCCTAACCTATGCTGAGATTTCACTCCGTGGAACAAGTGCTCTATGAAATGTCTTTCCTGACAGCAAAGGGAAATAGAAGGAAAGCAAATGCAAGGGACAATTTGTTCAAGAGAAAGCATATTTCATTTAACAGCTTTATAACAGTTGCACAGAAAACTTTCCTCAGTTTCCCCTTGTACTCACGTAAGTAGACACTCAAAAAAACCACACAGATCGCTTATGTTGGTTTACACAGAAAGAAAACAAAGCATACTAACTTAGGTATTCATAGAAAAATTGTGCTTGGAGCCAGAAGCCGATTCAGAAGATTTGTAATATGTGACAACTGAACTAGAAACTAATTGTTTACTAAGCTAATTAAATTTAAAACATTTTCTATTAATAAATGATAGTTTTACATTATGGACACTTCAGTCTTCCATTAATGGCTACTCCTGAATGATTGGGTGTATGGACTTTTGATAAAAGGCTAGGATTCCAAGATGCCTTACACTACAAACAAGAAACATGTCAAGATTACTACTTTCTGTATCTAAATTTTGTCCCCTTTCTAGAGAGCAATAAAGTATTTCTGATAGACTGTCCTATTCTTATTAAAAGATCACTTACAAAGACGTACCAAAATATTTCACTTTACTGCAGAACAACCGTACTGCCTGAGGCTAGTATAAAGAACAGATTAGAATTTGGCTGTATAAATCATACCTTGTATGTACAAAAACTGCTATCAGCAGTCACTCTTATCAATAAACTAATGATGAATATTTCTGCCCACTTACAATAGGCTAACAAATATATAAAAAAAAGAAATGAAACACTTATTTTACATTCATGATCCATTCTTAATTAATTTAGCAAGCCAATTATACAACCTGCATAAACAACAGTGGGGGGAAAAAAAAGAAAAAAAAAATCCGCATCAGCACATTAAAAATTCTAGTGGGCATGCAACTGCACCATGCTGCTCCTGCAGCTCTGCTACTCCAAGCTGCACTCTTGCCTGTTCTCAAATGCTAGGTTTGAGCATAGTGCTAATATGAAAGATGCAAAAAACAGACGGAATGCTGCCAGAAGTAATCTCTAGTAATTTGGTAAGTGCTACTGACCACCCTTCACAACATTACTGAATAAATTATCTAGAAAAGTAGGCACTAGATTGCTTACACCACAATTATCAAGGTGACATTAAAATGAAAACTCAGTCCACTTAACAACTATTAGAAGTCCCCTTGTGCTTTTTGCAAAATTGTGACTGTTGATCTGAATTTTGGCTGAACTCCAGTTTGGTTAATTAAATTCCACACATCTACATCCTCTCTGCAGTTCATGTCTTTTGCTACTGCTAAATGCTATTAAAAAATGAACATGCTAAGTCAATGTCCTCTGGGTCTAACATCAGCAAGGATCAAAATATTTCCCCAATGCAAAGTTAGTGAAAAGCTGCTGGAATCCTTCTGAATAAAGTACTGCTGTTGCTGTAAATGAGTACTTACTTACCACTCAAGCAATTTCAAGTTAAAGAACCGTCAGAATATTGCAGCATTTTGACTGGTTTGTACAATGTAAGTCGTAGCAGAGAAAAAATATTTCTCATTAGTAACTATGTATGTATTCAGTTACAATGTTCAACTATTACAACTCCAGATGAAGAGGAACCAAGTGTTTGTGTTTGGTATGTGTTTCCAACCTTTTCTGTTCCACCTGCATGACATGAAGATGTGGTCTGTGATGTGCATCAGTTTCTAACAGTATAAGCATTTTCTTAAAAAAAAAAAAAAAAAGTTTCTCTTCAATTCTTTAAATAAGATGCCTTCTACCATTTGCCAATAGCTGTTCTCCACATAACTCCTTTTACTAACGTTTTCCTGTAAATCAAGGAAACTAAAACTTACCTGAAGAGAAATTTTTATCCTGTTGAACTAGTGTATTCTTTACAATTGTTTAAGAGAACAGCGGAGGCACACTTCAGTCACTATTTGCTTCTGTCTAGTAGGAAGTTGTGATGTTAATTTTTTTTTTTTTTACTTTTAGCAAGAGTTACATTTCCTGAGTAGCATTCATAGCTAATAACAGACTCTACAAAACCACAATAGTCAAAGAATGTGGAGTCTTAGAGTAAAACCAGTCCTCTAACAGCCTAAAGTTAGAAAATACTTCTTTCTTCTAATTTGATCTTCTTTAAAGTGAGCAATTTCGATCTGGTTAAATTAGGTACAGATGTATTTATTCACTGAATTTTCAGGTCAAGTTTATTTGATGTCATATTTCAATAGATTATATCTTTACTTTAACTTGGACTAGCTCATAATAGATACATTTTGTTATTTACAAAAAATAACCAGGAAACAATTTACTGAATTGTTAGCCCATAATGAATGTTACTGCATCAGCAGATTTTCTTGAATCATTTACTGTTTTATATAGAGACCCATATTAAAAATAAAAGATGTAGCACAGAAACCACCTGTAGGGTTCAATGTCAGCTGAAGTACATTTCAACAGATTCTACCTTTGAATGTCAACCTCTTCCTTTGTAATTAAGCAGAATACATCAGGAAGATGTAACCAGAATGAAAAATCGACGTTTACCTTTTGCAGAACACAAAACCTCCATGCTCCTTTCAGCAAATTGGAGTTACAACCTGTACTGTAACGCACACACATTTTTGGGATGACCATCCTAAGCATCTGATTTGAATACGCTTACCAGTGCTTCTAATTGCTACATAAGGACTATTTCTTCTCTTCTTCCAGATCACCCCTGGCTTTCAGCACAAAAGTCTGACAATGCCAACAGCTTCTTTATTTGCTGGGATGCTCTGGTGGAAGTTTAAGCACGAAGAACCCAATGTTCCATAAGAGGTGATTTGAACACAAAGGTGGGCTGGGAACTGTTTAATGAGGTTCCTGAACCCAGGTCATATTTCTTAATGTGTTTTCAGAGAAGTTGTTTGTCAGGGGAAGAATAGCAGCAAAAACTACAGCCAAATGCCTCACCAGTGTGACGTCGGTATACATGAGAAGGTCCAACCTCATCTTCTGAATGCTGTAATAAATTATAAAATGTATCAGTCATTAGTACCTGCAGTGAGCACTGCACAAACACAGGCAGTCAGTCTCTAGCTTCCAAAAGAGCCAAACAGTACGTCGGAGGTGAGTCATCCCTAACAAGATTGCATGGCTCTGTCCAGTGACAGAACTAGACAAGAAAGGACACAGCTCTCCTGACTCCTAGCCCAAAGATTTCAGTCACAGCATGCTCTCTTTCCAAGTGAGGGTTTCTAGACCTAAAATATCTCATTTTAAACGAGAAAGACAATGCCTTTTACCAGATCTTTTGCCTACCGCTGGAAAAAGTTAGTGGAGCTTGCACCATGTTTTCAGCAAGATTTCTATTTTAGTTTCTGTTGTGTACCTGTGGATGCATCCATTCTTTGAAAATAAAACCTCTGTACGGACATTAAAAATATGAACTCCTACAAGCACAAGTCTGCCAATTTACTCTTTTGTCTTAATAAGACATGTATGCATTTATATATTTAGGATACAATTGCTCCAGTATGCAGCCACACACAGCACAGATGTACACATTTGCACATGCATCTCCATGTAATTCCAGCTCATCATGGCAAACCAGTCTGAATATAGTTTTCACCCTGCATTTGTCATCTTGTTCTATCAATTTTGCATTGCAAAAACTGGGCAAATCTCAAAATAAAGAATTTAACCATAACACAAATTGTGTCTAGAATTCATTCTATATTAAAACGTGAAGTCTGCTGCATACCTGCTATGGGTCTAAATCCTGCCCTGAGCCAGTGGAATTATCTTCAGGTCCTAATCAAAACCTCTGTTCTTTTAGACTGGGGGATTGCCAAATCTAGGATCTAAACCTTGGTTTTGGCACTTCCCCTGTACTAGGCCAACCTAGAATACAACTGCATACAGACTGTATGAGAATCTGGACTAACACGTGGGTTAGTCTCAGCATTTGTTACCAAACAACAACCAATCAGATTTCAAAACTTACCAATTTGTAACATAAGCTTCTTTGAATTTAAGTCCCCCGCCCCCCAACAGATAATCTCTTTACTTTGGCAACAAATACAAACAGTGCTATGAGCGAGGAATCAAAAACAGTCACCTACAGTAGGATTCATCCCACATAATGTTGGCCAACAGGCATATTATCTTCTAGGTTTCCTCTGTACAGTTAACTACAGGCAGGCAGTTAGCAACTCTACAGGGGTGAATCAGCCCACACATTTAGGTGTCTCACATGAAATTTAGATGTCTTGTGTGAATGCCCACCATTTTCCACTGACTATAGAAGGGAACTACAGAGATGTCAGGTTAAACAAGCAACAAAATAGACTAAAATTAATTCTTAGACTTAGTAAATGTACCCTACCAGCTTAAAAACCTCATGGTTGGTGCTGCAAATATTTAATGGTTTTCTATATACAAGGTTGTGGTACTTAGGCAGTGATGTTATTTATGTGAATGGAACAAGCAAAGGACCGTAGACTTTCTTAAGACGCTTAATCAGATAAACACACCTTATCTCTCTTTTCCCCTTCACACTTAACAAGAAATGTAATTGGTTGATCTGGCATGTGAGAAAACATTTTACTGCACAGACATAGAAAAGCTTGGGCTTTCAAGTTACAGTTTACATTCTTATTAAAGCAGCACAGAACTCTTTAAATCCCTATCTGTTTTATCATCATGAACACACAATCTTCAGAAAATCTTGTTGCAATTTTTGACAGCAAAACTACTGAAAATGTGAACCTGCCTGATTCTGTGCCATCACAGGCAGCCATCTGACTTCAGTCACTAAGTAATGCAGATATCTCATGCAAACCTACATCTCTGTTTCCAGATCACTTTAAGCTCTTAATATGACAAAAGCCTTAAAGTAAAAACACTCTACCTGCTGTAAACAGCCCAGATTCATACACATTTCAAGTCTGGAGTTCATTATACACATATACACAGATGCATACACATATCAATACATGCAGAGATGTATTTTAAAATTAAATTTCACAGTAATCCTGAATTTTGATGAAGTTGCCATTTCGTATTTCACTATACTGTTTTTCAGTAATGTTATATATGCCAATATCTCTGCTAAACTCAGAGCACAAATAGTATTAACTCATGAGAGCATTAATTAAATTCTTTTCTAATTGAGTATCAGTGAACAATACATTTTTATTCCCAAACTAAATCAGAATACTACAGAAAAATGTCATCTCTTAACTTTTTCAGATTTCATTAATGCAGTTATGCCATCCTTAGCTTTGCTTACACTCAGATCTGCTTGCTCATGATTTCTGATTTCTACCCTTCATACCTCATTTTTGAATACAGCCCACTGAATCAGTCAATGGGTTCTATGTAGATGTAAATTGTATGCTCGGGGACTGGAAAAGAGTTGTTGGCTTTGGGTGTTCGGTGTTTGTTTTTTTCTTCTTTTCTATTCCTACATTTTGTTGTATTCCTGATACAATTTCAGAAATAAAGGGTGTTACAGTCTGCTGTACTTAAAAATCTTAAGACTATCACAGACCTGAAATAGATAAAACAAAAACAGCCATAACTGTATTTACTCAGTTGAAGCAAACCATTTCCCAAGTGTCAATTTCAAACATCCAAACTATTTAGGTCTGGAACACTATGCAGGCATTTGCACTTACCATTATGCAGACAGGAACTAAAATATTTTGTAAGTATATATTTTACATATAAGAAAATAGTATTTTCAGATAGTGTTATCGTTTACTCTTACAGATGCTGGTTAAAACATTTACCTCCTGATCCTATGGACTCTCATAATGTAACAAGTTTTTAACTTAAAGAACAATTCTATTAACTTTAATAAAAATAGTCCCACAGCAAAAGTTAAGCATGCAAGCATCCACATTATGACAGCTAATATGCATCTAAGAGGGCAAAGCAGGCTGGTGGAAGGGGACAGGTTAATTTGCAAGCAATAAAATCTTTGTTTGCTGCAAGTAAGGCTGACTTATTACAAATACTTGAAAAAGTGTATTGCAAAAAGAGAGAAAATACTATGACATTACAGAGTGGCTTATTAAAAAATACTTAGTAGTATAGGCCTTAAAATGACAGTCCTGTTACGCTTAGCTCTATCCTATAACTAAAGCTTATCTGACAGGAAAGAAAACTGGATTGTGACGTCTTGGTGGGGGTCTGT
>VXAL01009338.1:9525-28599 GCA_013399475.1 Chauna torquata
GTCACAAAACTTAACAATATTCAAGTATACTGCTTCCAAGGGAGGATATTTCTTGACTTATTTTCCCACTCAGCTGTTGATTTTTGTAATGCCAGAGCCTGCAGCAGAGAACAGGGAGATCAGAGCTCGCACTACAGGTGTTTAATCTGGGTGTTGAAATGCCCAAGGTTGGGTCTGGCTCCTGGGATTCCCTGGGCATTCAGATTCCCTGTTGTTGATGGGAAGGGACGAAAGTTTCTGAAAAATGGTGCATACAGCTTGCATGAAATGCCTTCTCCAGGGATTGCAGAGGGACCCTAAGCACATCTGCAAACCCATTCCCGTTCTCAGTTTCACTTCTCTAATTAGGAGTCTTGGGAATCAGACTGCTCAGTTCACTTGGAAGAGCTGGCAACTAAGGACAGAAATAGGGGCCTTTTTTCCCCCCCACAAAACAACCTAGTGGTTTGAACATGACTGATAAAACAGGAGATCTATGGCTGACTTCTACTCAGCTTAGAAAATCCAAATATTTTAAAGGAGAGCATGAAGATGACATAAGTAAGAGATGAATGTTCCCATCTAAGCTGTTACTATGAGCTAGGGAAGAGCACAAGAGTTAACTAACAGGCCTCAGTTACAGCAAGAAACACCTCAACTATTAGGAAATACATCTTAAACGTAAGAATAGTAAAGGACTTCAGATGATTTAGATGGATTAAGGTTTGTCACTGCAGAACATGCTAAACAAACACCTGTCACACACAGGCACAGAAGTGCATCCCAGCCTTGGGACAGAGGTTTGAGCTAGACACGCCCTTCAGCCCTGTTTTTCCTGCTTCCTACAGAACACGTTACAGTGATTTATAGTACCAGAAGGACAATCAAGAAATCAACAAGCTCTTTAGCTCACCAATCTGTGAAGGAAAGTGCTGTCTTTTGATTCCAGCTTGCAACACTGAATGTGCACTTCATTTGTGATCCCTTAATTCAAAACACATACGCAGAACCTGAGAAAATGACCTACATACACATCTCTGACATTGCATCCACTAGATCAGGCTACATAATTTTGTAAGCAATCTGAGAAACTCTGTATAGCCTCATGAGAGCTTAGACCAAAACGTACTAAATCTAGGTGCCTCCACAATCCAGGATTCTCAGAAATCAGGAAATCTCAATCAAATTCTTGAACCTCATCTCCTGTCACAGTATTTTAATGTCCATAATGACCATAAATATAGCCTGTTATACTTAAGAGTGGGCATATCCACATCATACAACTCCAAAGCATCCCTTACCTTGATCTCTATTATAACGTTATTATAACAATGGGAACACTTTACTCCTGCAAATGCAAGAGATCTAATTCAGTCTCTCTTTCTAATCAACCTTTAGCCAACAAAATTATTTAAACCAAGCTTTAATGATTTACTCTGACTTTTCTTTCCATCTAGTACTACAATTCAGAATTGTTGCCGTATTTATGAACGCTTTCCAGATTGCCATTAAAATAGACACATTTCTTTGAAGTAGCTTAGTCTATTGCTCAGCATACGTAACTAAGAGTAGAAAGAGAATATCATCACCCACACTCACCACTAATATACTGAAAAACATTTAAACAATTGATCCTTACTCTGTAACTCCATTTGTTGATACAGAACTGAGGCACTCAAGAGCAAAAATTATTGAACAGGAAATGTGGGCACTTGCAGCACTGAAAGAGATGGGTTTGCATTTGTACATTATATTTGAATGGAGAAAAAAAAATACAACTCTTTCTGTGATAAAAAAGGAATGTGTTTGTGACTAAGCAGATGGGTACACTAGCAAACAATATAACTGTGTCGGGTCTGTAAAATTATGCACACGTTAGTAAAGGTATCTTGCCACATACGCGTGCAAGCCAGTTTTGGAAAGAAGTTTCCTCAGACTAGTATGCTTCTATATTATCCACAGAGATGGATTAAGAAAGCATGATAGAGAAACATGAAAAAGTTCTAACGCTGCTCCTTTAGTCCAATAGAACTGTTTGAACTACTTCTCGGCACCAGACACTTTCAGTCCCTAGAATTAAGCAAAAAACTGAAAGGCTACAGTATTATTTTGAAAACTTTGCAACACCAAGTTTAATTATACTTGAAATGTTCATATATATGATAACAATACTTCCAAATGGAATATTTGAGAATAATAAAAATGAGACTGAGAAAAAACATGGGTTTCTTTTCTATTCTGAAAAACAGTATAGTACTGAAGCATAAAGTTCTACAGGTATATAATCACAGAATCACATGTGACTAATGAAACTGAGTGCTGAAGACCCCACAAAGATGGCTAAAAACTTCAGTCATTGTATCTACCTAAAGCATTTTATAATTTTTCCAGCAAATATTCAGTTCTTTTCCCCGTGTACCACATACGAAAACCCTCCCGAATCTTTCCAGTGTTGTGACTTCCCTTTCTGTTGATCTTAAAAGGTGTCCTCTATCTGCATTTGCAGTTTGCTTAATGATAGGTTTTATCAAAACAGCTAACTGCTTCATCTGCATGAATAGTCTGAGATTAAATTTTCAGCAGATATTTGCCGCTGCAATTAATGTAGAAATAATATTGTACCTGCCACACACAGCTATAGACGCAAGTTCCCCTGTGTTTACACACACTTCCATCGTAAGAATTGCTCTGGTTTCCTTAGGTTGATTAGAGGACTAGAAACCTAAGTATTAGACAGAAAAAATAAAATCAGAGGTAATGATCCAATTTGTGCTTCTACGTAGACCTTTATAAATCAAGAGTAATTCCACTGACTCTAGTGGAATAACTAGGAATGAGATTTGCTACATGCTTCTGGATTTTCTCCTGCTAAGACAAACAAAGGAATAGAATTACTTATGATCTTCTCCAAAGACTCCTCCGGATCCTAAGAATCTTACTTGATTTGTTCACACAAACATCAATCAGCTACAATTCTTTACGCTTAATTTTTAATTTGCTAAGATTTTTAAAATTAATAAAGAAACCCAAGCACAAAGTGGTGGAAGCGCTGACAAATTTAGTGGATCTCCTGAATTATCAAGTAAACAGTTAAGGAATATAAAGATGTCTAAGAAACTAAACAACTTCCCTGCACAGATCTCTCAAAGAAGGAGATGGAGACAGTACACAAAACCAAGCATACTTAAAGCCTTACGAAGTGTTCTCTGTGAAGTAAAAGGATGACAAAAAAGGTGCCAGACCAGCTTGGCTAAATTACACAGCGAACTCCAGATGACCAACATGCTCTACTGATAGGCAGATTTACAATGCAAATACAGTCGGTGTGTTACACTTGCCTAAATATCTTTAAAGGGCCAGATACTCAGCTTCCTTCCTTTACTGACTTTGTCTGTTAATCAGTAGTTTCATGGACATGAGAGAAGCAGCTCTGGTAAGGACCCATTTCTGTGTTATTTAGAAAACTGAGTACATACATGAAACATATAAATCAAGTTTGCCCTTGATGTTAATATAGCCTAAAAAGAACACCTTCTTGACTTTGAGAATGTAAGCAGGAAAATCACTAGACAATTTTCTATAGAAACTAACAACTTTGAACCTCTCTAGATTATAAAAGAAAGGGGAAAATCAAATATATTAATCTTTGCAACCAAGATACTACAAATTACAATGTACTTCATAAATGTTAGTCTCACAAACTGCAACAGCAAAACCAACCACAAGCAGGATGCTTCTCAATACAGTCTTTAGTCCTGCTTCCATAAATCTGCTGTTTTGCTCATCACCATTTGGGACTTAAGCATCATTTTTTAACAAAGCAAATAACTAAATGGCTCCTACCTGGTATAGCTGGTAAGACTCCAGACTGTAATATTGCTGATCCCTAAAGAAAACAGAAAATTTTAGAATGAAAATCTTTCCAAGAAATAGAAACTTTACAAAGTATAGGAAGAATGCCAGAGAAATCACCATCACAAAGGTTTAACGCATGCTGGTCAAATCCAGAACACGCACAAAAGTGTTCACACCTGAAGGTGTTTAGAACACGCACAAGTTGTGAAACCCTCGAGTACCTTAGTAAAAGCTAACTAACTTTGCTTTGGTTGCTTTGCAACAGCTGTAGCAAGCACAGTGAGGCTTAGCACAACTGAATCAGTCCTGAATCAAACTGTGAAAAGCAACAATTTGATATTCAGACACAGATAATACCAAGTGGGAATAACAGGATTAATGTATGTAAATTAAGTCCACATCCATATTTGCTTAAAATGGTAGGTGCTGTGAGCAGACCAAAGCCTGGTGTGCTTGTCTCAGCTCCGCAAAACCAACACATTTTATCTTGGAGCTCAGATTGACTTCAGACTGCCTACAAATCCCAGCTGTGACATCAAGGTCTTTCTAGAAAAGCTCTGTGCCATCTCAGCTACTTTACACTACTGGTATCGTGGGGGCACAGTGGCAGCCACTGAGTACCAGTGCCCATTCACATTCAACAGTAAGCGTGTTCCAAAACATGCAGGCCCGATTTCTCCCAACTACACTATGTCATTCAAAGATGATCTGGAGGATGCCCTGGTACCTTGATCTCCAGACAGCATCAAGGCTGCTCCTGCACTAAAACATCAAGGTAGTCTGTGAAGTCAGCCTGCTCTATGCTGCTGATCAGCACCCTGCCAAGGAGATCTCTTTTAATTCTGAGATCTTTGCAACAGCTAGAATTCATCATCACAATCTATTCTTTTTGATTAATAAATGCATCTTCCGGCCTTTGAAGTGGAAAAACACTACATGCCTACTAGAGCTGAGCAATAACACTGCTCAGTTCTAAAGCAGTAAAATTCCATTTTATTTTAACACCTGACATCAGCTTTCTTAATCTGAATATACAGACTTGCTTGTGACCTCTGATTTCTGTTTCCTATGCTTTCCTATGAAGTGGTAGCTTTTGAGAAGCACTCAGGACTTTACATGTACTACTTATCTTCACCTCTGTACAAGCACTATGTTAACTTCCCCAAAAATTCTCAATAGAGAAAAAAGATTATTTACATACTATAAAGTTCAAGTCATACTAATTTAATTAATTATACTAATTAATTATAGTCATACTAAGATTTTCTTAAGGCAAACATAGTAAGATATAAAGCTTATTACATAATGCCTTGCTTAATTCAGAACAAGGTGACACTGAACAGCAAGATGGAAGGAAAAGAAATTCACAGGTCTCATACTTCCTAAGAAAAATCTAACCACCGAAATACCCAGACATCACATTTTCTGGGAAATTATCTGTCAGGCTGCTTTCACGTGGTGATGGAGCTTCTGGTTCACAAATCAGAGATTATTTTCTTGATAATATATTAATTATCTTAAGGCTTCCCTTTGTTTACTACTTCAAAATCTCTTTTTCGGAGCTGCCTTCCATTTTTCGGAAACTATAAATGTGACATACAAGAAAAGCTGTCTGAAGTTAGATCTAGTTGCTAACTCTGTTTAAGTAAGTGGAAAGACTTTTTGGCTTTGATGGAACTTGCAACATAGCGGAAAAAGATGAGAGAAGATTACAGTGATTCTGTTTCAGACGATACAGTATACATTAAAAGAGCTTTATTGGACCATTGGGGGCATAAGTTTTTTTCAAAAATACAGAATTGAGATCTGCAACACAAAACAACCTTGAACAGTAGCATAACACACATCAGACAGGAGACCATCCTGATCCTATTGCAGACATGGAATCTCCAGCCTCAGTATTTATTGAGCTTTTATGCTAGCAGTATGTTTTAACATAAGAGACACTGAACCTGAGCAACTGTTTAGAGTAGAAGTGGGGTGGGGGGGAAGCAGAAATATAGCCAAGATTTTATTTCTGAAATCGCAAAAACATCCCACAGCATTTCAGAAAAAAAGCATTTTATTAATTTAACTATAGGGGAATTTATTTGTTTCTATAGTTACTGTGTGCCACCACAGAAGATGCTGATTTCAGTAGGGGAATATGCATACTTTTCTGCACAGGTAACGTACAGAGGACTTTGGAATCCATTATGAGCAACATCCTCTATATTTAGGTAACACAATATTTTTCCATTACAATAGAATTTCTACATTTGTTGTCTCTATTGTTTATATTAGACTTCAAAAATGCTTTTCTCCTGCCTTCAATAATTTATTAGGGTTGTATTAATACAGAATATAAAAAAAAAAAAAGTCCCTGACTTTGTTTATGTCTGTGGATGTAAAACAGATTATGCTGTCCTGAAGGTAATACCTGCTAGCTTAGTTAATGGAATAGAAAGTGGCAGACTGCAGTGTTGAAATGCATAAAATTCAAATCTCGCTAATGAGAAAGGATCTCACAACTTTCTGGCAACTCTTTTGCTTTTAAAAACAAAGGGGTATTTTTGTAACTGATGCAGTGGGGCGGGGGGGGGGAATCCTGTGTTACTCAGTTCACAAAGTCAATCAAAAATTGTTTGGGGAGGAGGAAAAAGTCTTTATCTTCCTCTCTTTTGCCTCTAGATTCATTAATCTGCACAGCCTTGCAGATTAGGCAAGTCTTCAGGGCTTGTGCTTGATGCATGAAACTAGATGGCAAGTCTGAAAAATATTTAACTCTTTTCCCAGAAATGCATTACACATCAGAATATGCTACATTATGGCAAAAACATGGAAGTACAGGATAGAAAGCAGAAAACCTGAAAGGAGATTGAAAACTCTTTAAAGAAGGCATTTTGATTCTTTGTTTGTACATAGCCTCCCAGAAAGGAGCACTCTTTCAACATTACAGACCTTACAAGCAATAGTGATGCAGAGAAACAAATAAGATGAATTTTTTTTTTTTACTAGAATTGGTTTTCTTCTCAATTTATAGCAGTTATTATTTGCAAAACAGCATTGGCTCCTACTTGCTGAACAGCTCTGCTCCCCCTGTAAATCCACATCATAACTACTTGATTTACTTGCAAATTAAGTTTTGCTGTTTTTCCCTCCTCACAGCACTGCACAAGTATAGCACTTCTACAAGAAACAGAAGGATTAAAAAGCCTGAACGTTTCAGCTGCAGAAACTGTTTTTGGCGACGTGCTGCTTAGCGCGAGTTAAAATCAATCAGCGGGGTGTTCAGACCTCTGAATGTGAGTGCAGAATTCAAACTGTCATTTTCTATTTATTCTGCACATCATACATCATGTGGAAATAACCAAAAATTAAAGAAATATCAGTTTGTTAATATATGTACAGTTTGTTCAACAATGGAGTTTTATTTCATGCCTGGAACTCCTAGTCACTCTTACAAAATGAATTCTAAATAGTTTTTCATAAAAATGTCCAGGTTAGGTGGGTAAGATAAGAAAACTTACGAAGACTAGACAGATATATCAAATAAATACACTTTCAAAGTCATTATTAGAAGATTAGATCATACTTGACAAAAAGATGCAAAAAGGCAAGCAGAAGTTAGGTGTGTGAAATTTCATCAGATATGGGACACTGATAAAATATAGTGACTAGATGGAAGACAAACAGAAGAATCAGATATGATTAGATAAAAATGAGTCAGAGATGATAACAAAAAATAAAACCAGTGTTTTGTTATCAAGTGATTTTTTCAGATTATAAAATTGTTGTTTTCATTTTCATTTCACTGCATTTATTCTACTATTTCTGCAGCTATGAGGCCTCCTGGCACAATCCTTTTTAAGAGAGCGCCTTCGCTAACTTACAGTGGCTGCTGCTGAGGCAACTCAGTAGAAAGAATGGGATCAGAGACTTAAAAGCTTTTTTTTATTCTACATAACTAAGACAAAACATGCTTTGGTCTGTAGGAGAAACATGTTAAATTATTATGGCACAACGTACAGACGTAAATGCATGGTTTTCGAATGCAAAGTATAATACAGATCTCAGACTAACTACCATTAGGCCAAAGAAGAAAACGGGTAAGTGACTTCACTCATATAATATGCTTTTGTTATGCCTGGTATGATATTCAGACAATAACTAATGAACTGTGTATCTAAATCCTGCAAATCTACTGCTACTTACAAAATAATTTAGGTTAAATATCTTTCTAATGTGGATTCTTTTATCTGTGGCCCAAGAACTGAGTGCTGAAATATGCGTTGCATGGTTGTTAGTTCAAACAACCTCACCACTACAACACCCACAGTAAACGGATATGTACCACTTGTATATCACACATCATGAACTACATGTCCAGGGCTATTTTAACTCTGGTAGTGATCTGGCTGCTGTCAGATGACATTCATTTTTGATGTTCTGCTTCCAAATATCTTGGGTAGGGTTCAATGATAGATATTAAGAGAACCATTAGTTTGATACGCTGGATCATTATTCATAGATTAGCTCTGTTGCCCTAAACAGCTGAACAGAATCTAAGCTTTGGCATTTATTTCTCTGTGTGCAAATAACCATCAGAGTATGTAATTATTTTTATAATCAAAAATGGAGATATATCTTTTTTCCTCTCCTCCTTTTCTTTTTTAAGTTTCATTAGACTTCATTCAAAGTTTCATTCACTTTAAATTCCATGAAATAAGATTTACTAAATCAGTTCTCATTAAAAAAAAAAATTACCAGATACAAGTACTGTCCCATTTAAACAGCAATATGTCTACCTTTCTCTATATACACAAATCACTTTCCACACTCTTAAGGCTAATTCCTCCCCTCCTACTGGCTCCAAGTGTACAAAACATGTATTTTCAAAGAGCCAAAAGTCTTTTGTTTCATATTTTTAAACATGGCTGATAGAAAAAGGAGGAAACCACACTTCCAAGAAAGAGTAGATCAGCTTCTGTAGGTTGTAATGCTGAGCTGGTCTCCATCATCACTGGCAAGAGGAATGAAATGCCATTTGCCTGATTACTGTCAACATTTCAGACACACCTCATCAGCCACAGCTTATGTCACTCGCTTTGTGTATCTTTGGAAATAAAGCTTTTCTTTCAGCTCATCTAAGTTTTTTATAGCTCCGTTATTCTGAACCTAGTAAGATCTAGATGTATAGGTTTTTAGGTGTCATTTGCATTTGTATGAATCTTTGTCCCAGCCTGGATTCTCAGACTGGAAGAAACGCTCAACATAAATGAGAAAGTCCCAGCTTCTTTTTCTGAATGAGGAAACAGTGATAGGAGCACATATCAATAATACACTCATAAATAGAGAGGATGGATTGCAATGCTGGCCAGCTGCTTAATTTTCAGGAAGAATATGATCTAAATTTTTTTCTCTTCTCCCTCCCCCTGTTTTTAAAGCCACCGTGATTATCAAGGCCATGAAAAAACATCCAGTTATTCAATAGAAGACCATCAAAACCATGACTCCAAATCCACAGGATGGTCACTGAAAAGAGAAAACCAAAGCAGACTTTTCTGACAATGAACAAACATACTCATGCCTGCTGTATACAGCTGATGGCCCTTCATCAGAACCCCTGCGATTGCTTCACGTAGGTTTATGTAAAGGGAGGCAGCAGATGCAGTTATGTTTATGACTATAGCATCTTGAACTGTGAGCGACTTCACAAAGGAGCAAAGGATTCAATGAGAAATCCTGAATGAAGATTTTGAAATTCGTATCACAAAAATACAAAATTCTAAATTGCTTTTAGAAAATGGAAAAGAAAATGTCTTGAACATGTCCAAAGTTCTGCAAAGCTCAGACACTTCAGCAAAAAGAAACTAGTTCCTAATGAAACTGATAGTTAATGAAATTTTGTCATGAAGATTAAAGGCTATGACATATTCTTGGAGCAAACCAAAAGAAAAGTTTAAAGCTGAAATGCCTAGGCTGCCACAGGAAAAAAAGAGTTTCCAGGAAAGGTCAACAAATATGGACACGTGGAGCAACCTTTAAAGGTCATCTCCTTTGATGGGCTGTTTCACAATGCTCAGCAGTTGATCAGGTTCTAAACAAACAATACAAAATTATTAAACTCTACAATCTTTCGTAACAACTCCAAATGAAACAAACTCCTGACCATGGCATGCTTCAGGTGCAGGGCTCCAATTTCAGCCACAAACTTCTGATTACTCAGCTTCATCTGTCGCAAGCCAACTGCTGGCTTGCAGAAGGATTGCTGAAGTCAGTTCGGAAACATCTCAGTTTGCTCAGCCAAACCCAAACATCAGCTATTTTCTGAAGCATAAAGCTGACGATTTCTGTGGCACTGGCAAGCAGTGCCCTGGGTCATATTAAAATATGCCTCCTAAAACCTGCAGAATAGTCACAGCTCAACTAACTTACAAGTTAAAGGCAAGTTTAAACAAAAAGAGATAAGAAAGAATTAAAAGTATTTTTTAGTTCTAGTCCAGATTTGTGTACCGTTCTTCTCTTGTTTTTACAGAGGAACACTTCAGTGGTGACTTTGAACTAACGTGCCAGTCATATGCCTTTGTTGAGAGGGGCCTTCTGCTTCTTCCTGTGGGCTTCCCAGCCGCCCGTAGCCATGAGCACCTTGCCAGAAAATGACCACTGCCATCATGCTGCAGCTCTGAAAATGACACAATAAAAGATAAACGATCCTTCCCTTTAGCATACTCTGTTCGCTTAAGAGAAAGAAAAGCTGGGCTGAGCCCTCCTCCATGGCTGCCACAAAGGCCTGTACCTGGATCCAGCTGCCTAGCCTCCACCCTAAGATGGAAGCCATTTCCAGCTATAGCCCCGAAATTCAGATGGTAGGAGACTCGGCTGCAGTGCTGGAGGGTCAAATTTCATGCCCCGCTACTGATAATATAAGGGCATGGGGAAGCTGACACAGCAACAAGTAACAGGATTTGTTCTTATCTCTTGCTTTTCAAACACAGACCTAGAGTTACTTCATACCAAGGAGTCATGCTAATCCAGTGCAGAACTGGACTGTAATGCAATTACATGGTCACATACCATTTTTTCCATGGGA
Organism: Chauna torquata; assembly: GCA_013399475.1. Taxonomy (NCBI): domain Eukaryota; kingdom Metazoa; phylum Chordata; class Aves; order Anseriformes; family Anhimidae; genus Chauna; species Chauna torquata. The sequence continues at coordinate 20,432 of VXAL01009338.1, forward strand.
TATGTGCCTCATTCACTGCCCAAGAGAGACACATGTGTGGGTAAAATCAAGACAGTGTGAGCAACTGTAAATCTGTCAATTCCTTAACAGTAAGGGGCTTAACTTTTCAACCTAAATAACTTCCTTTTAACATCACAATCTCATTACATACATTCCCCTTCAGCAGAATGCTAAAGGAGACAGCTATACAATACCATCCAGTACATATGAAATATCTGATATAAACACATCAGTCAAGTTTGTGTCTGTTTCCAGGCACTACTACAAGTCAAGCATGCATACTTCTAGGCTAGACAAAAAAAAGTCAAGAGCACGAACAGCTGGCCCAAACCAATAAAGCTCACCCCGAGCAGATAAAGTCTGAAGGCACACAATACTAAACCATCAAAAATGGTCCTAGCACCAGTATCAGCTAGAGAGTTTCCAGTGCTTGTGGTTATAGAGAAATGCCCAAAACCACAACAACTTAAGAAACATAAATAAAGACATTCCAGCACTCCCTCAAACACAGATTTTTTTGGTGTGTGTGTGTGTGTCTTAAAATTTCTGAACTAATTCCATAAGGTTTCTCACGGTACTTTTTAAAAAAAAAAAAAAAAAAAGGCATGATAGTTCCAGATCAAACTAGATAACTGAATAATTTTGTGGATTTGAGTATCTGTCCTCCTTAACCACGGGGGAAAATCAGAAGCACTGATTTCTATGCAGGTAGAAGCACCTCATTGTCTCACGGAGGTACTGCAAAGACAGGTTGAGTGACAAGCTGTAGGGAGAGATACTGCAGTAGCAAATCCTCAAGGTGGATCTATGTAAGCCACTCCATAATCATTAGTGTCTGGTTTTTCATCGAGTATTCCTGAACATAGGATGTCATCTAAACCTCCTGACAGACCTCACAACACAAAGGCATTGGTGTATGATCAGAACACTTCTCACTCCCAGAGGAGGACTTTCATAGCAGGAACTATGGTTGGGCTGAGGAATTCAGCCAGCCAGAAGAAATAGCTAAGCCAGACACAGCAAATTGCCACTGAGACTAATTTTAGCTCACCGTATGCGATAAACATGCCTAGAATTGATGCAGGAGTTAGAAAGCAGGAGCTAAAAGCAATTCTTCACAGGAAATAAAAACATCATATGCAAATGTCATAGGGTATATTCATCAAACAACTAGGGCATAGTATCACCTGATTTCAGAGCACAGAACCCTGAACAAATACACCTATGAATTGCTGCTAGATATAGAATAAAATGTATTCACATCAGCCTTTACTGCCTCATCTTTCACCAGATGTATTGCATAAAATCATTCTGCCATTCAGGACAAGAAAGACTCCTTGTGCAACTGCCATTAAAATAAACCATCAAATACACTCAAGCTCAGAAATGGTAACTTTTTTTTTCCTCCAGCTGTGAGAATCCTCTTAAGAAACATTCAGGTCCAAGATTCAGGGCAGATATATATACTCCTGATATAATTGTAAATTCAGCATATCATACATTCCTAGGGCCAAGATAAATATAGCCAATTCCTCCAGGCAGTAAAAATCAGGTACGTTGCCTTCCCCCGACTCCTCAGCTGAGCTGTGGTGATGTACAGTAGCAGAAGGCCTGTTCTGGAATTTTATGAAAATGAACAATTTTTTAATTTAAGCATAAGACTCAGCAGTTCTTTTAACTCAAGATAGTGCTGTCAATTTTTTTAGGGACATTTTCATAATAGCATTACATTCCCTTTTCCCCTTTCAAAGGCTTGCTCAGCCAGCCTCTTCTTAGTTAAGCCACCTCTCCTAAGTTACATACAGAAACTCCAGCTGTAATGCTTAAGCAAAAGAGTTCAAATATCAATTTGTTCTGGCTGCTGAAGGTTCAGCAGTGCATCCGCAGCATTGCTTTAACCATTCACACTTCCACAGGTGAACATGAGTACTGTTTTCCATAGTGCAGCTGAATAATAGTGTATATAGTAACTTCAGCCATACAAAAAGACAGAATGTGTTTCTCTTTCTGAAGTGGTAAGGCCCTTATGCATAGATAGATGTTTATGAACAATAAAAATCAACATTGACTATAGGAGGTTGTATAGTGGTATTCTTATAGAAAGAGAAAAATTGCAAGCACCTATGCCTACAGCTGTATCTTGACATGAAAAGGAGAATATTTTAAAAAGCATTCAGTTCTGATAACTGGGGGAAAAATCTTTTCTATTTACACCAAAAAAGCGCATATATATGTACATATATACATATGTATATTTATAATGTGTTATATTTATATATAAATGTATATAGGTATATTTATAATACACATCTATATTTTTAAATAGAGGCTGGCACTTCTAAAGTCCTACGAAGTACAACAAAAAGAAAGTCACGCACACAAAATCAAACAGGTTTCAGTTCCCTGTATTTCAGTTTACAGTCCATATATTCTAACTTCCAACAGGGGGTAGCATTACACTGCTGCAAGAATATTCTACATTTAAAATACACTCACTTTCCCCACACTTGCTGATCTGAGCTTCCTTGTGCAACAGATCTGTTAAATTCCACTCATTCTGTACCAAATGAAATCCACTCAAGGCAGAGACTCAGACAAAATTACTGTACCACTGAAAATAAGCCTCAGATGGGGCCCAAGTAGGTATGAGTAAGAGCAGACTTTGCTGTGCAGGTAATAAGCAGCGTGGTGTCTTAATCCCATTCTTCTTGCATCGCATGTAAAAGAAATGGAAGAGGCAAGGTGTACATAGACTGGATGCAGCACCTCACATGATCCAATTCTTTTGTATTTTTAAGTTCACACAATTAACGGTTCCACTGTTGTGGATCTCAGTACCGCAGAAACACCTGTGAAATTAGGAGGTCTTGACAAATGGAAGGTGTTTTTCTACATTTTCTTAGAATAGCACATCCCAGAAATAACTGAGCTCTGCTGCGGTAGGAATGCTAGCCCATCTGAAGATTTTAAAAGCCAATACAAAAGTACTGCTTAACAGGAAGCTTGAAGTGATTGAAAACAAAGGACAATCATTAACATACATACCCATGCACGCACAAAGAGATTCAGATATTCTTGCTTTTTCAATTAGAAAAGGGGTGCTTTATGGCAAATTTACACATGAAGAGACATATAAGACAAAAGCTCCAATAATTCATTCATTTCTTGACACAGAATCATTCCTTCTCTGATGAGGAAAGGGGATGAACTTCAACCAAAATGTGTGAGAGACATTTTACATATATCAACGTAGTTCTTATGCAATTGTACTGAGAAGCAAACTTATCACAACTATTCTTGTTAAAAAGTTCCAGATTAGCAGAAAATTAATTCCACATATTATACAAAATTGCAGGTTTTCCATTTACACAACTTTCTGCTTGCAACAGGACTGTAAAACCAAGTCATCTGTCCATGAAGAAAACGGAAATTTTTGCAAATAAAGGGAACTCATGGATTCAACTACACCACCACAGCTACCGCAACAAACAGTAAATGAAGAAGGGCTGAAATATGGAAATATTTCAAAAGCTAGCAAAGTAAAATCTCAAACTTTAATGACAAATTAAGCCCATGTCACCTTATCCTTAGAGACGGAGAAATTTTATGTAATGCTGTAATTACCATTTTGAAATGTTCACCTAGGGACTGCCCTAAGAAAGCTCTGTTGCTTCTTCCACTTCCCTCAAAAAGTGCTGTTCGACAGTGAGAGTGTAGCTTGTACTTGCACTAAAAATACACTTGGGCCTTTCTGTAGTCAAAGGAACTATGCCAAGTTGCATTAGACTAGCTATTTGATTCCTTCCTCCCAGCCCATTCCACATAAAGACATGAAGAAAAGAATCCTTGTTATAACCTGTGTATCCTGCTCCACGCAAAGAGAGAACTGGAGTGGGCTTAATTATGAACCTATGAAGAATAAAGATTAAAGCCTTGCAATACCATCTTTGCATTCATTTTCCTTCTTTTTCAGTTGCAATCCCACATTTATGGCTAAGGTTAGTCAACTTCTCCCAGAGAAATGATTAACAAGATAATCAATGATCATCATTAGAAAGAAATGGATGGAACTAAAAGGACAAACAAGGGAGAGAAAGCTCAGAATAGTAAGATTAAGACAAGCCCAGCCATCACTGAAATTATGGTTTGTCAAAGGTAACGAAACTATAATTAAACTGCACAGCTTCAAAGGATACAGATTCTTAAGTATGCATGGGGGCTGCTCACAGGCTTTTCCTACATTGGAAAGCACTGTTATAAATTATTAGGTATAATTATTTCTGTAGCTTTCCAAAGCTTTCTATAGCAGTTATCTCCATAGCACATGTGATCTGCTTGACTTTGAGTCTCAAGGAATGAGTTGAATTTGCAAACTTCATCTGGAAAAGTTTTGCTAGCACTACAGAGGATTCAGGTATACAGTTACAAGCCCTGATATAGCCCACTTAACATTTCTCTGTCCTTGCAATAAATCCAGATCTGGAAAAGGTTTATATTTCCTTAATATTTTCCGGTCTCAAATTTCTTATACATTCAAAATTGCTTCCAATCAGCATTGAATTAGCAGAGGATTCCACAGAATCCAAACTACCACAAAGGATGCGGCTAGGGGAGAGGGAACACAGCCAGAGCTCATGTCCCACTGATTCCCAGCTGTTGAAACAGTCATTTCAGTTGATTGACAGCTGGCTGCTGCAGTTTATACTGTGAATAGCGCAATATCCTCATGTGACAAGACTTAGGAGCACAAAGTCCATTTCAAAGCCCCTTTTCCACCTGCCCTTTGAACTTGTGTGGGAATGTGCTGCATCAGAGAACATCTCATGCACTGCTTTCTTTCATTTACCCTGGTTTAGGAAAGGAAGCATAAGAGACACATAAAAGCTAAAGCAAAGGGAGGCATAAATGCAGAGCAACAGAGAGCCTTTACTGCAGCCTAGAATCTGTACATAACACTCTGGTATTCACTCACCCCATCCTGGCTGTCATTTATCACATGGATCACATTAGCAGTCACTTGTTTTGATCTTAACATCCCCAACCCACCCCAGGAAGCTCAGTCTAGCTTCTACACACACACAGAAAATGTGTTGTTGCAGACATTGATGCATCAAACTTCGCTGGAGCTGAAGCAGAGGGGATGGAACAGGAACGGTGGTAGCTCCACATAACATTTTTCCTACGCTTCTGTCCTACACCTGTGGGTTGGATTACTCCCTGAAGCAAGTCAGAGTTTTTCAAGAGATCATTCCGACTGTTGAAGGATATTACCCTAGCAAGGATGGCCAGAATGCAGGGAAGTCCCTCCCTCTGCGTCATTTAGGAATGGTACAGAAAAGGTTGTATGCAACCAGTAAAGAGTGGGGTAAATACTATTTTTTGCACTGTAAAAAAGATTTGCTCAGCTGCAGTAACTTTAGGGTTTTGCTGTGTCACCTTGGTTCTGACCCAGAGTTCCTACACTTAGATCTGAGTTTAACCAGTGCCAAAGAAACTCAACAGTCAGGATCTACTTACTTAAGATGGGTCAACTGACTAGCTGAAATGCTTAACTGCAGATCCTCAGACAGCTTGAACTGCTCCAGAAGTTCCCTGGGCCGTTTGCTCTCACATATCTTACTGGAGAAGAAGGCTTGGAGTTTTACCTATTCCCTAGTCAGGCAAAACTGGTTTTGTCCTCAAAGAAAAAAAATAAAATAAAACCATTGCATCAAAACTATATATATATAGCAAAATTATATTTGACACAATATGCCCTCTCCATAGTCATTTAAGGGCAAAATACATGTGTCTATGGATTCTGAAATGACAAATTTCTCCAGAACACAGAAATTCTTTATTTGATAAGAATGTTTCAGGTTTTATGTTTTTCTTTTCTTCCTCTGTTGTTACAACTTTGCTTGAATTTTAATCCTGTTCTCAAGCATATTTTTGATATCTTGGACCTTTCTAAATGCTAAAAAAAATAGCTCAACCCTCTGGTTAATCCCATGTATATAACGAACTGATTTTCAGCTGCCATGTCCTCAGATTCTAAATCCACTGAGTGCAAAGGTTCTTGCAATAATAACTTCTTCCCAGTAACTCTGTAGTTATTGAAAGACCCCATTCTTCAAGCTCAATGTCACACAAAAATTTTCTTTGGAGATAATATATGCAGTGCCACTACTCTGATCTTTCATTTACTTGAAAATGGCTTTGAACTATTTGTTGAAGTTATAAAAATTAGTGATAGACTTCCCAGCATGTCAAAAAAAAATTGTAGAGCAGCTGCTCCATCTTGGCAGGTTGATTTTCTTCTTTAGTAACTCTTATTAATGAGTTCATTTTCTGTTCACAGTTCACATGAAAGGCAAACAACTTTCTGGCTCTCTCACTGCAGCCTGGAAAACATCACATTTAATAATATATTTAGCTCTTGGATAGAATTGTCCACTTTCAAAGCACTGTAGAATCATCATCTGATCAATCCTGACAACAGCCTTGGTAAGCAAACATTATCCAGATACAGATATTACACAGACACACAGACTGAAGTTAGTCAGAGCCACACTAATGAGACCAAAATGCAGAATTCCTAGGTCAGTCCAAATCTCAAATTTCTTATCTCTCTTGCACACCTTGGGATTCCCATCCTGTTAAAAGTGAGAGAATGCCCAAAACACTGTCATCTGCACTTCACCATCGCACATTCCTACCAGGAGTCTGCCTTAGACAACCAGCTTTACAGCAGAGCTACCAGGTTTGTAAGACGCGTGGAACACTAAGCCATGCAAGGCAACACCACCAAAGCTTAGGATGGATTTCTTCTGTATTGCCTGAGGTCCAGAGCATTTGACCTCACCTGTCTAGTACCTGCTATGTGGAAATTTGAAAAATTGCCTTTCTTTTCTTTTGTAGGCATGTCCCCTAGCATTTCAGCAGAAGTATTTGTAACTATGCATAACAAAGCAATGCATAAAATTGCAAGGCAACTTTAAAACAGTCCATCTTGAAAACTGGCAGGCATGCATTGATTTTCTTTCTATACCGAAATGGCTTACCCACATTTTCTAACCCTTGTGCCTAGGGGAAGTATTTATTCTGTTCTGAACATATAAATATTCTTCAGTAAATCATTGTTCAAAGTCATTTCAGTGTGGTTTTTTTTTTGTGGAGCAGGAAAGAATCTTATTTTCAATAGATTTGTTGGCACAACAGCTACCTTCTTGCTAACCAATGTGTAAATCACATTCCCATATGCTGTTACCATTTTACTAAACTTTACTAAGCCAATATTGGAAAACTTAATTCGATCTTTATGAACCAAGTAGTACAACTTGGTATAGGATGGAACTTTATATTAGAATTATTAAGAATTTACCTATATCACAACCTCTACATGACTGATACCTTATAGATCTGACTATAAATCTATATGGGATATTATCAGCCCCCTTGACAGTATCTCCCATAAATATTTTGAAGTATTAAGCGTATCAGGCATCTTGAATTACCAAAACTAATTTCACTCTTATGCGTTGCCATAGATCATGGAAGAATTTAAGCAGTTTGTGTAATTTTGCCGGAACACAAACTGTGTTTTAATTTGCATACTTCCAATTTTCAGTGGCTCTGTGAAACAGGGTTTGTAGGAAAGGTCTTACACCTACTGAGCATCTATTTTCACTCCTCCCATCTACTTGCAGTGAGCTGCTGTCAAACCTCCAGACATCCCATCCGAATGATTGCCATCCAACTGACACTCACCAGTTCCTTCTCTGTGCCATGCAATTACTTTTACTCAGTGACTTTTAATCAAAACAGTATTTTCTGCATAGCCTTCTTCAATCCATGATCTTAAAAATGTCATGTTGGTAAACATTACAATCATTTTACAGAAATGCAAGTCAGTGAGATTTTTTTAAAATAACTTTGTTTACAGTGTTACAGAGGGAAATCAACCACCTGGGAATCAAACCTACGAATCAATCTGGGGCTGGCACTGGAGTTATTTGCCTCCGAGTATGGTGCAACTTAATCCACCCTTTCCTAATCTTTTTGTGGTGTCTGCCTCCGCAGGTGAATTTACTTTCTCCCTTTTAGAAAATGAAGATAAAAACCATTGTCTGCTAACATTTTAGAGGATTCTGCAGACTTTTTTTCCAGAAATAAATGGATTTCTGTTT
>VXAL01009338.1:28661-53746 GCA_013399475.1 Chauna torquata
TTCCACTTTCCCATTTTGGCCACATTCCCAGCAATCTGATGAGTCCAGTCTCTACAACTGGATCAAAAACTCCACTAATCCTACACTGCAAAGAGTAATTTTTTCCAGCTTTCATTGTCAGACTCCTCCTCCTTCAAAACATTTTTCTCTCTCTCCCTTCAGATAAGCTATTAATCCCAACAGAGGAAGAAGTAGTCGTCAGCTGTAGTAATAATAAAGCTATTACATCTAGCTTGATTGTATTTAGGGGAGGAAGTAGATTTTCCCACTTGTTCATTCTGATGGGTATAAAAGGTCAATACTGTGGTTTATCAGTATCTTCACTAGCTCTCTGACAGAAAAGCAACCCAGCAACATTTCTGTTTGCTGCAGAAGAATGAGTTCTGCTGAGCTATGTTGTCTACTTCCAAGCATGTAGGAAAGATGCTCTCTTCCCTTGACGTTATTAATACCATTTCACTTACCAGTGCTTCTCTGGCAGGCACTTCCTTTCCCACTGCAGACCACAGGGTACCTGTTTCACAAAGTGCCTGATCCCAAGAAGTGCGGAGAGCTTAATTCTTACTATTCTGAATTCAAATTAGAACCTTTCCTCTTGGCACAAATGCTGTGGAGATTCTTTTGTGATAGATGAAGAGTATCTCCAGTATAACTTTTCAGAAAAGAGGTAAGTGCCAAAAGCAATCTGCACAATTGTTGTAGGGTGGGCATGTCTTCTATTTCACTGTGATATCTCAAATCCAAAGTTGTACCCATTAAGTGACCTTCTTAAGCAAAGCTTTGGGTCATCTACATGAGCCTTTGCCAGCAACAGCAAAGTAAAAAAGGAAGCTAGGTCTCTTCTTGATTATTTGGGAGTGAAGCCAATGATCATCATAGTATTGTACAAACTAACAGCAATAAAACAAGAAAAAAAAAATCATCATCCTTCCGTGTCAACTGCTGATAAGCAACATCTCAAAACAGTGCATAAGCAGACCCAACAGCACTTTGGTAAGAGGAAGGCAGTTAACTCTGTGGCATACCTGGGGTCCTGGCCAAAACCACAGAAGGGAAAACAAAACAAAACAAAAAACAAGCTCTGAGCCTGACACTCCCCTCACCTCTTTTATACCCCCTTCCTCTGCCGGTTTCAGCTGGATAATATACTTTTGCTCCAATGTTTGGTTTGCGTGGCACTATATGCCTTTGTCAGCACAGACAACCAGCTCCAAAAATGACTGCATTTCATCATAAAGGACAGCAATGATCATGGATTTCTTCTATTTCAAGATGTTGTGGGGAAATCAGTGTTTTTAAAGATTTCTTTAAATCCATGAAAAGTCCAAAAAAATAACACTACTTTTCTGTAAATGCTTCAGAGCCGTCTATAATAACTGTAATAGAAACACTTGTCAAGTCATTGTCCAGGGCATACAGTTACCTCATTAAGTGGTAATACATGGTATGGCAGATGCACCTCACTGCAGGTTTAAGTATCACAGTCAGGACAAGTGGAATTAAATCTTAAAAGAAAGCACAAATGCAAGTTTTCTAATTCATGCCAAAAGCCAATAGTACTCAGAATCAGCGGTCACCAGAGCAAAAGAGCCTCACAAACACTGAGGTCAGTAATACTAACTCTACTGACTTCCAGATTCCTCTGAGGTGTGAACTGTTCCTTTTATAGTTTTGACAGCGTGTGTGTTGCCTAACTGCCCAGAGCTCTGAGATTAAAACAGAAATACAAGTAGGAACAGCACCATAGAAGATGACAAATGCATCCTTCTCAACTGAGGATTTAGACAGCCTGGAGCTTTTTTGAAGGTGGGAGGAAGCATAAAATGCTACAGCATCATACACCAATAATAGAAAAAAATAAGAAGAATCAAGCCTTTGAAAAGAAATGTAAAAGGTATGTAGTTACTAATAATCATGTTCCTATACTTTAAGAGAAAGCAGGGAAATAAACACACTACAAGATAAACGTAAGATGTTTGAATGACATGAGGAAAGAGGCAATGGCTCCAACAGGAAAAAATAACTACAGTAAAGTTGTAGTATTAAAATAGATACTAAAGGAACCACAATATATCGTTATATACATTAGAAAAGTACCTGATTAAAAGCCAAGAAAAAAGAAAATATTCTCAGTTACATGAACGTGACAATGTAGTCTGCAACTGCTGTATCTCGAGTCTCACCACAAAAGTTCACACCCTACAGGCCGTCTCTTCTACCACTTTCAGACGTAGCATCTACAATGAAGGCAGACACACCAGCAACATCCACATTTAAGGGTTGCGTACAGGATTTGGAAGGTTGAGGTTAAATTTCCAACCCAGTTATAGGCTGGTCATGACCTTGCTTAAATCATGCCAGGCAAGACCACAGAACAGACCTGCGTTTCTCTACGCTTCATCTCTCCCTGGTCTACAGTGCACAGTGGAAACACAGACATTCATAGTAGTTCTTGATCTGCCCAGAAACTGCACTCACAAAAGGTTGCATTTGATTAAAAAGCCCGGCAGGGATCACAGTACAGACATGCACATGCCCTCTCAAAGTTATAATGCAAAATAAAGCAGTTTCTACAGATCAGACTGAAAGAGATGAGTTTCCTATCAGCTAATCAAAGCAACTGCCCATGTAAGCAACGATCCATATCCCCCCAAGACAGGCGCCAGATCTCCCTGTACTGTGCAGGGAGAGGTTCTCAGCCATTCAGAGCTGTGGATCCTGCCGCCTGAAAGTCCCTAAGCTCTTTTGTGCATCGTGACCACAGCATTCCTGTGTTACAGATATGCTGGGTGATTCAAAGTTTGAGGCACACAGTTACTGTGGCAGCAGGAACCATATAAATACCTCACAGAGGATTTTGGTAGATCTGCTCCTAATTTGGGACCATTGTCTCCAATGAGGCTTTGGTATTTTTAAATGATCAACTAAAATAGGTGGCTGAATACTAATACAGGATTGACGATAACAGACAACATACAGACGATAACATACAAACTGATGCTTTCTTTTACCCTCTGTCATGGCAAGTTAATTACCAAAGCTGTAATCAAGCCTATGTTTCTACATATATAAGAACTCATAACATAAATATGAGTTTAGGGTGAACCAGAAACACATAAAAGTAATTCCTACTGATAGACACATTTCGAGCTGTCAACAGCGATTTGAGTACAACACTAAGAAGTATGAAGAGACAGCCATAATCATTCCATATTAATTCAAATTGCAAGATGATGGTGGTCAAGGGACAAAAAAGCAAAGCAAAAATAAAAACAGTACTTGTCAGATGGAAAAGGACAAAACCAGTTGGAAAAGAATTTTATTTTTCAGAAAATTTACAAACAATGGTGGTGTAAAAAAAAAAGACACCCTATAAAAAATGTTGACAGTTTCTCAAACTACAGCATCAATGGAAGTTACAGAGCAACAAACGTACAGTATAATGCTATTCCTCAAATTAGTATCAGCTAAGTAGCTGAAAATTGATTAAGTCTAATAAGAAATCTCTACAGTATACTTAGAAATCCCACAATAATTCAACATTCTGAGCTTAAAATATTCTTACAATACACACAGAATTCATCTCTGCATTCATCTATAGCACTGAAATCACCTAGGCAAAAATTACATAGCAAAGGCACACCTTGTGAATTTTATCAAGAGGGACATCTTGTGCACACTACAGTAACATAAAATGGAAAGCAAATCACCCTGCATGCTTATTATTAATCCCCAATGTCTAATATGAAATACAATATAGAAATTAAAGAAGCAATATTTAGTGGTTTTATTCATGCTGGTTCTATTCTTTATCCAGAGTAAAACAGAAAGGCTTCCTTCCCCTGTTTTGTTTGAACCTTGGCACTCTCCCAGGGTATATTCTCCCTATGTTCCTCATCAACCTTGTCATTAGTGGAGCAGGTGGTTCTTACCCCAGTCAATCCCCATCATGACCACCATCCCACCCACATACGCATGTCTTCATCCTGCAACCTGTCTCCAGCTCTTCACATGCTGACCTCCAACACAAAGACAAGACCAAATCTAACCTCGATTTGCTGAAATTTACACACAGGGCAGAAAACAAATGCTTACATGCTTTATTACTGCTGTAGGCTTTCCTTTATTCGGGCCACCCACTCACTTTAAACAGTAGGCATTTAAAAACCAGCAACGCAATTTAATTAACAGCTTAAGCTGAAATTGTAAAGGCACTCCAAACACTGGCACACTACAGCCTTTTGAGCATGAACTTGAATAAATGTGAAAACCTGGTGTCTTCATCAATTCATAAATCAACTTCTTTTGGCCCTAACTGTATCTCAAATGAATTCTGCTCAGAGCATGAGAAATAAGAATTATTTTTTAGCTACAGAACATGGATTTGTGCTTTCACTGTATTCGTCATGAGAAAAGCCAAACAGTGTCCATTAAATACTGCTAAAAATAACTTGACAGTTTAAGATTGTAGCAAAAGGTTATTTTTTCTTTCAAAAGTAAAAACAAATCCATCAATCATTCCATTTAACGAAAATTCTTTCCCAAAAGCTTTCAACTGGCGAGGGAAAAAAAAAAGTAAACGTGCATATCATACTAAAACAAGAATTAGTAACTGTTGCACCAGTATTTCTCTGTCACTAAATTTGCTTACTGAGTATTCCTGAGATTCTTGCTAATTGATATTATTAGGGCAACTAATCACTGTGAAACCTGACAGCCCTTCACAATAATAAATATCTTTTATACATAATACACACATTTAAATATATATATATACACACAAATAAAAAGATTTGGGTACATATGTCTGTCATGGGGGTGAACAGGCAGTTAAAGGAGTGACATAAGTTACCCTTTAATAGTTTTGAAAATGTATAATAGAATACTTACTTTCAACTGCCTGTCTGCCACAGATGTCCATGGTAAGCTTCAATAAATTCATGTCTAAACTGACAATTCAGATCATCCATAAACATTTAGGCCATGTGAGCTAACCCTACCCAACTAATTCTTTCCTTGCTGCCTACAACAAAGCCATGTTGGAGCTTAATCACCTCAGAGCAGAGCTCTTCTAGGAATCGGTCTCATGCATTCTTCCCAAATTCTTTTTAACTAAGACAGCAGACACAGGAAGCCAGCAGCTGAAACATTGCTGCGCACCTCACTGCCTGCACTGCAGAAAGAGCGGAAGTGGGAGGCTGAATTTCAGGCCCTTGCATCCTGCCAAGCTTTCAAAATTAGGCTAGCAGGCTTGCAGATGACTGGCAAGGATGGCCTTGGAAGAACACTGATCCTAACAATCAGCATAGACACAACCTTAGCCTATTACACCAGCATTTCCCTGCCTCCCAAATGCCACAAGTACATGACAAACTAATGTCCAAGGTGCTCACCCACTGCTGTTACAGAAGCTTCAGAAGCACCTCAAGCATGAGGGATTTTCTAGTTTTCAGATGTGAAGGCAGCCAAACGATGCAAATGCGTGAAACACCACATGAGAAGAAAACAGTCCCTCACGTTTATAATCTCACAGCAGTGATTTACGTAATCCCATATGCTGAATTAAAATGTACACACTTCAACAGCAGTACTTAATTTTTCATACAAAAGTGTCTCTTGATGAATCCCTACTTTGCATATTCCTAACTGGAGCACTCCCTCTGACCTTACCAGCATTTCAGCAGCTCACCAACACAGCTTTACCTTTTTGTTTACCAAAAAAAAAAAAAAGTATTTTGCAGAATGGATAAAAACAGAAATATTTTCTTCATGCAATGTATAAAGCTTACTGCCATAAAAAGCCAAGAATTTAACAGGGTTCAGAAAACTTTTGGGAACATCAAAGTTCACAGTAACAGATACTGATACACATACGAATGTGTTTAGAAAGTCATATGAATCTCCACGCTTCAGGTTTTAAGTCTTTCTGTGACTAGTGATCAAAAATAACTTTCCCTGCAAATACACTGTCCATTTAGTAGGCCAGTAATGGGTTTTTGTATACCTCCTCTAAAATATCTGTCAGTAGCCAGGTATAAATATAATACTGGATTAGGTGATTTGTTATGGATTGCCATGCTAACTAGACTATCTTCTCTTTCCCCATTAAGAAGCTTCACTAATCTGGCGGCTTCTTGTGCAAGACATGCTCACAAACTACAATAATAAAGAAAAGAAAAACATTAACAAAATAAAAATATGCCCTATGGCCACCCTAAAGAGCAGCACATACTATTTGGCCTCCATTCTTTCTTCTCTGGAAATACCAGCAGCAAGACAGACCAATGACCTCCATACTAAATTATTATTATATGACAAATTCAGCCTTCCCATGTGCCGGTAAAGCTTCCATCTCTGTCACTGCAAGCCGCTTGCATACACTCAAAGACAAAATTGGCCAATTTAAAATTAATGATTGATGGTCTATTTTATTTGGTGTTTTCTTGATCAGGCACACATTTTGAGGAAATTGTGTACTAAGCCTCTCAACTTGAGTATAAACAACACAAAAGTAATTACTTAAAATTATAAAGGAAATAATATTTATGACTTGCAAGTTAAGCCATTGTAAATTAATCATGCTATACTAAGTAAGGCTTGTTAGCATCTGCTCAGTGTTAGGTATTTACCTTTAGTCCACCACAGATTGGACAAGCTGAAAAAAGAGCTCTTGGCATCCCAAGGTGGGGGCTATGTGTGTCAAAGGGGTCAGCTGAGACTCCACTAGGTGGTGCCAACTCACTACTTTCGGAATCTGACACCTGTCCTTGTGGTTTTGTATCTGACCACCTTGAAACAAAATCCAAACATGTCTCATCACTTGAGTCTTTGGTGCTTTCTGGAAGTAATGATGAAGGCCTCCCTCTGTCCTGGCTGTGCTCAGGCACCCTCTGTGCTTCTAAGTGTGGTAGCAGCAGTTTCGGGTCACTAGCACCATGAGGTGGCAGGGCCTGGTCCTTGGGTAGCGTGGAATCCGCACTCTTCAGTTGCACATCTTTAGCAGCTGCCTGTAACAAACTCCTGGGTATATCATAAATATGTCTGAGAGAGCTGGGAACCTGATACTCTGATCCTACACCTCTCTGAGGCTCACTGTGAGGACAAGTACATAAATTCTGATCCGAAGGAAAGTTCAATGGCAGGCTTAGCAATGATCCAAACTCATCACCATGGCAAATGTCCAAGCTCCCAGCATAAGAAGAGAAGCTTCCAGAGTAAGAAGAGTGACTACCAGTAGCTATTCCACTGTCAGAAGAACTCTGACGACCTATTTCCTGTAGCTGTCTGGATCGGAGGGGCTTTGGAGGCAGTTTAGCTGTGCCACGTGCCCCTTCTGGAAGGGTCTTTTCTTCCCCAAGATGAATACCCTTTGCAGCTGCCAGTCCATGACACTCTTGCAAAGTGCTGGCTGAAGACTGTTCAGGCCAAATTGTCAGTCTGCTCCCAACACTAACATCCGAGTGGCTGGTATCTGATGACGAGCTTGAAAGACTTCTATCATCTCCTAGAAAAGAAGAAAACAGATCAACCCATGTTTAAAACACAATGGACAGACTGGAAGCAGGACAAGTATGTACAGAAGGGACCCTGAGATTCCATCTGCTTTGTAAGGGGAAATTCTGTCAGAATGCCAGAATTCCTGCAATAATTCCTATCCCCACCAGAAAAACAGAACGCAATAGTATGCTAACTTACCTTAACCCTACCACATTGTAGAATACACTGCATTCAGGGCTAAATTTTTAGAGTTTATGCACCCAGTTCTCCCCTTTTCAAACGTATTTTACTCCTGTGATTGGCTTTATTTTAGATACTGTCTTACGGTACAGGGAATAATCACAAAGTCCCATACTCTCAGAATAACTGAGGATGCTTTGAAAAAACCTTGTTACTGTAACCCAAAAGCATATGAGATTCCAATATTTCTATTTGTTCTGAATCAAGCAAATGATTATTTGTATTTTTTCCTCTATTTAAATCTTATCTGAATGACAAAGTGCATGTTGGAGTCAGCAAAAGTAAAAATCAAACTTAAGACTGTCCTCTTCGCTGATACCTCCTACACCATACTTCTCCATAACATCCATACCGAAAGGCAATAATACATCACAGCCACAAACAAGTGACAATACTACTATTATGACAATGTTTACATAACTACATAGAAAAAGATCTCCCATAATTAATTTATGCATATATTGCAAGATTTTTTTCCCCTCAATGATTCTTGCAAGAATTACAGGTATCTACAGCTATCCAAGACAGAATATGGAAGAAAAAAATTAAACTTTGGCATAGAAGGCCACGAGGACATTTTCAAACACACACACACACACACACACACTCTCCTGTAGCAGCTCCACAAAATTATTTTCTTCATTCTTAATTATTAAGACAAGACAAAGAAGACAAAGGCTGACAAGCAGGATCATTTTGTAGATATTAATTTGAATTAATTAATTTTAAACCCTGGGCAATAAGTTGCCAGATGAGGTAGATATGTGAAGGGCCCACTGCAAATCACACAAATCGCAACCTGAGCCTCTGGTGCTACTAAACTATTTATATCTATGTATCTCAGCTGCCACCTAGACAGAAGGCATGAATTACAAAAAATATCACCCGTAGTTCTCAGCAATGTGCCCAGCATCTGAAGAAAAATACCTGCTAAATAGAAGTTAATCTACTGACCAAAAAAATAAAATCTATTTTTACTGAAAAAATAAGATCCTTTAATTTATTTGAAATCACTCCTCCTAGCCAAATATTTTAGGCACTTTAGACCTTTGGAAGGGAAGCTCTGCCACAATCTTGCAGAAAAAGCTCTAACTACAACATAGAGCTAGCTATATGTTCTCCAAGGAGTGGCAGAACCTAGATGTCTAGCTTCATGCAAATGTCCTCCCACGGTCTTGTTGTTAAAATTTCCCACAAACACAAATATTTAATTTTCCTGTGCAAAACTCAAAGAACAGCATATGAAAAGCTTACTTTATGATTCCTCATTCTCTGAGCATTATAACATTATTAGAAAAATGGGGTCATAAACTCAAGTAAATCTCAAGCAGAGAACATGAAGTTTGGCCACGTTATCTGACCAGAGTGACTGGATTAAGAAACAGGCATGCTTCTCTATCAAGTTTCATTTGTTTTACATCAATCTAGTAGCTAGATTCTAACTAAGAAAAACTTCAGCAAGTGTCAGTGGCATGTAGTCACAAACCACTTTACTCTCCAGTGCCAAAGACTAAAGTAGCCATGGAGATGTATAGAAGCACATAACTAAGCTCTTGAGGATCTTCACCAGCCATTTTTTAGGCTTGTAAGCTTTAGAGTCAAGAGCAAAGCAGATGTTCTGAGAATCTAACTTTTGTTATTAAATGATTCAAATGGCAGTTCAGGGCATAGTCCCTTTTACAAATCTAGCGTTAGACACCAATTCTGCTTTGATACATAAACAACTCCTGAAGGGGCATGCTCAGATACCACCATTAAAAGAAAAAAAAATAACACGTAGCACCTAAGCACAGGAGTCCTGGGTTTTACTACAAAAATTTGCTGTAAGCATGCTATGTGAACTATACGAGTCAGCTCATCTCACAGGCTGGCGTGAGTCAAGTACTTAATCTGATATCAAACTTGACACAGTTCGTTTGAAGCTGCACATGGACAGATTCAGTAGGATTCAGCATACTAAAGGATTTTCTTGTACTAATACTGTTTGATCCAAAACTCTCTCTGCAACAGCAGCCCAAATGAAACATCTTGACCATTGCTCTATTATTTTCTTTTAAGCTCACCATCTTATAATTACATACATATGCTCATTCCTAAAGCCTGGAAAGGAAGGGAACACCATTTATATTTATTTAATTAAAGATATTTCTTACCTCCACTGCCCTGGCGACTTGTATGGGACAGCAAGCTCAAGCGCTTCTCTAATTGCAAAGCTTCGTGAGCCAGTCTTTCTTCTGAATAGGCTGGATTTGTACTTGGATCTTTAAAAAGGAACATAAAATAAATAAATAAAAAGAAAGTACATAGGAAAATATATAAATAGAAATTAAAAAAGCATTCTTATGTTACAGGAGAGGGAAAACACTGATGGGAAAATGTACGGGACAATCTCCCTTCAAACACATGCCAGAGAAATGCTACGTAATCTGTCATAATTTTAAGTGTCAAAGACTTTTGGAGATTATATCCAACGTCTGTAAGAGTTACCATCAAGGACAGAACCCTGAAGAGCACAGCGTTGGAGGCAATAGCTACAGGAATAATTAGCAATATGTCCTGACTTCACCAAACTCACAAGGAATTGTATCATCATGAAAGAACAGAATTTTTCATCCTACAAATTTACAAGTCTACATAATAAAGTTAGTCATAGTGGTTAAACTATTTGATACCCTTACAGCCTATCCAGATCACCTGTTTACAAAGACATTGCTTTGAAGTTTGATGTTCAGAATGTCATTAAGTTCAAAAGTCAGAGGTGAAGCAGCATGGTGGCTCTCTGTCTTCCTATTCAATATAAGATAGGATAGAATGGTAAAAAAACAATACTAAAATATGTTATAGGGGTTTTTCTCCATACATTTTAGTGAATTTGCCATTTCAGCTAAAATTGCTTCACTGAAGAAGGCTCTTTCCATTCCAACAGAAAGACCAGAAGTTATACAGAATGTGAAAGAACTTTTATCAGAAAAAGAGACCAGTTTCCTCTAAACCATTTTGTTTCCAATCAGGCATAACATCAAAACCAGATGTCAAAAGTAATCATAACCATCATCCCAAAAGAAATCTTGCAGATTTCTTCAAACAGCACTAACAATTATGTCCTGTTCAGCAGTTGCAAAGGATATGGTCTGCTAACTTGCTCATCATCAGAAGTTTCAGTAGCCCCCATAATTATATAGGGAAAGGAATTAGTGACAGATAAAATGGATTAGCCTCCTCACAACTGCAGCTCTTGCATATCTGATCAACTTGGTAATACTAGCACACCACAAAAACATTTAGTCACTGAATCATTTAATAAGTGGGGAAAAAAGGATGAAAAGGGCTACACACTGCTGCGGTTTAGTTAAATAAATAAATAAATAAATAAAACCATTGAAAAGATTAAAGGAAAGTTTCCTTTTCAGCCCAGGCCTTTCCTTGGGTTTGGTGTTGTCAACAGAGAAGTCAAAGCAAGCTCACAGTCAGGGGAAGTGGCTTTTCCAGGTAAGCTGAAGGTCCATAGGATTCCCTACATAATTAAGTATCTGAGAAACAAGCTGCCACGTTCTCCTTCCTGACCCCATTCACACTTTCTGACCTGTCCTAGACAGATGGGGCTGCATCACAGCAGCAGAAGTGACAGTGCTGAACTTTCTCCTCCATGTAGAAGGGCTCTCCATCTTTAGCAACCTGGATGAAATTAGCAGAGCAAGCCAGGAATACACACAGTCCTGCTATAACAGCATATGTCGGAAATCAAAGGTGTTCTAACAGCGACAGGGCAACAATGCCTGTAACAGCCTATGACAAACAGGGTCTGTGATCTTTGTGTCCCCTAGCTCAAACAGTACTTGATGTCAGTGTCTGGCACCCTCCAAACCTAACTTTCAGAACAGAAAAGAGGACTATTTGATATGGATTTTTATTTTGGTCTCCGTTCCTCTTTCCCCTGCAATACAACTCACGTTAAGTACTGACTAGTTCAAACCTGTGTAACTGCTTACTCAAATGAAACCCCAATGCTTCCATATGGATCTCTGCCAAAGGCAGATACAAGATCTGGCCACCAGCACCAATGGTGCAACTCAGACAGGTCTATGCAAGGATCTTCTCAGTGGCAAACAGTGTTACAGGCTGCTGCTTGAATCTGTTTTCAGATGTCCTCTGCTCCAGTTATTCTACTGTATGTAGTTAAATGCTCTTATGTCCAAAAAGGTTCTATGACCACTTTGAATAGGAGGTGAGCACAACAGATCTGCAAATTAGTGAAACCAAGATGCAACAGACACCAACCCTTGCAACAACAAAGAACTGTCAGTAGGAAAGATCTTTCCCCTTTCCTCAGAAATATGACTGCTTGATACATATTGATTTTCAGAACGTTACTACAGCACATACACAACTATAAGCTTTTTAATAACTGTTAACCCTCTTGCAGAGGGGAAAGAGGTCATAATTTAAAACGCACACACACACAAACTGGTCAAGAAACTGATCCTGCAAAATGGCCTTGAATAAAATATACGATGGGGAAGTAGGAGGGAATTAGAAGTAAATCATTAAGTTCTGCATTTCAAATGTTCAATTGCTTCTAGCAGGCAACTTCCCTATCAGCTAATACACAGCTATAGAACACAACAGGTTTCACCCGGCAACATGAAATCTCTAGGCATAGTCTCTCTTCAACAGGTCTGATCATTTTCAGGTTAAATTTCCCCTTACGGATCTCCTATGTATAAGAGGTAGACGCTCCTTGCCGCATAGCTCATGAGATAGAAACTGCTATCTGAAAACTGGGTTCATAGTTACATGCTCTGACCTCTCATTGCCCAGTCTTGAAGAAAACAGATTAGAAGAACCCTTTTGCAGCAAGCACTAGGAGACATCCAGAGAAACAACTTCAAAGCCTACCATGTGTACGTAGATTTAAAGTCTTATGCAGATGTTAGTAACAATTGTTCATCAGTTTTACTGCAGTCTTTGTTCTACATTTAACTTTAGAAGTTCTCTGCTAATAAACAAGACCTCTACAGAGAACATACACAATACCATTCCCCAAAAGGAGCAGATTCTTATACCAGAATTTTTAGTTATAAGCTACCTATCATTAATCAGAAGGTTTTGCTACAAGATCAGACTAAAGTCTGAAGTCACTGGCAGCAACCTTTTGGAGACCAGTCCTTACTGGAGGGCATAACCTATAATCTCCTGTTGTATCAGTCTATAAATAAGGTTAAATTTTTAAAAAAAAAAAAAANTACCTCAAAGCCTCTAAATAACTGTGGAATAATTTGCCACATTACTAACTCAGGACAGCAGCAGCATGACCGGTACTGAGACAGCTGTCCAAGTAAGTTCAAGCAGACTCTGCCCACACAACATGCTACAGTAGTTCCAACAACTCTAAGAGCACTTTGGTACCTTCGTTTCCCAAACTCCAGACAAATGTATCATATAATGTGATTTACTCCCATGGAATCTAGGCAGTTAGATTCACTTAAGTCCTTCAATTAAGGAAAGTGCTTTATCATTTCCCAACCAGAAATGGATTACTTTCTATAAAGAAAAGCCTTTTGTTTGAGGCAATCATTGAAATTTTCTTAAACACTGCTTTGGGGCAAAGGATTACATCAAATTTGGCTGGACTAAAAATGTGTCTGTCAGAGATTTTATTTTTATATTACGTTGGTGGTTATTCATTAGAGCCACATCAGCTGCTCATCGTGGGAGATCTTGAATACTTTGGTAATACACGAATAAATTATCACTGTAATTCAAAACTCCATGGTTGTTTGGTAAGCACCTGTCAGGAAGAACGTATCGTATCAAGTTAAGTTAGCAGCTACCTAAGATATTCTTGATTATGTGCATCTTTAAAATGCAACATTGGTTAACTACTTTGCTAAACAAAGTTAGATAGTTAGGCTGAACATCTATCCTTTCCTCCTTTGTAACTGCAGTCACATTTGCAAATCAGGCCTGGACCCTCACCTTCATGCTAACATCTCCACACCCTGTAAGATGTCTGGAGGAATGCAAAGATGTCCTAAAAGTTTGAGGAGGATCCACTTGGTACAGATACTGCAGAAGGCAGCCACAGAGCTGTCTTGCAATGGTCAAAGGTGTATCAAGCTTCAACAAAAAGAAAGAGCATCAGATAGATCCTCAGCAAGCAGCACTGCACATTCTCCAGTCAGCCACAAAGCAGCCTGAAAAAGCTTCCAAAATTAAAAAAGAGCATCAAGACCATCAATATTACACTTGGAGTCTCTCCAGCCTGCAACACTAGGCTGTCCCTTAGCCTTAGCCAGATTTACAGGGTACAAATCTGCCCATGCAACAAAAGATATCACCAATAGACTGTTTGGCCTTTGCTGTGTTCATCTTTGGAATTCAAGATGAATCTTGTTAGTGAAAAGAAGGAATTCAACACACCTAATAAACAAACATTTCTCAAATAATATGCATGCAAATTCAGTATAGATTACAAACCATGCCATCAGTGATTCAGTACTTTGTCAATACCTACACTTCTGTCAAGACAAGAACATAAAATTCTCTGGTATGTTTTCTAAATATTTTCTCAAGGAGAAAAAAAAAAAGGCTGTGCAAATAGCCAATTAGAGCAATTACGTTTCAACTAGCAGCTAGGCAAAAATAAGCCATCCAAAGACCTCCTGTCACAATTAAATCCTATTTAATAAAAATATTACACTGCCTAAGAACATCTACAGATATACACACTACCTTTGGATTCTCAGTCAATGGCATGTCTTAAATTTCAGACCTGGTCATGCAGACTTTAGCAAATCAACTGTATTTTGGTATAGTTTTACAAAATCAATGAGCTCCCAAAATAAGCACTACACAGTGGTAAACTGTAAAAGAGCTAATGTTCTTTGCCTTTTCCATTTTATTTTTTATGTACACATAATGATAATAGTCACATTCATTTGATATCCATTTCCAAAAAATCACAGAACAATTCAGGTTGAAAACAATCTCAGGAGTTCTCTAGTCCAACCTGCTGCTCAAAGCAGGGTCAGCTATGACAGATCAGACCAGATTTTGCTACCTTGCAATGGTGAGTCAAGTTTATGAGTTCCACTCCACAGCATTTTCATTCATTACATATGAATCATTTTATAGATGACATAGTAAATACACACAATAATCAAATGCATCTGTATTATAAGAACACCAAGTTTTTAAAGAAATAAGGTATATTTTTAAAACTACAATCCCAAAATGAAGATGTGAATACTGTACTTGAGAAAATTTCCCTTGCACATGCAGTTTACAAGCTCCTTTTTGATACTGGCAATTTTACATTTTGTTTAAGAACCACTACGGCAGGTAAAAATAAGAAAATGGTCATTTTCCAGTCCTTGTCTTCAAACTAGTCTCTATCATTCCCTATTAATTTCATGCTAATATTTATATACTTCAGTGCTCCATTTAACCATATAGTTAAGCGAGGTGTTTGTACATAAGGAGCCACCGGCATCATTCATTACCCTTTTCGAAAGACAGGCTAAGCAAATGCTGACTGCAAAATTGTATTTGTTCTGTGTGCACGGGAGCCCAAGAACACTGTCAATATGACTTTTTTTTCCACATCTTTTCTCCATAAAGATGGCCTTTGCGTGTTTTACTTTCTTGAGAATATCCAATAGTTATTCAAGCATATTTCATGCTTGGAGAGGTACAGCCAAAAGCAAGAAGCCAAATTCAAATGGCAAATCATGGAGAGAAGGCTGCTTCCTATGAAAGCTTTTAAGGAAATTAAACTACACAAAACTAGGCCATTATATATATAAAGCACAGTTAAATCTGTGAAGCGCCCTGCACTGCAGTAAACATGAATAACATTGACTAGATTTTTTATTTGTGGTAGAATCCCCAATCTGGGGATTTTCATCTAGTTATCCAAGGTGTGCTGATGACTTATTTATTTAGCATATCCCTTTCAAAAGGTTGTGTGAATTCCGATACTCTTAACAGATACAGTACACAGCTGGTAGAGACTTTTCAAGCAATACAGTACATTCTGTGTAACAGCATACTTGACAAGGAAAGTTAGTTAAGGGATGAATCACTAGTATTGTATACACGTGTATGCTTAAACAGGCCTGTGCAAGCTTCTGAGTGGGACAATAAATGATGAAGAACATGAAAAATAAAAAGTTTCCATGAAGGGGAAGGTATAAAAGGGGTAACAACAAACTGGAAGAGACAAAGTCGGAGATACAGGAAAATAACAGTTAGAGGGACCAAAGTAGCTTGGAACGGGGCCACAAAGGAGTCTGCAAGAACATGAGCACAGTTCCCTACAGAACACTGGTCCTGACCAGGGAAGCAAAGTTAAATCCAGTGGCTGAGTACATCCCAGTGGCAGGTCCATCAAGCAGAGAAGACAAATGAAACAGACCCCAGAAAAGAGGTCTTCCCTTGCACAAATGACCAACTGATCCCCAGGATATTCCACATCCACTGTATGTACTCAGTGAGGCCAGAGCTCTTGAAAGAGGGAAGGGAATACGGTATGTGGCTATGTATAACAATGCACAATGTCAGGGCTGAATTGGTAATTTAAGATGCAAAGAACAAATTTACTTCTAGATGCCCCTAAAAAACATTTTTCAATGAATATGCCATCATAAAAATAAATAAATAAATAAATTTAAAAAAACACTTTGTAGGCACAGTTTTTCTGGACATACATTTTTGTTAAATGAAAGATTTGGGGAAAGTTTTAGAAATGTAGAAAAATATGCATTGGCTAGCAAAGCTTTAAGTGTTGTTTTGGGGGGAAGGAGGTGGGTTGTGTATTTTCTGTTTGTTTTTAAATACTCCTTTTAGTTCAATGCAAACACAGATCATCATGTAAGAAGAACGAGGTCTTATTGCCTACTATGCTGCTTGGTTGTTTTATATACCTTGGTGCTACAACTATGCAAAAGAAGAGAAACTGAGCCTTGTGTCTACCTTAACTAACTTTTTGCAGCTTATTTTCACAAGTTTCACATTCAGACCTAATCTTTTCCATCACATTTCCTTCCCAGAATTGATAATCTTCATCTTATAACAGTGATAAAACCCTGTCAAACACTTATTAACTAACACTTAAACAGAAACTCTAAACATTTCCTACAAATCCTGCCTCGTCTTTCACCATTCTTGCAGCCTATTCCCACTATATCACATTGCAGAAAATTATCTATGAATTGGCAATCTCATTTTCACACTCTTGCCCTGTTTGACACAGTCATTCCAACTCAATATATATTTTTCATCTGCTGAAGTCAAAAGGCAACAGGGCTTACTGTGATTCCATCTAATTTCCTCTCTGAACATTACAGTGCATGTAGCATTTACCATGAAATAGGAAAAGGAATTTAATCCTTGCACACCAGAAAAAAAGCTGCAAAACTGATATGGAGGCCTGACAAACATTTCTTTTTTTAAGGTTAGCAAGACTTTTCTAAGTGTTTGGGATGAACTCAAAATGCCCCAGAAGTTAGTTTTCCAGGTTTCAGCTCATTAAACTATCAAAACAGTAATTCAGACATGGATCCAAGTTGCATGGTGCATGTTTAAAACTAAAGGTTAGGGTTCCTCTCGACTCAAATTGCCATATTTTAGTACCGTTAAATAAGAAAAGGCTAAAGATAACAATATGACCAGAAATCTGAATGAGCCAGAGCAACAGGGTGAAACTGGCTACATTCAACTGATACATCTGTACCTGACATTTTAGAAGGAAAACCACTTTGCACTTTCTGCACCCTTGGCGTCTGCAAGCTGTTCTTACTATCTGTCACGGTTTTGGCTGGGACAGAGTTAATTTTCTTTGTAGAGGCTCACACAATGCTGTGTTTTGGATTTTTGATGAAAATAGTGGCGATGTTTTTGGTTGTTGCAGAGCAGTATTTACATAGAGCCAAGGACTTTTTTGCTTCTTGTGCTGCCCTGCCAGCGAGGAGGCTGGGGGTGCACAAGGAGCTGGGAGGAGATATAGCCAGGGCAGGTGATCCAGACTGACCAAAGAGATATTCTGTACCATGTGGTGTCATGCTCAGCAATAAAAGCTGGGGTAAAGAAGGAGGAAGGGGTGGGGGACGTTGGGAGTGATGGCATTTGTCTTCCCAAGAAACCATTACGCGTGACGAGCCCTGCTTTCCTGGAAGTGGCTGAACACCTGCCTGCCCATGGGAAGCAGTGAATGAATTCCTTGTTTTGCTTTGCTTTAGCATGCGCTGCTTTTGCTTTACCCAGTAAACTGTCTTTATTTCACCCCATGAGTTCTCGCACTTTTACCTTTCTGATTCTCTCCCCATCCCACCTGGGGAGAGTGAGTGAGCGGCTGTGTGGCACTTAGCTGCCTACCAGGGCTAAACCACAACACATCAGAGCAATAAGTGCTAGACATGGCAAGTTCCTACTTTGCTTGGTCACTCTGTACTTCCTATATTAACCTGGTAGAACTGGACGCAAACCAAAAGGGCCTTTCGTCGGGGAGATGCCACGGACGATACAGTCGAACAGAAAGCTGATCTGCTCCCCTTCAGCACAAGAAAGGAAAAAAACACCAGCCCCTGCAAGAAAGCACAACATAAATATGTGTTTTTCACCTGGATACATTAGAAATATATTTAGCTGAAGTTATTTATAACATAGCAATCAAAGGAGTATAAAGTGCAAGCCATGAAAAGAAATCAACAAGACATGTTCTGCAAAGAAAGAAAAACAAGAACAGGTCAGCATACACAGCATGTCATGAAAATACACAAATTCAATAGCTAACTAATCGTTTATGCTAATTTTCTGCAACTCAGAGTTAGAGCAGTGCCAAAATGTGCTCTACATATGCATTACAGCTGTCTGAGTCTTTTATTCTTATTTACCCTTAGAATTTTGTAGATCCAATCTTAGCTATTCAAGTATCAGGGATACTGAAAGTGTTTTAATCAAAATGAGCCAGGTTAATTCTACTTTTACCCAATTTTATCCAAGAACAGCATTTTATATCCCCTATATTGATCAGGATTTTGTTATATTGCTGGATTATATTACAAAATTTCCTACTTATTAAAACAGCCTAGACTAAGTCCTATGAGCCTATTATTAACAGAACGTAATACAACTCCACAGGTTGTCATCAGATCTTCATCCTTAGCTCTATTCTGATATTTTGCTTTCCATTCATTAAGAATAGCCCCAAGCAAAATTAGAATGAGAATCACTAAATAAACAAACAAGTTCTGCGCTGCATGATATATAGCTACATGGATGACACACAAGCCTAGAAATGCTCCACAGAACGTTTTATTTGAGAATTGTCAGTCCAAATCCTACTCATATCAGAAGTGTAGTTGGCCTGTTTGAAAATATGAAAACATGAGGCAAAATACCCTCCACCCCCAGTAACCAGTGAAATTAGTATATAGACCTTTAAGAAGGGCTGCCAGTTCACCAGAACCACACACACTAAAAAAATCAGCATACCAGATCTTAGTCCTGCAGTAGAATTTTGCACATTACTCCCCTACAGTATTGGGCCCTTAATCTGGGTATAAGTTTGACTTCTGCGTGTTTCTCTGGCCTCTTCTGAGTTGCATGGATGTTTTTGTCAATTTTACTTAGAGCAGCATCACTGGTCTTGACCAGAATGCCTGCACCCCCATCACTTCCCATACATATGCCCTGTCATATCCAACAGGATAGCCACATTTCGCTTAAGCAATAGATATGCTTTCGATTGCTTGACAAAGTGCTATCAGATTCAAATAAAGGGGATAATAAAAAGTAGACCACAAACCAAATTAACTATTTTAGGAAATTAGATACAGCCAGCAAGCGGTAAACTGACCACTCCAGGAGAAAGCATATTCTGGCCCACGTTCTTGTCATTCCCAATTTATGTCACATCTAAGTCTCTGCCTGCTCTGCTTAAAGCTGTTCAAGACTACATTGTTAGCAGCATCTTATGATTTGACATGTCACACCATCACATTTGTGCATCTTCAGATCTTACTGATCAACACTTTTCTAGTCAAAGAAACAGAAATCCTGCTCCTGGTCCAGTTTGTTTCATTTGGTGAACTGCTATAAATTCAATTGGAATTAGAATTCACTTGCTGGTACTCATTCAGTTTATACTTAAGAACGGGCTTGCCAATCATTTCTAGAGTACAAGGTCTGAAACATATTACTTTAGACTCAGGTTAGACAAATATTAAAACACTAAGCTATGTTTAAGCAACTGAAAAGACTGACACACACACTAGCTCATGAAACATAAACCAGAGTAAATCCTGCCTAACTCCACATTTTTTTCATACTGTTTTTTATTGTTGTTTTTAAAAGCGAGTTTGTCCCACTTTTTCTCACAGCACGTACACATGCAGTGACTTCAGTATCAAAAACCACCTGGGAGATTACAACACTGATCATGCAGTCTGACAGGTATGAAAGTTTCGGGTGGTGACTCACACAGTCTTGTCCCGTTTCCCCTCTCAAAGAGATGCCAAAGAGTCAGAGAACTCTGTATTAGAAAAAGTTGGGTGCAAAGTACGCACTCAGAAATTATTTGAAATTCAGCTCTTGCTCTAAGCTACTTTCTCCTTCCCCCATGGAGTAGAAATCAGTTTGCCTAATCTTAAAGGGTATGACTCTTCCCTGTGAATCACGTTGATGCCAAAGGACATGCCTTTCTTGAGGAAGCAGAGTAGCACAAGGCTTTGCTGAACACAACCTTCTCAGCCCATGCACAATAAGCAATCAGGATATGGAGACAACATAACAGAGGACATTCATATCTCAAACACAATGATGGACTATGTGGCCTGATAATTCAGCAGAATCCTACACATCCATGCTACCATTCAGGAAAAGAAGATACTTCCAATGTTTCTGTACATAAAGATTACATCTAGACCACTTGTTATTTTATCACTAGTGTTAAGAGCCTTACTTAAAACTCCTGAGAGGTTCTACAAGCCTGTAACTTTAATGGAAACAAACAAAAAAAAAAGTGTGTGTGCAGATATTTACTTCCATGTGAGTTGGCTACTTAACTCAAAGGATGGTGTCTGTGAAGAACTATTACACACTTGGAAATTCCAAAAACAAACATGAATGCCTTTATATAACTCATGCAAACAGGGTATGGACATGTGCCCGTGGGTGCAACAATATACATATGTATCCATCATTTCTTTGTAGCTTCTGTTATTCACTTGATCACCATAATCACTGATCAGCTCTCATGCGATATGTTTTATTCCCCGTTTTGTTAGAAAGAACTAGAATGCAAAGGAGGAAAGAAGTTTAGGAGTCCTTGCAAAAGACATCAGGCGAGATGAATGAATAGGTAAGGTTCAACTGAGTTATGTTTTAAAAACCGCCCATAAAAGCCAGCAATTGCATTTCTTCTCCGCTTT
This sequence comes from Chauna torquata, assembly GCA_013399475.1. Classification (NCBI taxonomy): domain Eukaryota; kingdom Metazoa; phylum Chordata; class Aves; order Anseriformes; family Anhimidae; genus Chauna; species Chauna torquata. Next base: position 49,829 of record VXAL01009338.1, read on the forward strand.
CTTGAGAAAGTTGAGAAATTCACTACTAGAAATTACACATCTCAGTCATGTGCTGGAACAGATTTGGTGCACAAGCATTTGGAAGCTGAAGAATATGTGGTATGCATCACTGTAATACCATGCAGCTGTTTACTAGACTGAAGAGCACTCTCCCTTTCCCTCCCTCCCTCCCTCCATCCCTCGGGTAAGAGACTCGGCGAAAGAAGGTGCTTGAACTCAAGATTTAAAGAGTTTCCAACCATGGCAGGCTATTTTGTACCAAAATGAATATGCTGTTTGTCCCTCTGAATGCACACATGCAGGGGACAAGATGCAAAAACATCCATCCATGGCAACCAAAGGTTCTCAGCCATCTCAGATACCAAGACAGACATTTTCTTAAGAAAAAAGAAACACTAACATAATGCACAAAAATATAGTGGGATCCTTTTCAAAATACTTTGTAATTCTGGTCACCTGCAGCCAAAGAAATATTAATTCATATTAAAAAACAGGTATACAGGAGAGCTATTGAGGAGCTCCTGTATCTTACAGGGAAGATAAGACAGCTGGGCTTGTTTTGCCTAGCAAAAGAGACACAGAGCATAAGTAAAGGCTCTATAGATATTTCAGGAGATAAGCATCTGGGGGGGGGGGGAAGAGACAGATTATCCTAAAGGACAATGCCAGTACAACAATCTTGGATATAAGAACAAAAAATTGGGTTGGAAATTAAAAAAATTTTAAAGATCACAGATATAAAAGGATCTACAAGATTCAAGACCACATTCTAGCCTAATACGCACTGATTCTTTTTAAAGGATTAGAGAGTCATGACAACGCCAGTGTTCAAAACAGTGTTGGACCTTCAGAAACAGTTGACAGCCACTCAGAAATCAGATTCTTTATTTGTGTATGCCTCACCATAACTCCAAACAACATTTTAATTAATGGTATATCAAGAAATGCAGAATATCTTCCTGGAACCAGAAAGGTTTCCCTTGAAAGATGAAGTTTCTTATTTGTTTATTTTTCACCTGTATCATTTTGACACATATTCCTGGCGAATACTCCTGATTTATAGCGGGGGAGGGGGGGACATGGGACACAGAATATGCCACCAGTTAAAAGCAGCACCCAGAAATTAGGGTAAGCTTAAAAGGGAGAGGGAGGGGGAGGGGACGAACCCTCCAGCATAACATAGATAATTCAGGTGCTTCAAGCTCCTGGAGCAAATCCATCACCTGCATTTTCACATTTGTATCATCCATCCACAGTTCATACCACACATTCTTTACACAACTGGCATCCTGGCCTATGAAGTGAGCCATTCAGGTCTTCTGCAATGTGGAAATAAGATACAGCAGCAGTCAATAAACCCAAATCAGTTGACGTTCTTGGAGCACAGCAATTACATCAAATCTAGAATGACTTACAGAAGATATGCCACAATTTAACTAAAGAATGTAAATGGAGAGCTATTTATATATCCCATTACTTTGGGGCTTTCTTATACAACCAAGATTTAAGTTTGGGAACTAAGCATTTAAGCTTAGGAGCAGTGACCATAATCTGGCTTCTGTCCCTGTAGCTGTGCTCCCAGTTGCAAGGCTGGAGAGGCGTACTCCATTTTTCTCTTCTGAGCCCAGTGAGATGCGCACGCCTGGTTACACAGCCATGCAACTCCCAGGCTTTGTACTGACACTTGACTATTCTTTCTGCAGGCACCAACCACTACTCAGCAGGAAGAATACAAAGATTTGAAGCCATGAAGGCTGAAGGAGGCCAGAAACCGGGGTTTCCCACTCTGTAGTAGTATGGCAGCCAGAAGAGGCATGCAGAGCAACACAGCCACGACCACCTCATCTTTTCCAGCAATGTTTCAGAGTGCCCTCTCCAGTTAGGCAACTCAGGAAGATCCCAGGTTTTTTTTATTATTATTATTATTTTAATGCTTACCTAGGGACCCAGAACATCTTTACTCCCACTGCCCAGAATCAGTCTGCAGGAGCAGACTTTGGCCTGTTCAGGAATCTACTTGGAAGAATCCCATGGTACGCAGTCCTGGAGAGAAGATGGATCCAGGAGAGCTGGCTGATTTTCAAGGATCACCTCCTGCAAGTTCAAGCCAAGCAAAGGTAGCAGGAAGGCCTGCGTGGATGAACACAGAGCTCCATGTAGAACTCAAATACAAAGAGGGAGCACACAAGGGGTAGAAGTAGGGTGACCAAGATGATGCAGGAGAAATACAGACACACAGTCCAAGCACACAGCGGTTAGGAAAGCCAAACTCTACCCTGAGTTGAATCTGGGATGGGGAAGAATGTGAAGAGCAACAAGAAGCGCTTCTGCAAGTATAATCAGCAGAAAAAGGAGAACTAGGGAAAATTTCAGCCTACTGCTGAATGGGATAGTGGACCTGCTGACAAAGGACATGAAAAAGGCTAAGATGCTCAATGTCTTCTTCACCTAGGTCTTTACTGATAAGATTCAATTCCCGTCAGGAATCACAGGCCCTTGAAACCAGTGGGGAAGCCTGGAACAAGGAAGACTTTCCCTTGGTGGAAAAGGAGCAGGCTAAGGAACATTTAAACAAATTGGACATACTCAAGCCCATGGGGCCTGATAGGATGCATTCACAAGTGCTGAGGGAGTTTGCCAATGTCATTGCAAGGCCACTCTTGATTATCTTGATTTTCCAGCACAGGACTCGAGATGACTTCAAAAAAAAAAAAAAAAAGGCAAATGTTACTCCTGTCTTCAAGAAGGACAAATCAGGGAACCACAAGCCACGGAAAGTGACAGCACAAATAATCAAATAATCCTAGAAACCATTTCCAAACATACCAAGGACAAGATGATGACTGGGAGTAGTCGGTATGGATTTACAAAAGGGAAATGATGCCTAACCAGACCTGACGGTCTTCTTCGATAAAACGACTAGCTTGGTGGATGAAGCAGGAGATGTTTTTCGCTTTGACTTCAGCAAGGCTTTCAACACCATTTCCTATAACATATTCGTTGACAAACTGATCGAGTACAAACTAGATAGATAAGCGGACAATGAAACAGACTAAACAGGCTGAACTGCCAGGCTGAAATGGTTACGATCAGCAGCACAAAGTCCACCTGGAAGCCAATCACTAGCAGTACATGCCAGTGCATAAAATGGGGCCAATGATGTTTAATATCCTCATTGACCTGGATTATAGGATACAATGTACCCTCAGCAAGTTTGCAGAAGATACAAAACCAGGAGAAGCAGCTGATATACCAAAATATGGGAAGAAGTTTCCCACAGAGGTTGTGGAGTGCCCGTCCTTGGAGATGTTCAAAACCTGACTGGACATGGTCCTGGGCAAACTGCTGCAGCTAACCCGGCTTTTAGAAGGGGGATTAGACAAGCCAACCTCCCAGAGGTCCCTTCCAAACTCAAGCATTCTGCAATACTTAAGCATTTTGACATCTAAACTTGAAGTTTCTTTCTGATCTCATTCTGAGGAATTAGCTTCTTACTACAGTGTAGATGTTTAGTAATCAGTATTCCATAATGCTGCATAACAGATCAGCAGTGTATCATCAGCGCCTTAACACAGAACTGCTGTGCCAAATTCTCTGTTCTAAAGCACCAATTTTTTTAAATTAAATTGTAATGTTCACTTGTATTATCAAACAGCTAAGCAAAAATTGACAGAAAGTTATTTCAGATTTTTTGTTGTTGTTGTTCTTTTTACTTGGTAGCTTTGAAAATTCAAGCATTTCTGTGAACTAGTGATATTCTATATATTAAAGCATAGCATATTCTTTCAGATCAATTAAAAGTAAAGTTCCTAGTATACTAGTTATGTTGTAATATGTGCTTGCATTTGCTACCAAATCCAATAAGAATAAGAAGACTGAAAGAATTATTCCCTAGACACTGTAATGAAAATGAAATGC
>VXAL01009338.1:59916-154205 GCA_013399475.1 Chauna torquata
AAGCCACGGAAAGTGACAGCACAAATAATCAAATAATCCTAGAAACCATTTCCAAACATACCAAGGACAAGATGATGACTGGGAGTAGTCGGTATGGATTTACAAAAGGGAAATGATGCCTAACCAGACCTGACGGTCTTCTTCGATAAAACGACTAGCTTGGTGGATGAAGCAGGAGATGTTTTTCGCTTTGACTTCAGCAAGGCTTTCAACACCATTTCCTATAACATATTCGTTGACAAACTGATCGAGTACAAACTAGATAGATAAGCGGACAATGAAACAGACTAAACAGGCTGAACTGCCAGGCTGAAATGGGTACGATCAGCAGCACAAAGTCCACCTGGAAGCCAATCACTAGCAGTACATGCCAGTGCATAAAATGGGGCCAATGATGTTTAATATCCTCATTGACCTGGATTATAGGATACAATGCACCCTCAGCAAGTTTGCAGAAGATACAAAACCAGGAGAAGCAGCTGATATACCAAAATATGGGAAGAAGTTTCCCACAGAGGTTGTGGAGTGCCCGTCCTTGGAGATGTTCAAAACCTGACTGGACATGGTCCTGGGCAAACTGCTGCAGCTAACCCGGCTTTTAGAAGGGGGATTAGACAAGCCAACCTCCCAGAGGTCCCTTCCAAACTCAAGCATTCTGCAATACTTAAGCATTTTGACATCTAAACTTGAAGTTTCTTTCTGATCTCATTCTGAGGAATTAGCTTCTTACTACAGTGTAGATGTTTAGTAATCAGTATTCCATAATGCTGCATAACAGATCAGCAGTGTATCATCAGCGCCTTAACACAGAACTGCTGTGCCAAATTCTCTGTTCTAAAGCACCAATTTTTTTAAATTAAATTGTAATGTTCACTTGTATTATCAAACAGCTAAGCAAAAATTGACAGAAAGTTATTTCAGATTTTTTGTTGTTGTTGTTCTTTTTACTTGGTAGCTTTGAAAATTCAAGCATTTCTGTGAACTAGTGATATTCTATATATTAAAGCATAGCATATTCTTTCAGATCAATTAAAAGTAAAGTTCCTAGTATACTAGTTATGTTGTAATATGTGCTTGCATTTGCTACCAAATCCAATAAGAATAAGAAGACTGAAAGAATTATTCCCTAGACACTGTAATGAAAATGAAATGCACAAACTGAAGGTGGTCTGTATTCACATACAGGCTACTGAACATTTTTGATATCACTAACAGTTCATATTACTTAATGCTCTGATTTTATTTGGGGAAATATGCATCCCATGAGCAATGCATAGAACTGTAGGGTGACGTAACAGTAATCTAATATATTCCATTCCAATTGTAAGCACAAATCATAACAAACAGTACGTAGTCAATAATATAGACCCACCCCATTTCATTATAAAACCAAAGGAGGAGAAAAGATAGGAAGTTTTTTTTAAAACCTAGTAATTTAGGACTGAGCTAGGTCCTACCAAAATGTATCTTCATTCTTTAAGCTAGTATCTTAAGTGCTTTGCTGATGAATACTCAGAATTTAGGTGGCCTCAAAACAGTTACTGTGGAGACGCTATACTCAGATTTCTGGACACAGGCAATCTTCTGACAGCAAATATAAAATGGACAAACACAAGATTTGGGTAAACTGTACAAGTGAGGAGCATATATGACACACCTCAAAGCAATGCTCTACAGGACCTCCTAGAAAGCTATGGCAGAGACTCCTGCAAGCAGGCAAGGGTCCAGCAGGCTGGAGAGTCGCTCGGCCATCAAATTTCTTGTTACTTACCTCCTGCAGACCACCTTCATTGCTGATCTGCAGAGCTCATAAGGACACACAGGTTACTAAAGGAGTATCAGTGGTGCCCACAGCCTCAGTGAATCTTTGCAGGGAATAAGGTCTTGTTCTAGAGACACTTTCTTACTCATCCATCGTTCCTGACAGCACTGTGTTCAGAAACCCAGCCTCATCCTGTGCACATCCTTGCAGCCCTGTTACACGCTGGGGTGGTTTGACTATACCAGTAAGCACCATGGCAATCAGCACAAATAAGCATGCAAGGAGCGAACCATGCATTTTCCAAATTTCGTTCAGGCAGCCACTAAAGAAAGATAGTTTCACACAGAATGGGTAATAAATAAGTCAGCACGTTTCATTTTGATCTGCAAATATCCCTTACTTTAACCCTTTCAAGATGAAAGCCAAAACTGAAGTTGTATCCATTCATCAACATTATCAGAAAAATCACACATTAAGGCGTCCTAAATGTCTATTCTTTATACCCTATCAGAAAGTCCCTCTCGAAAGTGCATTATATCTAACAAATGGACTCTTCAGGCAATGTGTGTTGCAAATTCTTTGTCAGTCAGTGCTAAACAGTCCCTCTGGAAAAAGCATGAAAGAGAAAAAGCCAATTGTTGTGGGTTTTTTGTTCCGTTGGCTTTTTAAAGGAGAACGTAAGTCCCTAATATCCGTCATTGCTTTCTGCTAGTCCTTTCCACTTTTGGATAGCCCTCAATATTATTTTGTCTCCTTCCATATTCTAATGAAAGCCTGCATAAAATACGTACTTGGGATCCATAGGTACTCCATTTGCAATCAACTATGTACTAAAAAAAAAGCCATTAATTGAAGCCCTTATTAGTAAGTAACTACTGTCTTCTTTCTCTGAGGCACCTGCTTTAGGATTCAAAGGAAAAACTGAACTTAACATATCACAGTGCTGCTGTATCTTCTACTCAAGAAAAGTTAGAGATGCTCTGCTTCCCTAGAGAGTTTCAGGCCTACCAGTTACTCCAGTAGTTAAGTTTTAGATTCTCTCATTGGAGGAATTACATAGATAACACAGATTACACAAGTTATCAATCCATTGCTAATCTTACTTAAAGATTGCTTAGCATTTCTTTTCAGCTGCCTATACTTTTTAAATGTTTTCCACAGTTAAATGATTTCAGATTTCATAAGTTCAAAAACTAGTACTCTACACAAGCTTCCCAGAAAGCAGAGCAGCCTTAAAAAAAAATTTCAAATTTGGAAAGTTTCTCCCACAAGCATTCTGAATGCTTAGTTTAAGCTTTTTCTATTTTCAGTTAAGAATTCAAAAAGTGGACCCAAATTATGTCTGCATAGAAGTGTATACATTTAAATGCAAGCCAAGAGTTCTAGTAAAGTGGTACTTGCATAGAGACACAAATGAACTGCTTCATTCTGCATGGAAAAAAGCCTGTTCAAATCAAAACAGCAGGTGTTTGCAGATGTACACTAACTGCAATTGACCCAGGCTAAACTTGAATCTGCAGCTATCCAGAAGAGAGAGCAAAAAGGTGACTCTGCTGACTTCTCCTTACACTTTTTAGCCGGTTACCTAGCTGACAATTTGAACCAGGCCACTAGGAAACAAGACACTCATGTTCCAGTTCCTACACCACTTTTTAACTGAAACAATAACCTTAACAGAAAACAGATTTGTTTTCTTACCGGCTATACCTATAACCCACTCCTTCAGACAATGGAACCCCCTTTTTAACCCCAACATCTAAATTAGGCAGGGAAAGATTTGAACTAGAATCTTCTGCGTTGCAAGCAAGTGTCCTAAATCAGAAGTCAGGGTATGACTGTTCAGTCCGTACTTACCACCTTTGTAACTCAGCTCTGTACTTTTCAACAGATGAAGCAAAAAACTCTCACTATAGTAAAACAGTCAAAATAAATTTCCCCTTCCTCCCCAAGTTCCTAGAAGTTCCAAGGAAGAATATTTTTGGATTTCCATCAAGTTGGAAACCTTGTGTTTTTTCAGTTTGGTAGTTGAAGAAATCGATTATTTTCACCTTTCAGTATGCAAAAGATCACACAACTTCATGTCTCATTTGGCAATATGCACATCCATTTGCACTCAAAGATCAATACAGCATAGCTTCAAATTTTGCTTTTGAAGTTAAAATCTGAGGTTTTCAACTGATGTATATGATATATCAGCTGCATTAATCATCTTTTCAGCTTTTGCATAGGTTTTTTGCATTTTATCCGAAGTGGTATTGTGAAAAGTCCCAAATAAGACTTTAGAATGAGAGATCTCCCCTCATCTAAAGGGTTACCTTAGCTACTAGGCTACAGAAAAGACCTTCAGCTTGCCTGCTTTCACGTTGACCCCATGAATCCTATGGTCCTGTAGAGTGACAAAGCTACTAACAGGCAGAAGTTCCTAAGTTTTAGGAACTAGAAGTCCTCTGCTGGATTCAGACATTAGTATTTACACAAACGCCTTGATTCTGCATGTAACCTCTGAGCTTCAGCATCATTTTCCCTCTACAGACAACAGAATTAATCATAATTTAATAATCTGAACATTAAACCGTTTTGCTTTATCTCTTGCCTGACACAGGCCTTAAAATTTTGTTACCTTACTCTTGCTGTGAGTCCACTATAAAAAATTGACTGAAAATCTTCTGGAGAGCCACATGGCAACGTTCAGCCACAACTCTGCAGTCACATTTTTACTGAACACCAGGGTTGAAGCCAGCAGAAAGCTACTTAATAGAACAGAACCTCTGATATGAAGCTGACTGTATTACAAAGCTGCACAGCTGGTTCTGCAAACTCTATATTGACAAAACTAGCATTTGCATTTCCACAAAAGGTTTCAAACAACTTTTAGAAGACACGTTCCATTTGTACTTACAGAAGCCGCACCTGGTACCCCCTTCAAAGATGAATCCATTTGGGACAGCTCCGTATCGACGCAGGTCTGAGAGTTTCCATTGCCCCATTACACTAGGGGGAAGGTCTTTTGCAAGGACGAGAATGTCATTGCAGAAGTGCAGGGTAGCAGGCCCACTCTCTAGTTTAGTGCCAGGTGCTACAAAAACTTGAAATCTATGAACTATCAAATAAAGAAGAAACAAAAATTACTACAGCAAATATAAGTCAGATACTGTGATTTATGTAACAAGTCATTCTGTTCAGCTGTAGACTGACCCCCCACCCACACCACCGGGCTCTAGCATGGGATTCTAGGTACAGCCCAAAAAACCCCACGTGAGTAGCAGTAAGCCCATTATTCTCTATTATGTCAATTTAGTATGAGAAAAAAACGCATATTGGCTTAACACTACTAAAGATTGAGTTGCAATGCTACAACTTCCTGCTATGTCAATTTATCCAAAGTCTAATGGAATAACCCCTATCTCTAATTAGTTATCCAGCCCACACTTCAGTCATCTCTCTTCCATCCTTGCATCAGTACAGGGGTTTCTTTCTGTCTCCTCCTCCAAACAGCCTGCGCCTAGCCTTTCCAACTTGTGTGCACGCAGCCACATAACACAGTGCCCAAGGAGCCAAAAAGTCAAGGCTCAAAGAAGTAGGCAAGTTCTAACCAGAGCTGACACCGACTTATTTGCAACGTTTAATAATCTGCTTCATTCCTTTCTGTACACTGCCTTCCCTAGCAGTAAAATGGGAAAAATTACATTTTCCCATCTTTGTAAACCTTTTGCAAGTTGGTGATGTTAGATGCCCCCAGACATTTAAAATGACTAACTAGGAAATTAAGTAGCAAGTAATGCACACTCTTAGAAGTCAATTAACTCTTCAGATTTCAGTCTAAACTCCAGCAGCGTAGGGGAAAAGGGAAGACACCCAGCCCACTTCTAGCTTATAAAATTCAGGTTCAAATCCCAACTCCAGTATCCCCTGTATTGCAAGGGTCCTTACCTAAAGTAGCAGCTGTTCTAGGCTGGTCTCCCATCTTCTCCAGAGAAGTTAAATTTTGAATAATAAGCTACTGGGAGCACTTCAAAGGCTCAAATCTCACATTGTTTCAAAGGGAGCAATTTAAGTTAGCAAGCACCTAATTCTCAAACAATTGTTTTGACCTCTACTACTCCTCCAGTTTCTTTCACCTTGTGATAAGACACGTATACACACACAAAGGTCTGTCTTGACACAAAGAAGTGTCAAGACTGTTACATTTCCAGTCAGATTTTCAGTAGAGCATTTATCAGGAAACACAAAGATTTAGATTTTGAATATTCTTCAAAGATCATACAAACAGCTTCATGGCTATATCTAAAGGGTAACTTCCAGGTAGTCTCATTTCTTATAACCGTTCTTCCCCATCTCTTGACTATGCCCTTTCAAGCATCATGAATTTCAACCAGGTCTGAGCCTCGTTTCTCATCTAAATAGTTGCTATGTTCTTAGTTACCATCTTAGCTGCAAGTCAGCTCCTCATCTACGATGCACAGTTGCTAAGTTCCCTAAGGCTCCAGCAGAATTAGCCACAAAGTCATTTGAGTGAAATGTGTAAGGAGCCAGAGATAGATCTAACTAACCATAGCTCTACTTACAGCTTTGCCAGTGGTACTGCTAGGGAGCAAATCAATGGTTACACGATGTCCCCTTTTGGGCACACAATCACATTACACAACCTATCTAAATATAAAATAGGAAAGAGACACCAAAACCACCTCAATGACTAACGTTCAGTACAGAATCTTTAATTTCATTTGGACACCTCTGCACTGTTAACTTCAGAGGTACTTTGCCACCAATTAAACCATAAGATCAGAAGCATCAGCATCCTTTCTGTCTCGTAAAAGGAAACTGGAGCACACTTTGACATAACCAGTTACAAGTTACCATAGCTGCCAAAAACAAAGAGCTTCAACTCAGATTCTAGAGCACTGTTAGGAAACAGCATACCCAAATCTGAACAAAACCAAAATAGAGGAAAAATCAGGTCTGGACATGAAGCTTTTGCCATATGCTGCTTTCTTGGTAAGCTGCACTTTTTTCCAAAATTCTCCCCAGCCATCTACTACTCCTGCTCTGGGGAAATAAGAAAAAACCACCAACCATAAGACACTTAGCTGAATATATCCATGAGCAGAAAGTACTACTAAGGTTTTCATTTCCTTTAGCTAATCTTTTTCTCTTCACAGCTATTCACTGACCTGCAGTATGCTTTCTCAGAATGAGCTGTGGACTTAAGCGCTCTTCTCACACATGGCTTACACCTCACTCACTTAATTCCACTACTTTCTCTAATGCTGGTTCTTTTATTCCCTTGAGCTGTCATAGGAATCACATCCACCTGACCTGGGAAAAACAGAGAAAACAACTGGAACTCCAGTGAACACTCCTTCCATCCTGTGGTCCTCATTCAAGAACAGCATCAACTCCTTTCACTTTTTTTTTTTCCTTTCAACTCCACTTCCCAGACTCTGAGGTCATCTTTCTATTTGCAGCATCCAGCCACGTTACTTCCAAGGCACACAGAGGCATCCTTACTAGTCTTTCAGAAAAAATATCAAACAGTCACCATCCTCTCTTCATATAAAAGCCTCCACTCGTTTCTCTTTCTGTCTACTCAAGCTAGATTCTGTTCTGTTTGGCTTCTTTCACCTACCTGAACCAGCATGGGAAAATAGAACTCTGAACAAATATTCTATACTCTGGTCTATCCTATTTCCCCTGAGCTTTTTTGCAATTAACATTCTACAAATTATTGTCAATTCAACCAATCATACTTGATCTGTTACATCTTCATTTCTTCACCTCCACAAGCGCACTATCCCCATCTCTCTCTACTCCAGGGCTACAAATGAAACAATACCTTCATCCAATGGGCTCTATTCCTACCTCATTCACAGCTTTAAAAAATTCCTCGCCTCCTCTGCATTTCCTCCTATCGCAACCATAACTCTCACACCCAGACAGAGATCAAATATTCTCTCCATCCCAGCACTGCACCAGAGCAAGATCATGAAAACTAAACCCACTCTGTCAAATTCAAGTTCTCCTGCATGTTTTAGGATAAGTCTATGCAGTACAGAAACTGCAGAACTAGTAAAGAAATAGAACCGGAACACAATACGGCTACATTGTCAGTGCACCTACCACGCCAGCTACATCTGTCTGTATTGTTCAGGGACCCACTCTAACCCTTCCCCTTGTGCAAGGCTTCACATCCGATAGTTCCAAGTGGTACATCCATGTCTCTGATACTGCTATATTTTATCAGTGTAAAATTTCCTGACCATCTTTGTATGTATATACCGCCACGCAATGAGTCCATAACTACAACAGATGGCAAAGCATATGTAAAAAATGATTACGACAGCTAATGTGTGTCTCCCACACAGCTACCCTCCTTCCCTAGTTACGACTAAACAAACATAAGACAGCTACTATGGATTACCAATATTATCACTCCTTCTTTATCACTGTACATTTTAAAGCTGCTAACCAAGAAAAAAATAAGGATGTATAAGAGTGAAGATAGCTGGAAAGACCATGTCCAACGATATTCTTTATTAAGAGATGTATCTTCCTGACAGGAGACACTAGCAGCAATATGAATGATCAGAGGCAACACCTGGTAGCCAAGTTCTAATCAGGACTCTGCTTCTCTTAATTCAGGCTCCCTCTGAATCCTGCCATCAAAATCCCCAAGTAAATTATATTACCAGAAGTAGAACTCTGATCGCTTTGCTTCAAAGCTATGCACTTTCAGTGCCAAAGTAAAAAAACATGGTTGAGAGCTCTCATAGTTAACCAACAGTATTGGGCAGTACTGTAATCACAACCTATCAGAATGGACACCTACTTTAAGACATAAGGGGAAGAACAGTCTCTTTTCTCAAATGAGTGAGTCTTCTTAACTACACTTTTATCATCTGCATTGTAGCTATGCTTTTCTTTTTTCTTGATGGGAAAAATCAAAGGAGTATGACAAGACAAAGGTTACCTTCCCCCAAACTGTAGCGGATTCGTACATCCCACGCATACATTGTTTCCTTGTTCTCAAATCCCAGCATCACAACTTGAGAGAGACAGATGATTGCAAGCGTGTGATTCAAGCCCTCATATGAGAGCCCAGGATCCAAGCCACAGATGTCTTCTAAGGTCACGCTACTCCTCTCCTTATGCCCTTTCGCTCGTTCAGATTTATCCTTGTACACCAGCATGAGCAAACAGTCTAAAAGAAGCAAAACTGTCAGAGATGATGAGGCAGAACAGAACACAGCACAATACATTTCTTGTACTCTGCTTCAGTACAAAAGTGCTTCAGACAACTGCAGGGTCAGTCTGATCAAGTCAATACAAGAACTCTGTTTCCTTCCCCCACCCCACACCCAGGCAGTTTGCAGTCCTTGTTTTCAGGGAGTAGACACCAAAGGCATGTTTCAATGGTAATCTGCAGGCTCAGAAATAGGAAGGCAAGTAAAAAGTCTTCCCAATTGTTTTTACTTTACAATAGCCCAGTGATTTTTCACATAGTCTCCCAAGTCTGGAAGGGACTGATTCATTAATTCTGAACACTAGGCGTTACAGTATGATAGCTGTTCACATTACAAACAGTAAGGACTGAGAGGCTATTGTCATCTATATTTCCATTAGAACATACTGAACCACAAATGAAATTCTTACAGTAGTTCACAGATTACTCAACTACTAAATGGTGAGCAGACTGCACTGCCAGAGATTGTCTCAGCTCAGGTTTCCTAGTTAAACGTTACACAGTAGCCATTGCTAAATAATCATTATGTGCCACACCTTTTTTTTTTTTTCCATATATATTCACGTGTCACCGTTTGATTTTAACCCCTTCCTAGAGGTGTCTATTACACAGTAACTATGCAATGGAAAACAGGAATTCAAGCATCAAGGTGCCCTGGAAAAAAGCACATTTCACAAGCAAACCCAAAGATAAGGAAAAAAAAATAGAGAGCCCTCTTCCACCTTCTGCAGGTGATAACAAGAGCATTCATCTTCCCCCAGGTTCCCTTCCTATCACACAGCACTCAATAATAACCAAAATTGACTGTAAATATCAAAGCTGCAACATCCACAGCTGCAGCTGAGCTGCATACCACAAAGGAGGAAGCCCCCTGTGCACCATTTTATGAATGTTGGGGTGTGGTGCTCCGAGCCCTGGCAAAGTGCCCTGCAGCACCCAGCTGGGCAAAAGCCTGGCAAATCTCCACAGAGGTAAAAAATGACTGAAATACTGAGCCCTCTGCTAACCTGAGCGGAGCTCTGCACGCACTCCCAATTGTTTTCTTGCACCTGTTAGCCAAAACAGCTGCAGCTGTGATATTCAAGCATTTTGCAATACAGTTGTGTCTCTGAAGAAAGAACTACTACGGTTTACAGACCAGGTTAAGCAAATCACAGGGGGCTTTTTCTGGTAGACCTGACCAATTTTGCTAGAATAAAAGTAGTATTTTTGAGGAATAAGCTACGTTATCAGTAACTTTTCAAAGAAAATTCCCTCATCATCCCCTTCCATATTTGGCTTACTCATGTTAGAAATCCAGACCCATATTGAGATGCCTAGATATTAACTTTTAGAATCTACAGATGCCCATTCGTGGATAGAAGTTTAACAGATGCTGCCAAGACGCAAGTATCTGAAGCATTAACACGGAACCGTACCAACCCACGTACCAAAGAGGTAGGTCTGAAGAGCTTCGATTAGTAAGAAACATCCAGTCTACCAGCAACAGCCCAGAAAAGGCTCCGTAATCCATACTGAAGCAATGCTGATCCACATTTTCTGAGTGTAGGCAACAATTAGCCCTGGAAATAAATACTTTTGGGGCCAAATGTTTTCCCCATCAGAAAGAGAGGGGGAAACCTGAAACCTACTTTTCCCTCTCCAGTAGTAAAACATCAACTCTGAATAACATTTTCAATTTTCCCTTCAAAAACGTGGAAGTGAGGTTTTTAATTCAAGATGTCACTTTATTTTTAAATTGAAATGATGGTTTATGTCAAAACACGGATCGAAAATAACTACAGAGCTTACAATGCCAGCCTTTCACAGCCACCAATCACCCTGAAGAAATATTTTTAAGAAATATATGCATTTTAAACCAAAACCAAACAGTGACCTCGACAGGTCACTTTTTTCAACTGTTTTATTCAGCACCCGGCCCGAACGCCCAGGTTGCATGCAGCTACCCTAAGAACTCCGCTCTAAAGCTGGGCGCTTTCCTGCAGGTCGTCCTCGGGCCGCTCCCAGCCCGCCACCTCCCGCCGCGGCCTCCGCTGAGGGGAAAGCCGCTCCCCCGCCGCCCGGGCCCGGCCGGGCAGCCATCCCCGCCGCCTGAGGGGGGCACGCGGCCGACCCAGCCGCTTGGGGGCCGGTTTGCCTCAGCGAAGGGAGGGGACGCCGGCCCAGCCGTTAACGGTCGCCGGCTCGAGGGCGCGGGCTGGGCGGTGGAGGACACACGAAGCCCCGCCGCTCCTCTTCGCGTTCGTTACGCGTCGGGGGCTCCTTCAATATCCTCTTTCTATTTCTGGCCGCCTGGCTCGTTGCCAGCTGAGCCCATAATTTATTCCCTTTCCCCCGAAAATAAAGAGAGAGAGAGAGAGAGAGAGAGAGGAGGAAAGAGCAACGACGGCTGCAGGAAAGCCCCACCGAAGGCCAGGGTGGTCTCCTGCAGCAGCCCGCCTCGCGGGGAGCCCTGTAAACCCGGCGCTTGGCTCCCTTCCCCCGGGAGCCCACACCGCGTCGCCCCCATCGGCGGGCGGAGGAAGGAGGGGAGAAGCGCCCCAGGGCCGGCCGGCCTCCCCCCTAGGGACGGGGCCCCCTCCGCCCCGCTCTTACCTGCCACCGGGGAGGGCTTGCGCAGCACCAGCCACCTACTCTTCCACTGCAACGAGAGGCAAAAGGACAGGGTTAGCCGGGGCCGCGGGAGGGAAGAGCGGGCTCTCTCCCCCTCGGGAGGAGGGGGCGTCGGTCGGGGACCCCCGGCCCCGGCCCGCCGCGGGGCCGACCGAAGGGGCGCCGGGAGCGGGGACCTTTTTTCCATCTCTCAACTTGACGTGACCCTCCACCACCACGGAATCCGTCATCTTCAGTCATGATTCCGGACAGCTGCGCCCGGCTCGCTGCTCCCTCCCCGCGTTCTGGCCGAGGGGTCACTTTCAAAATAGCTTTATTAGGTCCCCGCACAGGCACAGGGAGCGAGGCGGGCGAGCGGCCAGCGCCGCCCGGCCCTCCCCGGCGCCCCCCGCCCCACCGGGCCGGGGGACAGGCAGGGGCTGGGCCGGCTCCGGCTGAGGGGGAAGGGGGTCCCAGGGAGCTTCTCAGGGGTTCTTTATTAATGTATTTTATTGTGTTGTGTGGGTGGTTGTTTATTTTTTTATCATTATTATTTTTTTCTCCAGGGTTTCGGAAGCGGGAGGTGCGAACCGGGGCACCGTAGCGCGACAGCCCCGCTCCGGCCGCGACCTCGGGAGGCGCCGAGCGTCGCCCCCCGCGCCGATCCCGCTCCGGGCTTTGCAGCTGACCGCGGAGCCAGCCCTGTGCCCGGCGCGGCCGAGGGCCGGCAGGAAAGCCCGGACCAGATTCCCGCTGCCCTCCGGTACCGCGGAGTGGGGCCTGGCGCCGGCGGGCCGAAACATCCTCTTCCTCGCGGCATCCTTATAACGCCCAAATTCCTCTTTCAAAAAGTGTAATTACCACTCCCCTTGGCTCCCAGAAGACATACGGCCAACCACCCTAGATAAAAATAACCTTTTTTTTCATTTGCAATGCAACTGTCACGAGATAACAGCCCACTTACACCAAGCCCAGAGCTGCTACAATTAATAGAATAAGAAGTGTTAATGATGTCCTTAGATTTATTTCAAAGAGCAATGGACTAATTAGAGTCCATTATTCTAAAAATACTCCTACTGCATCTTATTTGATGGTAATTAGTCCTTCAGCTTTTTTTAAACAGCACCATAGCATGTTTTTCTTTCAATAGCATAATAGAAGGGGTTTTTAGATGTTTGCATTTATTTCTTCTCTTTGAATCGGTCAGTTTGCTTGGCATAACGTATAATTTAATAAGACCATCTTTAAGTGTGTTTCATAATGAATTAGGGATGTGTTTTTTCAACTGGTTTTGCATTCTGATTCAATTTCAAGCTAAATGTTAGGGGAAAATATCAGGAAAACTTCCTTTAGTAAATTTCAGCTGTATTTCATTTTTACCCAAGTGGTAAGTACATAAGTAGAAGGGGGGAAATCGGGGAAAAGTTTCTGTGGGGAAATGCTCAACAGAAAGGCAGGAGGCAGAAGGTGCTGGAATACCCACAGGAATGTGACCAGTGTCCCCAGGGGTGTGAGCATTCAGGCATGGACGTCTTGCTAAACCTGGGCATTTGTTTGCCACCCAGGCTGGTGCTCACCACTCCTAGTCCAGGGTTGTGGATTTAATGCAGGGCTATTCACCATACAGCAGAGCCTCAAATCATGAAATTTAGTTCCACTAAATCAGTGCAGTGGCAACAAAAAAAAAGCAGGCTATTTTGAAAGCCAAAAATTCCATTTAGTGCATTCAAACTATGACAGAATTGACTGAAGATTTGCCATTTAGACCTTTGAGGGCAGAAAATAGACTGTTCCCCTTGCAAACATTCAGTGTATTTTTAGAAAAATATTTAATTGATTGTATTACTGTTGCTACATACTGCTATAAACGATGCATTTTGAAAACAAGAGAGTTAAAAAGCTCTACAGAAATTGTCAGAAACACCAGTCTAACACCTTTCCTATCAAACAGCCACCCTCTTTACAGCAAGAGAAGACTGAGAGATTATATATATAACACAAAACTAGCAGATTAAAAGCATGCTCAGTGTGGATGGATATTAATTTCAACATGAAACTGAAGTCACAGAACAGATATGGATGTTCAGAATGACATAAGCTTTGTGTTGAAACCTGTTGCAAATTAATCACTTCCAAAGAAGAGTAAATAGTTCCTTCGTGCTTATTTAGTACTTGTCTTTCACCAGCAGGTACTGCTAGCCTTCTTAATCAGTCACATTCATTGCACAGTGTTAAGCAAGCTAGACTCATACTGAAAGTGGCCAGGAACGCAAACCAAGACAACAACAGTCTTCAGATTGTTTTGGAATCAAGAACTAAAGACTTTGATCTTAGCATTCACAGTATTTATAGCTGAAAATCTTACCTAAGCTTTGTGACTCAGTTTCTTCACTCTTACATCTGTCTACTAGAAATTTTGCGCGACACTTGCATAAAACTGGGAGCACCACCAGCTCAAAGTGATTCTTATGCAGAGTTTTTCAGATGCCTTCTGGCACAGAGAAGCGTTATTGCTTTTTTCTACTAGCTCTCAACCTGTTGAACAACCTACACAGTGATTCGAAGATTTAATTGTAGCAATATACACAACAGACTAAGTCCAAGAAACAGAGGGTAAACATTTTTATTTAACAGTTTATATCATTTATGTAGATTAGCATTGTTATTATCTTTGTACTTACACAAATTCAGATTTTGGTTATTTTTCCTTACAAAGTTTCTTTTAACTGCAGAAATTATTCACCATAACTAAGAAACCCATGAAGACACCACCAGTATTGTAAAACAAAACACGTATCTGAATATCCAAGCACCACTTTACATTTCTGTATCTTAAAGAATAGCTTTGCTTGAAGCACCTAAGAGAATTTGAAAATGTTTGCTATCAGAGAAGAAAAACATTTACATCAACACTTCCAAATGTATATATCTGACATGGCTAGAGATCCCTGTATTAAGAAAGTTGTAATTTTCAATTCTTCTTTATGAGATTAGACTTTTTAATGCTAAATGATTTTCTGCATTTTTGCTAACACAGCTGACTATACAGCCTCTAAACAGCTATATATTGTAATTTCTTTGATTGTTCTTATAATAATTCCACAGACCATGTCAGCAATGCATGTGGTTCATGATCGTCACCAACCTCCCAAGGAAAATACCAAGCTGCTCCCCCAGACACCCAGTTTAAAAATCTGTTGACAGAACCCTCCTTTCTGAATTACCTGATCTGTTAAATCACTTGTTAGTACAAGATCTAAGACATCTTGAAAATGCTGTCAGATTTAAGAAATGTTTATGCATTTATTATCCAAGGTGAAGTATTTCCACTGCTGTCCTCAGGGTGAAGAGCAGCTGACAGTCTGCAAAAGGCCCTAATGTCTTGGTCAGCATTCAGGTGCAATGACTTTCAACAGTTTTCAGCAGTAAACTTTGTGCTTTCAGCAGGTGTTGCATTAACCTTTGTTGGAAAATTGCACACCAGATTCAGCAGAGCTTTGAAGAATGTTCCTAATTTCTATGTCAGCAGAACATAGAAATGTGTTTATGTTTTGTTGAATCAAAACCTAAATCTTCTGTTTTCTGCCCAGAACTGGTTTGCTGTGGTTAGTTGAGGAGCTGCTTCACCTATATTGCTCTGCTGATGTCTCTCAACCTGAACTTCAAGAAATCACTTCTGAAGGAAAGGAAATTTCCTTTTTAGTGCTCGTCCTTTTTATTTTGTTAACTCATCTGAGAATACAAGGACAGCATTGTTACAGATCGGTTTGGGGGATGAGAGCTCCACCAGAAACTTTCAGATAACTCTTTTCATGTAATCCACCAAGCAGGTAAATAATTGTAGATTTTGGTACACTCTGTCTTGACATGCTTGTTTTATTAAGCCAAATAAAGACAGTCTTGTATGTTGAGCTATCCACAGCCCTAGAACTGCAGCTCAAAGTTACTGATATCAGAGGGATGAGGACTGTTTTTGGTGGTCTGGTTTGGAATTTCTAAGAATTACCATGACAGTTTTCATACTAGCTTATAATAAAATATTTATGCCACTTTAATGAAACCAAAAGACTCCTGGACCCTGCTTGAAATGTTATCATGTTTAAATGTTCAGCTAGTTCTTCGGGGGGCTATTCTCTCATTAATCCAGTTTACGTAGTTTGTCACTCGTGTATATACTCCAGGTTTGTTGACTCTGCCACAGCCATCTCCCCAGCTGATAACTCCGTAAAGGTAAGAGATTTCATTTTTCTCGCAGGCCAGAGGTCCACCAGAATCTCCCTGTGTTAAAAGTAAGGAAAGATTACCTAATTTAACAGAAAAGAGTTGGAAAGAAGGTCAGTTTGGGAAAGTTCCAAACTGAGAATGTTTGTTTTCATGTGAGATTTAGATTAAAAAATGAATATGGAATATTGTCTACTGAAGTTTCATTGTAGAAAACTTTTTTTTTTAATCATACCTCTAATATGATGGCTTTTTTCTTAATTCCACATTAGAAGTATCAAAATATCAGATTTTGTTTGAAAGAATTTTTGAAGTTCTTCTGGATTCAGACATCTACTGAAGAGCAGGGAAGATTGGGGTCCCTTTCAGGAGGAGTAAACAAGTCTTTGAGGCTTACACTACATTGTACTATAGGCTCTGCACGGATTACATAGGGCGTAGAAGGTTTGGAGAATTTCTCGAGATATTTTATTGCAGCCATCAGAGATCATTGCACACATGCACATTTTTCCACATGACTGCGCGATGCTATAATTTTGTGGTGTACACCCAGCTTTGCATCTGTTGAATCTAATGCTAGTGAGCATTAAAAGCATTCTCATTAAAACCATAAACTGAAAATAAGGCCAAACTAATGTCTGATGACACACTACAACAAGGATGAATTGGGAACCCTTCTGCTTATTTAAAACCTTGCAAATATTCAGGGAAGGGGGTGTTTTTGTTATTATTGTTCCTCTTAGAGTGACTTCCTACAGAAGTTGTTTGGAATGAAAAAAAATGCACAACTTAGTACTGGTGAAAGAAGCCACCCCTCTAGTTATTTGAGACTAAGGAGAAATCTATTTTATCCTGTTCAAAAAGAAAATCATTCTAAGAACAAAGTGGGTAGGAAAATTATGTTGCCTTTCTATTAGGAGATTTCTGTGGTAAATGAGGGACATCAAATGAAGCCTTGTATCTGAGATTAATTTACTTCTCAGGAACTTGCATATGTCTCCACAACTCATCTCAATGTTTGCAATTTCGGTATCAGTGCACTGATTTAAAAAAAAAAAAAGTTTCCAAGAAAATTGCAGAACACATTTTCTGCTTGACATTTCTTGGTCTTTAAATATTTTTATACATTACAGATGGTTTATAGATAATTTCATGAGTATATGTTAAGAAAACTCGGAGGTCAGCTACATTTTTTGTGACATTAAGGTCTACATTATTTTTGCTTAGACCACACTACAAGTCAGCCGACTTGTAGATTCGCTAATAATGACTTCAGGTCATGAGCACTGTCCTTCAGCAACATCTGTGACCCTAAACCACTGTTTCTCAGACTTCACGACTCTCTTCAGAGAGATTGTCTTTGTGCAGCCCTTCCACTTTCTACTTTCTCCTTGGACACTTTTATGATCTCTATAGGGGTTCCAGCACACAGTACACATGATATTCTTTGCTTTACTTAATCTCACTGCCAAGTATTAGCTCTGTGCTGATTGTTGCCAAAATTATGCTAATAGAGCATAACCCTCCTCCTTCAAAATGAACTGAAGATAAAATCTGAAGGTTTATGTAATTAATAACCTAAACCTTAGTTTTAAAAAAACTCTCCTCTATCACCACAACAATTCTGTACCCTTATTCAGAGCCAGAGTGTGACATAACTCAAAAAGAGACACAACGCAGTGAGAATTTGAGGTGCTTCCGTGAAGGATGGAAGTCATGAAACAGTTTCCAGTGGACTGATATCCTACGCCATTAAAATCCGTCCACTATAGTAACTTCAGCTCCTTCCTCCTCCAAACCCCACCACCGCTCCCCACCTCCTACCCAGGTATCTTTATTTCCATTCAAGCAAGAGGCAGTAGATCGGGGATTTGGCTTGCCAGTGCATACTTGCCAGCTGGCCAGCAAGCCCCTGCCAACACAGTGCCATCCCTCAGCCAGGACCTAAAGCACCTCCCCTTCAGTGCGTAGCTTCTTTCTTTTATGAAGGTAGGAGGAATGTAATACCCTGAAGGTTTTTTTTGCCCCTCTGTAGAACTTAACTGACTTTGAACAGGTTAAAAAATTAATGTGGGAGCAAACAGTGTGGTCATATAAATATCTTTTCTTTAGGAACCTTTCTTTTCTTTAGGAACATTGTAATAGCAAATGTAAGCACTGTAACACTGCAACATTTCTTCCAATAATACACATTTATATTCTTCGCCCAAAGATGACTCACAACATTACCTGACAAGCGTCAGATTTGCTGTCAAAGTAGCCAGCACAGAACATATTTTCACTTATTTCTGTTCCATAAATTTCAGGGCTTCTGCACTTCTCCTCAGGAATAATTGGAATCAGTGTTTCTTGCAAGACATCCGAATAACCAGATATATCTTTAAAAAATTCCCAGAGAGGGGAAAAAAAAGTAATTTTTATAAAATGTGATGAGCATAATATGGAAACACAATGCAAGATACGACATATAAACACATTTAACACATCTCAGTCATATTCATGTTGTGGATCTCTTTAAAAGCTAATAATTATTCTAGTTATCAGATCACTTTCTGCTTCTGCAGTCAGGCTCCATGCCCTCTAAACCAGCAGTATTTCATGTCCAGACATTAATCCACTTTGGGTTCTCTCATTTCCTAGAGACTCGGGAACATTTCCCCAGCACTCCTGTCCTCTCCTCTTTCCAGATGTGCTATTAAATCATAAATACTCAAACACTCCATTACCTACTTTTGCCTTTAAATCACACAGTTGGATCAGGATGACATACGCTCATACTACGTCTTTTACCAAAATAATGCAGCCAACTCCCCCATCCTTGTCATCTATCTACGTAGGTGTCTGCTATCTCCACATCAAGGCAGCATGTGCAAGCCTCACAATCCTGAAATTTTTCATCCCAGAGGATGGGAGAGAAGCAGCATTTCCTTCTGCTCACCTTTCTTAAGTCAGATGTAAGCACTTCTTAGCCTAAAGTCTATCTGGCCCTCTAGCTTTCCAAAGCTTCCTGCCTGGTGAAGGTAAAGATCTCCCCCGTAACAGACTAGTAAGTTGACTGGGTTTGGTTTGCAGTCTTTGATATCTATGTTGAGAAACCAGAAGTAGGATTCACTTGACAGTTGTTGGCACTTCCAGCTAACCTAATTGCTCCAGGTTCCCCTCCCAGTCCATGGAGGTCTACTTAGCCAACAGCTTATCTCATCCTAAATCGACACAAATGCTTGGTCATGGGAACCATGCTGTAAATTCCAGGGACTATAAAGGAAGTTCAGGTTGACTATCTCAGGTGTAAATGCTGTGAACATCCAAAGGTAGATAAAATGAATCCCACCATAAGTCCCTTGGAAAATATTTTACAAACTGTCAGTTGTGTAACATATCCTTGAGCATTATGTTTAGTTATCATCAGTTTTCCACAGATACCAACTCTGTTATTTCACTCACTCTCGTGCCTGTGTCCCCATCCAGAAATCTGACATTTGAACTGATCGGGGAAAATGGTGGTACTTTCCGGCAAGCAGATGGGCTGAACAAACTGGGACTTGATGGCACAACGCTGACCATTCTTCTTCAGCTTAATCAAAGCTGCAGAACAGAAAATACAGCAGGAATAAAGAGACTGTTCCCTCTCTTAATGGGATTGGCAGCAATGGGTCTCAGATACAACTTTAATTATCCCCTAAGCCTCTCTTAATTAAGATATTTCAATCAAAGACAGACAGACTTATCTCAACAGCACCTGATTTCACACTAAATTGAAGGCTGAAATATTCAGCTACTCCCCTTGTGGGAATATTTATTTTATGCTGTGCTCACTGAGCAGATTTTGCTTCACTGCCTTTGTAGAGAAGGGGGAAGATAGAAAATACATATGTCTCCTCCCACTCTAGAGTTAACTAACAGTGACATATCCACAACTTTCAGCTGAAATAAGTGGGATGTGCAAGTGCTCACTGCTTCTGAAAGTCTGGCCACCTGCCTAATTCCAATTTGATTTAAAAAGTTAATTACTGCAAAAGCTGGTATATTTTGTCCTCCTTGTTATCACTGAGTTCAGCAAAATTCAAGTTCTTGAAAATTAAGGAATAGAAAATCACTATTTCAAAACCAAGCTTCTGAAATCTCCCAAGAATTACACAGCCTACACAACCTTTGCTCTCCTCTCATGAGGCTGAAAATAGTGTAAATATGGAGCTGTGCAGCAGCAGCATGAGCTTGATAGTGAAAGAGGATGTCAAAAGTGGCAGAAACTTTGCTTCCCCTGTAGCGAACCTCCTGTGTTTACCTGTAGGGCAAGTGAGGGGACTCTGTGTTTGGCGTAACAAGGGCAGTGTGTTGGGTTTGGGCACCACTCAAAGGGTACAGAGCTGAGGTCCTGTGGCTACACCTATTTAAACTTCATATCATGGCTTTCAGAAGCTGCAGATTTTCTGAGCAGAGCTGTGTGGAAAGCAAGATATCCCGCAGGATAATCTTATTTCTCTACTGACTACATTTTTTGGCTTTTGTGGAACATCTAAGCAGTATCTCACAGGTCGAGAAGCCCACACAAACCACTCCAACACTTAG
This sequence comes from Chauna torquata, assembly GCA_013399475.1. Classification (NCBI taxonomy): domain Eukaryota; kingdom Metazoa; phylum Chordata; class Aves; order Anseriformes; family Anhimidae; genus Chauna; species Chauna torquata. The sequence goes on from VXAL01009338.1 coordinate 80,301, forward strand.
CAACTTGCTCTTCCTCACCTTCCTCCTCTCCCCCACCAACTCTGCCTGTTTCTAAATCCCCCGTACTTCCCAGCAAACACTCATGTGGTAGCTTGTCTCCTTTTGGAAAGCAGTTTCAGCACCAAATAAATCTGCTGCTGCATCAGGAGAAATCACTGACAGGGCAGAAAGTGCCCACACATCTTTCCCCCCCAGTTTCTGCCTGCTTGTTTGTTTGTTTGCAGTGAGGCATGTCTTAGGAACTCCACCTTCAGCCGACCCTAAATTTGGACACTAAGCATGAGAGGCATGCCAAATTTCAGAGTAACCCAAAAAGTCAGAAGATCCGAAAGTGCAAACTGTGATTTATATCAGGATATTTCAAAGCAGAGCAATACCCCAAATCAAGTTCATTTCTTGGTATGCTCTGACAGAGCTCCCACCAACATAGAATCTGAATGCTTTTTGCTACTTAGAGGAAAATATTCACCATCTGAGAGCAAAAAAGCCACTACATTCCTGACCTAAGATATCCTTGATGCCAGACTATTAAATAGTTTCACAGACAAAGTACTCTCACAGCTTGATACCACAGGGAGACATGCCAGCTTCTGTAAGAGCAGATCAGAAAATAAGAAGCGAGTTTCTCTTCTATTGTCATTCTGACTAATATTATAAGGTCAATCAGAAGGGCATTTAACTTTTGACTGATAAGACAGCTGATTTTTAAATCTATATTCTTAGTGTAAAAATGATTCTTAGTAACAGATTTTTCAGAGCAGATGGGGCTATTATATTCATCTAGTCAGATGCTCTATACAATACAGACAATAAAATTTTACCAAGTAATTCCTGCATCAAGCCCACAGTTTCAGGTTCGGTTGAAAAAAATGCCTAATCGCATGAACACTTGAAGTGATGATGAATCTGCCATACATCTAGGTAAATTGCTCCAAAGGGTAATTATCATAATTATTTAAAATTTGCAATCTATTTCTCATCTGAATTTGTCTAGCTTTCAGATGCTGTTATAACTCTGGTAGAACTAAGAACCCTCTGTTCTCAAAAGCCTCTCCTAATGTCTATGATTTTTCCACTATTGAGGCAGTTTTCAACAGATCAACTAAACCTGAAACTAAGTCAACTAAACAGGAAATAAAACTGTAAGAACAAAAATACTCACCAATATCATGTTCAGTAGGGCTGAACACAGAATACTGAGGATGCAAGACGTATTTCTCTATTTCAAATGTTTGTGTTACATCAGTTGTTCTATTAAATATATGCTGACCCAGAACTACTGTAATAGTGGATTTTGGAGGACTGTAGTATGAAAGAGAGAACAAGCAATTCTGTGATTAGAAAGACAAATGGAAACCAGTTTCCAATAGCTATGTGCGCCGTGAGCTGTTAATAAACTCAGATCCCCACCACGTCCATTATTTACCTCTCATTATGCTTTTATCTGTCTCCCAGGCTTCTTACCTACTATGGGCCAGGAAAAAGATAACTAATGTTATAGTGAGTCCCATGCTCTGTGGGTCCTGATTAACCTAATTAAAGGCTCTTGCTCCTTGACAGAAGGAAAAGACAAGCCACATGCACTGCTATCCAGCTGCTGTCTGGCCGCATGCGCCTTCAGGGTCTGCAAGCACTTCTTGTTATAGAAACTTAACTGGGTCGTCCTTGACCAGACTTTGCCAATGAGTACCAAAATCATTGAGGAAGAAATGAGACACCAAAGGATGAGTCAGTGGTGGATATCTCGTTTCTCTGGGTAACCAAGCTCTTAAAAATATTACAGGTATGGATTGAGATTTTAGAAGTGCTGGCAAACTGGCAACTCAGAAGAATCTGGACAGCTTCCACCTAATAACTGTCACCACTTCTGCTCTGAGATTAGATTGATCCATGTATAATCTGTTGTCTAGAATCAAAAGCAATCTGGTGGAGCAAGGTGTACTGGGTCTGGCTGGGATAAAGTTAACTTTCCCCACAGCAGCCCATGTAGTGCTGTGCTCTGCACTTGTAGCTAGAACAGCACTGATATCACACTGGTGTTGTGTCTATTGCTGAGCAGTGCTGGCACAGCACCCAGACCCTCCAAACCCCCCCAAACCCAGTGGGCTGGGGGTGAGCAGCAGTTGGGAGGGGACATCACCAGGGCAGCTGACCTGAACCGACCAAAGGGATATTCCATACCATGTGGTGTCACACTCAGCAATAAAAGCTGGGAAAGGGGAAGGAGAAAGGGGGGCTCTCGTTATGAAGACGTCTGTCCACCCAAACAACCGCTATGCGTATTGAGGCCCTGCTTCCCAGGACGTGGCCGAACACCGCTCCTTGACAGGAAGTAGAGAATTTATTTTTTTCCCTCTCTTTGCTTTCACGCTGCCTTTGCTTGTATTATTTCTTTTTTTTTTCCTTTCCTTTTAATTAAATTATCCTTATCTCAACCCTTGAGCCCTTGTCCATTGTATTTTCTCCCCCTGTTCCTTCGAGGAGGGGGAGTAAGCAAGCGGTTGTGGTGGAGTTCTGCTGTTTAGCCGGGTAAAACCACCACAGAAGGTCCCAACAGTGCGCTGATCTAAAGGGAAAAAACACACTCAGAGAAATTTTGCAATTCACATCATCTTATTGATTATTTACTTTAAAAATACCACAGTCCTCTCATATCCAGTGTCCTATGACAGAGAACTAATAAGAACCAGTACAACAGTTGGGAAGAATGGGAAACTTGTGGATAATCAGGAAGCATTTGGAAAGACAGCAAATTCTCTAGCTTTGAAAGCAAAGGAACTCAAATTTCACTCTTTTAAACCAATTTGATTTGCACATGCATGAGTCTACAGTGAATTTAGCTAGCGAGTGTCTTCAACGTGTGAGAACTCAGATGTTTTGTTATCCAGTGCAGGAGTGGAAAATATCTATCATGCATCATGCACAGATACAGAGTGGTCAACATCATTCCAAAGTTTCCCTAGTTGTGATCCTGTGCCTCACCAGTGACTGTCAGATATAAAAGCACTGCTGGTTCTCCTCCAGTTCTGAGCACAAAACAATCATCAACAGCAATCTACTTGGGGGAGAGAGATTCTGACTAATTGCAGTGCAGAAAGCAGGTAGCTACCCTGCAACAATTGCTATGTATATGGTTAACAAAGCTCAAAGTTCTCTTTTTTTGCAGCTGGAAAACAAGAAAGCAATAAAATATTCTTCAATCAATATGTAAGACCAGGATTTTCTCAATGTTCTTGCACTAGTAAACCAATCCCTTTGAAAATCAGATTTGGGGCATGTAAAAAGTTCACTTCCCGGGACAGTATTCAGAAAAGATTTTAAAAGCACCAAATGTTTCCACTGTGACTTACAGGTGATTCATTCAGGAAAAGAAATAAAAAGGGAGAGGCTACAGAAAAGGGGGAAAAAAAGAAAAAAGAAAAACAAGCTAGCTGCACAAGTATCTATTGTCGCCTAGTGGAAAACAGTTGAAATTGTGGCTAACTTACAGCTCCTAAACATACGGAAGAGTGCAAATTACAATGCAGCAATTACGGAAAATCTGTATGTACCAAACCACCAGCTGGAAGTGGGTGGAAATGTCCTGAATAGCTGCCAAAGTTAGTAGCTATTTCACAACATTTGAAAAACAAATGCGTTGTGGCTCGAGCTCCAAATGCTTCAGTACAGCATTCACAATGGTATTATTAGCTCTACAAGCTATCAGTGTATGTATTGTGGCACGAGGTTTTCTGTTTCTCTTGGCTTCTTTACTATGCAAAGGAACAATGGGTATGAAATGATGTAATATTTTTACCATCAATGTGATCAAACTGAAATCAGGAAAAGTGTTCAGCATTTGTGGAAAATTAAATATTTAGAATAAAGTAAGAGCATCCTATAGTCAATATTTTCCGCGGTGTCCTGCAGCTGGAGGGAAAAAAAACAACAACAAAAAACATATGCACAAAAAAACAAGACCAATTCACCCCTCAAGGAAATCAGCCTCGAAAATTTAACAGCAGTTCAGTTCTTCCCTTTGGATTTTTGTAAAGCTCAGCCCACTCTATTTGTGTCATACAACAGTAATTTATTGTCTCTAATAAATTATTGCTTGGCTGTTTCAGCCTTTTTTGAACAAAACACAGCAATGAGTGTAGTCATCTCTGTTACACCTCAAAGCAGGCATAAACTTGCAAAAAGGTAACTGGGAAGAGAAATACTTCTATTCCCCTGCAGATGCCTGCATGTGCAAGCTTCCATTCCATGTCCTGCAGTCCTTACACTCAGTACTACCTTATTCCTTCAGTGAGATCATTTAGCATCTCTGAGACTCTGTGAGGAAGATAAGCAATTGTGCGACAACAGGATTCCATGCTATTTGTTAGCTAATGAACCGCACTCAAATTGCCAGCAACTCCATTTGAAACATTTGCCTTTTGTAATCTCATCTTCCTCCTCACTTGTTTCAGTTCAGGTTTGTTGTGATTCACTAGCACACAGTGCCTATGAGGAGAAGACCTACTGTCACTCTAATGGGTGTGAGCTTACCTGTTAGCAAAGCAGTGTGCTGCTGACACAACCCAGCAAGTCTGAATAAGGGTTCCACCACAGAAACTCTCTCCAATATATACAGCGGCTGTCCAGGGATGAGATCCAGGCAAAGATGAGGATCCCCCAATAATCCTAGGTCTCACGAAACTTCTTTTTTTGTGTCTTCTCCCACATGGTCTTCTGGCAACTGCAAAAGTATCTACGTTGTCTGGAACCGGTGGCCTCCTTTCCCTGCTTGCTGAGATATGAAAGTAAATAGCATCAGATTATAAATCTTATAATTTCTGAGGACTGGAACTTCTACAGGAGTTTTTCAAAGAAAGGTTAATTAAATTATCATTAAATGTTCCCATACAAATGAATCCCATTCAGTTCCTCAGGAGAGCTGCAAGACTGAAATCTATGCCTCTTCCCAACAGTCTGGCTACACATGTACTACTGTAAATTAAATGTGCCTCGAAGCATTCCTGGACACAGTTTCATTTAGCAATACAGATATAACCTTTACTGCTGGAGGAGGCACAACACAATGCATGATACATCACATCATCATGTTTGGATTCTGGACTGAGGTTTGCCATTCTAACAGCAAGGACTGGTATGCTTGTGTTAATGTCATCAATCAAATGTATTGGAACCATAAGTGGAGAATAAAAGGACCACTTTATAAATTGACTATTTATAAATTGACTTAGATTAAAACTCTATTCTAAAGGTCAGCTTTAACATTAACAACAGTTTAATATTAATTTAGAGGAGGAACAGAATATTTAGTTTTCAGAATTAAAAAGCGTCATATGCCTTCAGGATCCAGTCCTCTATTTGCTCACAGAGGCCCATTCACCTCTCAGAGCCTGTTTCACTGAGTAATGACATTTATAGAAAAGCATCATTTTTTCCTGATGTCTTGCATGTTCTAGCAGAAATTCTGTTCATATTGGGATGACTGTAGTGGAAAGCAGTAGTGTGACGCTGCTGATATACAGTACTGCAGGACAAAAATCACAACTTTTTGTATCACAGCAAAAAAATGCAAAATAATCTTGTTGTTTTCATTTGATTTACTGCAAACAGTAAAATATTCAGTACTCCTTGGAACAGTAGAACACTCAAAGTTATACAGTGAAAGCTTGTTCTAGTATCAATAAATCTTTCTTCATTAATTCATAACATGGATTTTAAGAGAATTTTTACATACCGCAAGATGGAATGTTACAATATTCCCAAGACAAATTGTTGTCCTTCATGACATAACACCATGGCTTCTCATCTTCATCTGGATTTCTAATTAATTAGGGGGAGAACAAATTACAAGCATTAACCACAGTGTTGTTTCAAGCTTCCCAGGCATTTTCTGCTTTTTGCGCTTGCACCACGCAGAGGACTGATGGGACTATTGGGTTTTGAGCCATCTAACAAAGCGCTGAAGCCCTTGCAAACCCCTAAATGGGTAAGTAGCCTTTCAGTAGGGTTCTTCATGCTTAAAGCTAGCCAAAAATAAAGTTCTGTAGGACCTAAAATGCAGACACATGACTAAACACCTGTAGAATTTGCCTACAAGTATTTGGATGCATGATCATGTTCACTTGGTTTAAGTACATCCCACACTAAAGTGCTTCAACAGATATCAGCTCAGCTATTTTCAGGACTAAGTCCCATGGGAGAGATTCCTTTTTTAGATGAATTTTTTAAGTGAGGAAATTCCACCACGGGTAGATTCATAGAAAATCCATAACAAGAATAGCTAGCAAAAATGAATATGAGATGCTCAAGTTCACATTCCCTGGAGACAGTCTGAGGAAATGAAAGACTACTTCAGGAAAATACTATGTTCCTCAAAAGGGGAAAAAAAAGAAAGGGGCGGGGGAGTGGATATCGGAATAAGTTTAGTTCTTTGTTACTCTGATGTTGAACAGGTATGGAGTTGACTCTATTAGGATTTCTCCAAGGTACAGCATAATTGTCTTTATCAATGCTGCATAAGTAACCAGAAATTTGTTTGGTTCAGTTTACTTCTCCAAGCATATAGTAAAACTTTGAAGACCCAGAAAGATCTTTACTAGGCCAAGAAAAATAGACAAGGCAATTCAGGTTCCAGATAAACAGTACTTCTAATTCCAGTTGGATTTATCAAAAGCACTGTCTAGTATTTTAAGCTTCTTCAATATTTTTTTCTTTTTAATCTGACTGCTATTCAATAAAAAGATTAAAGCACTTTCAAATTTTCAGAACTGAAGAAGCAACACAGGTTGAGTCATCTTCCACCAACAATGTTTCTAAATTAGGCTATTTGAAGAAGAAGATATCTGCAGGATTATATAGTGCAGCAGAGATATCCCCAGAAATTATAACAAGCTGACAAAAAAGTGAAAAGCTTTTTTCTCAGCTCTACAGAACATGAACACATCAGCTCCTACACCATTTTATTCTTTGCATTTCAAATCTGCAAGTGAATATTGTGCTTAAATGATGCAAATTGAAGGGATCAGGATATATCAAAGCACAAAATACGTGCCCAATAAATTGCCATGATGTACTGGGACACCATAAATCTCATACTTAACTGCTTGAATCAGGACCAAGCCTTGGAAAGCAAGCCAGTTTGGATTAAGGGAGGGTTTAGGAACAGTTTATTAGTTCGTTTTAGAGAAGAAGAGCGACTTTGAGCATACATACATGCTTTTTATCACCAAACAAATTAGGAAGTACAGTGGATTCTGATCCTCCTGAAATACTTGTCTAACCTCCATGCAAAAAAAAAAAAACCACAACTAGAGATCGACCAATAATTTATGGAGAAGCATCTAAAGTTTGGTGTTTCTACATTTTGCTCAGCTCCAGGTCTGTCTGTAAATGGAAACATTTATTTTATTTATGGATATCCATTGACCTCATGAAGAACTCAGAGACAGGGGGAACATAAAGCGACTGAGGAGAAAGCCTATATGCCACAAACATTTTCATTATAGCTCAAAAAAAACCTTGAGCAGAAATGTAGTTTATCATATACGCGGTTCAAGAAAAATTAAAACACCAAAATCTTATTTTGCAGTAACTTTGCTTTGGAAGGAATACAGGAAAGAAATCTGACATCTCATTTCAGTGTTATTGGAGTACATTGGGCTTGATTTTTTCATTTTCAAATAACTTTTCACTTCTAAAAATATTTTCCTTTATATTAAATATTTCATAATTTAAGAATTTGAAATAGAAAGTTAACCATTTCAATTTGGATAGTGCGTTTCTTTCTCCTTTTGGACAGGTCATTTATGAATAATTTCAAAATTTTTGCACTATGGTCTCATTTGAAAAAAAAAAAAAAAAACAAAAAAACCAGAAAAAAAAGATATGACGAGGATTTTCCAACATTAGATTGTTTCTAAGCTTCTCTTGGCAGACCCAGGTGTTGATCTAGCCTACCTACCACATGTTGTCTTCTGCAAACTTGCACCCCTCGTGCCAGGCCGCTAAGTCAGCCTAGCTTTTCCTAGACAAGGGTGACACCTGCTCCGATATTCCTGCCCCTTCTCCCTTCCAGATCTGCTCCCACAACATAACCACCTCTTGGTTTACCAATACAGGGCAAATGAGAACATTCCTCACCTGCAGTAAGGGAAGGGCCCCAAGCCTAGCTGTATTGCTTCCTCGACGCTGCCAACGTGAAGCTCTTTATAGAGTAAGTCTGAATTCCACGGCAAGCAGCTGTGTCCCGAAACAGTCGTCTTGGCAGTGCCTCTGTACTCTGTGCCATTGCCACGATAGCACTGATGGCTAGGAACTGGCAAAGCATGGGAGACCGGTCAGGAATCGGTGCTAATTACCTGTGAAATACTTACTTCACAGCTGAGGTCCCAGGCGAGAGCCAGTGGGCCCAACTCTGTAGTGCCTTCCACAGGACTTTGTTTTATCAAATGAGGATGTTAACTTTTATTTTTAAAAAGCAGTTAAAACTTCTGTGTAAAAAGAGTAGTGAGTTAGCCTTGTTTTACATGTGCACAAATAACTATTAAACAGAGAATTAGACCTAAAATTTTTGCTGCGTATGGAGGATTTTAGTCAGCAATCTGCAGCAAAGTCAGCAATATGGCTGGGATTCATCTTGTCTAATTTTAGATACAGCTGAGCTCATCACTGGAGACTCCCGTTTTAGTCAATTAAGAGAAGCAGGCATTTCTAGCACCAAACTGATCTAGCCTGTTTGAGGTGACTTTTTTAAGATGTGATGAATCTTGATGTGCCCTCCTGACTATGTTGACTGAATCTCCATTGACAATAAAGGGAGTTTAAGCCAGCTAATTCAGATAGAGGTGTCTGTGTTGTGAACTATAGAGAACAATCCTGCCCTGCCAGAAAGTGCTTAAAAGGCCTGATTTTGGAAAAGACTTCCCTTTATGGCCTCATACATACCCATATATATGTACCATACCCGTATATATTATATGTATGTATATATGTAGATACATATTGCAAATATATCAATTTTACAAAAATGAAACTAGTAGGTTGAATTTTCATATTCAAACCCCATTTCTTTGTCACCTGCACATGGGTTATTTCTTCAGATAGGTCTGACACATACTTATTCTATGACCTGTATGCTGAGCTGCCAAGATCTATCAACAGCACATACCAGCATTATGGCTGAAAAGCATATGGGGATTCATTTGTATACAAATAGCTACACTGAGCAGAAAGTCTACACCTCAAAACATGGCTCAGAGTATCCCTAAGGAAACACAAAACCATCTAATGTACAAAGAGGATTAATCTCAAAGGATTTCTTATCCCAGCCATGCCAGTGTGACTTATCCTTGACACCTGCAAGTCTGGTGGAATCTTCTTCTGAACTGATAAACATACTGAAATATATGGCATCATGATATTGCTTGAGTGTTGAAAAACACACTATGAGGATGATCAATCACACCGCACAGTGTGAACAACTATTGCCAAAGATCTGTTTATTTTGACAGAATAAGGTGACACATGAACCAGGGTGTACAACCAGCACTGAAAAAGTGAATTGCAGCAGTGAACTGCCAATGTCCTTACAAGTCATCAGTGTAGCAACAGACCTCAAAACCACAAGCAAGCATATGGCATGAATATGGGAGCTGGAGGTCAAGATGTTTGGTGCAAAATTTTAACATGAGTCAGCCCAGAAACAGCAAAATCGGCATTCTAGCTTGGCCTGACAGACACACTGGAGATGGCGAGACTACGTTTCCTCCTCCCACACACCCCTTAAATCAAACTCCCTTTATTTCAATAACAGGGAATATCACATTAAATCGAATAAATATTTTAACAACCATAATCTCAGAGCTCACGGAAAAGATTTTGTCTTCCATTTGTATTGCTAGCAATAGTAACCATTTCTTGGCAACCCTGCCATTTATTTTCTGGGCAAGTTGCAAGCTGCTTTGTTTGCCTGAAACAGTGTCATGAAAATACCACCATCTTGCTGCATGCAAAATTCTTTCATCTATCCAGGGAAATGCCAGGTGCTGTTTTTATTTGTAGTGTATTTATTACATTCAAAAAATTATTTAGAATTGCCTGCTTTTATGAGGATGAAACCAGAGATTCTGTTTCAGTGCAGAAGCAGGGCCATATTCTGCAACACCAATGGTTTGGACATCTTGCAGATGGTGTTTACAAGTTGTGCTCAACCTTGTCAGGCTTAAAATCCAACGCATCTCTGTTTCTGCTTGTATGACAGTCATTGCTAAAGCTGCCAGAAGATTATAATTAGAAGAATTTGGCCCCTTTCTAAGTCATCCCTCATGTTTCCTTCTCTAAGAAGTTTGAGTTACATACTGCACTTGTTGAGAGGAACAGTAATATCTCTCAGACAGTTTTTTGTTTGGTTTTGGTTTTCTAAGAGGTATTTTTGGCACAGGAGTAAAGTAATTTAATCTCACATCTTGTGGAGAAGCGTCTAGGTTAACAGAGTTGTTGTTTCCTTGCATTACTGGCTTGCATTACCACCATGGCACCCCCATCACAACTCAGTAAAAGGCACCTCATTGTGTATCTAAGGCTGTTACGACGTATATGCAAGGTCTAATACATTTTATACCTATAATTCGGGAAAAACACAGTTCTTAAAAAATATTCTCTGGAACTAATACAGTCTTATAGCTCTTTTGCTTGTAATAGTCTTTTCTGAACTAGCACTGAAAGATCTTTTTCCTCTCTCAGAAATGGTGTGTAGGTGGTCTGCTTTCAGCAGTTCTTAATGGATTGCTCTGGCTGGGAATTGTTCGTTCCGAATTCTTTATAGCTTCTGCAGCGTCTCATACCTCTGAAACATATTTATTTTCTTATGTGGAAGAAAGTAACGGAGGGAATACGTATTTTTCTTGTTCATTCACTTCCTGCAGTAATGCCAATCAGCCTTGGAGTACAAATGGCCTAAAGTTTCAGATGAAACATTGGTTTGATGAAAATGTAGATCCAATTTACTCTGCAAATTTGTGCCGCTATCACCACTGTTGTTTTTTTTTTCCAGAAAAAAAAGATAAAATCATTAAAATTTAAAAATAATTTCCTGTGATGTTTTATTTTGAAAATCCAAGGTGTTTAAATAACTCATATAAAACATTCTCATTTTGTTATGATGGCATATTTTATCAGCATGTCATACCAATTCCTTGCTTTTTAGTCTTCCAGTAAAAAGCAGTTTCAGGTCTTAAAATCAACCTGAAATAACAGTTATCCAACTAGTTCTAATTGCTAAGTTCCTGAAAACATTTACAAGAACTTTTTGTCACCAGATCTTGTTTCAGGTTCTTTAGTTACATACCTGAACATTTTTATGAGTTTCTTTTGGAAGTCTTTCTGTAGAAAACAATGTAACTTTCAGATTTTTTTTTTCCCAAATATCTAATCAGGAATTTTACTAATGTTTTTGAGCTTTGACTGTATTTTGCTTTCAGATATTCATATGCTTGTTTCATTGTTAATATTTTTTTTTCTCTGATGGTCCTAATCCTGGGGCAGGATAATTATAAGTAATCATTTCATCCAGCAATGCTTTGTTTTATCCCTGAACAATCTGTAATGCTTTTATCAAATACAATGTTAGATGTGTCTCTTTTTGTGTATTGTTCTATGTTAGCTCATGGCAGGAAGGGAGAGGGGGAAGAGGACAAGGACAAAAGTCCAGTCTCTGCTTAAACTTGCCTTTACAGGATGTCTTTTCCAGTGTCTTAATTATCAATTACCCAGATGGAAGAGATCTGTAGGAAATTATAAACAAAAGCAAAACCTTGGTGGAATTAGGAGAACATCCTCCATCCAGAGCTTTCCTGGAGCATATGCCCACTCCTGTTTCAATGACTCAGGAAGCTCCAGAGCCAAATGTATGCCCTACTATCCCTGCACTGGTCAGAGCAAGCACTTCAGCACTCACCAGACAGCAGACTGTTCGCAAGACAGGGCATTCATACCTGTGTGAAAACTTTCTAGTATGTCTATCAATTTATATTTAAATTTCATGTTTCATCTATTAACGATGAAGATGAATAGCAATGAACAATGAAGTTTTATGCCTCTGCACAAATTTAGCGCTTACACTGCCTCAGCATTTTTGCTTTCCAAGGCATCCTTTGCAGGGTAGAAGTCAGGTTTCCTTCCTATGTGAGCTTAGACTCATTGGATGCCTGCAGAAGGGCCCGTCTTTTCTTGATCCACCTAGAGGTTCCTGGATCTCCTTTCCTGGGTAGCTGTGAGTTCCGAGAATAAATAAATGTGTGACATAAATGAGTCTCTAGTATTCATAGAGATTGCTCTTAGAGGCATCTCACTTCATTGTATAAAACGTTGACAAAGCCTCAGGTGTTTTGAGAGCAGTAAGGCAGACATTGCTGTGTGAAGTGGAGCAAACACCCTGCTGAGAGCTTTGAAGGACATTTGCATTAACCTGGCATTGTTCTTCATCATCCTCCTAAAAGAAAATCTGGTCCATCTTCAGAACAAAGTCTCCCTCCCTGTGCCACTGAAAATCTCTGTAAATAAGTAGGAAGGGGCGAGGTGGGCACAGAATGCCCTGAAGATAGCAGTTGCCATTGTTTTCACACTGTCATGAAGAGAATGTGAAGTCTAACGCACAGGGGCAGGAGAGTGCAGGGCAGCAGCCCCAGGGCTGGGCTGTCCCTGGCTTGAAGCAAACTGCTTCACATTGCCATGCACTAATCCCTGACTCTGAAAGTGGGAGTAACAGCACCTACTGTCTTTTTCAGAGTTTGCAAATCAATGAATATAAACCACAACAGAAATATAAGGGAAGCTATATTTCTATATAGCTATATTTCCATATAATTCTGTTGTATATTTACAATATTTACCTAGATCTCCATATTTTTATTTGGGCTTATGATTTAATACAACAACAGATAATGCATATAACAAATTAATAACAAATAATTGATTCATATTATGTGCTGCTTTCCAGTTTGTTGAATAGCAATAAAACCTCCAGTCTGACAGCACCTAACACTGAAATAAATCCCCACTGAAACCATAGCCTGATTATGAAACACGCAAACAATCTCTCTGAGCCAAGAAAGATGCAGCAATGTGGCAAAATTGGCATCCCTTTGTAATGAATTAAATTTAATAGAAACTTACCATGTGAAGCAAGAATGGATTCAGGACTGGAAAAACAGAATGATTTATATAGCACAAAAGATCTTTCTAAGTTGCATCCTAACTTAAGGATTGCACAAGCCATTCATTGCAGCTGGACTTATTGTTTAATATATTTCTCTTTCAACATATCTTTGTAATTCTGCACTTGCAAGTACTTAGATAAACTGAGCTAAAACTGAAGAGTTGTTTTTGTTTTTGTTTTTATAAAACCTAACGTACAAATCTACCTTCTAAGTAAGTTGAATCCTTTTATATAGAGATTTTAATCCAGAAATCTATATACTCTGGACAAAAAAAGAACCAGACTCTCTGGCACTCAGTGATGGCCAGTGGATGAGCAGTTGCTCATTAGAAGGCCAGGAATGAGAGGGGGGACTCAGGAGCACCTGAAGCACCCAGAGTAGCCTGGTGGGAGAAAGCAGGCAATAGGAGAGGCTAATGCTGCAACAGAGATTTCTGCAGAAGTCCAAAGAGTGAGCTGAAAGCTTCTGAGCTCTACCACAGGTCTACTGCATCTTCCCTTCAACCACCTCTCTAACTGACAATTATGCAGCAAAACACATAGCTTGGATCAAAGGTTGTCAGTCCCCTCACATTTCAAGAGAAGATGCACCCTCTGTAAAACATAATTAACTGATACCATGGTCATGTCCCAAATAAATCAAACATAGGATTAAAACTGCCTTATTGGCCTTGAATTAATCAGCACCCAATAACTATCACTGCTGCCAGGTCAGAGAACCTAGCACAAGAGTAAGGACTAAGCAGCTGCTTCATACTATCAGCTGCTAATGTTAATCATATTAGTTCATACTAGGATTACAACAAAGACTTGTCATCTAAAAAGGCACCAATGCAGGCATACAGAAGGTACCACAGACACTTTAGTGCCCACCAACATCTGAAAAACACATTTCTTTGTAAAAATAAAGAAGTCCTCTGTTGATCTCCAACCTACTCCTGTCTCTGCAGAAATTTTTGCCTATTCCTTTATATTTGCCTTATCACTCAATCCTCATAGAGTTAATCTTTGCTATGCGCTATAGTGCTGACAGTATAGATCATTAGCTTTCTCCTCTCTAGCCCAGATTTGCTATGCCTATGGTAAATGACTAATCCACAACCCCCATGCAAGTGGTGCTCCATTCTTTGCTTGCATTTTTCTCTGTACCAGCCAAGATCTTTATTTTAAGTCCTAACTCTGTAAAGAAACCTGGGACATCAGAGTAGCCTCTCTATCACTGTTCACATCTATCATCTCCATAAGTGATGCCTTATAAAATAAATATTGTTTTGTGAAGCCACAGTTGTCACTAGTCTCCTGTTCACCATCTGCTATATATCTTAGTGCACTAATGCGCTCTCAGTTGATAATGCCATGCTCATGCACTTCTTCATCTTCCAATTCCTCCTACCATTTACCATTTCAGATCTTAGCCTACTAGCCCTAGTTTTTCTTCATGAAACTGTCTCCAGCAACTTTTTTGGAAATAATTCAAAATTTGATAAAAATTCAACCCACTTTTACTATTTCTGCAACAGTACCCTAGGCTTCCTCTTCATTATCCTTGCCTTAATAAACCTTGCCCTAACCTCGTACAACTTCCCAAGTGACCCATAAAACTTTACCCCTGAAAACCACTTAGTCACTTCTCCAAACTGTATCAAACCGTAATGATGTTTTTGTCTGCTATTTCATCCATTCACCCACAACCATGGAAGAATACTAACCTTATTCTTCTGCATCCTAGTTTTATTACTAATCCCACTGCAAACAACACACAGCATCCCAGCCCCATCTGCAAAGCCTGTTTAACTCTTAGTAGCAGACCCACTGATCCAACCTCAGTGGGCGACCAACTGGTTGAATACTCACTTATCCATGTCAGCCGACTGGCCTTGTTACGATACTTTACCCTCTTACTTTTTATCCCTTTGGATCCTAGAAAATAAAAAATTAAACACTAATCTGAAAGCATTCTGGTAGATTATAGAATACCATTGGTAAACATAAAACAAAAAGTTTTCATTATCTTCTTCTCACCATCTTCTTCAGA
The DNA here is from genome assembly GCA_013399475.1 of Chauna torquata. NCBI lineage: Eukaryota > Metazoa > Chordata > Aves > Anseriformes > Anhimidae > Chauna > Chauna torquata. The sequence continues at coordinate 95,546 of VXAL01009338.1, forward strand.
GGAAAAGATTTAAAACTTTCCTTCCAGCCCCCAGAGCTAGATTTCCTTTACGAAAGTACCTTTTTTAGCAGAAAACTGCAAACACACTATTTCAGTAAAACAACCACTAAGAGGGTGGGTTTGCTGTCTTTTTTTTTTACTTCTTTTATTAACTCAAACTCCCCCAGTTACTCAAAGATGTGGCCAAGAGTTTTTTCCTGTATATAATTATATATTCATCTATTCTGTCATTTTACTTTTCTAAAATTCTTCAACCTACTACTGACATAAACCAACACATCTCCTTATATAACCATAAACCTTCCACAATTAGCATTCCAACTCATACTTTCTTTAAAGATTTGTCGTCCCTCTAATTCCATTACCCATAGCCTACAAGCAAAAAAAATAAAAAAGCTGGAAAACATACGGGGTTTTCAGAAACACCCTCAATAATTTCACACTTCATCATGACCAAACTACTGGAAAACACTATTGCTACTTAAACCTTCATCCAAAAAAACTCATAAGATATCATCCCCTGTGTGGACCTCCCAATACTTTTAAACTTAGCATCTACTGTAACCCACAGCCACAGTGACAGAAATGCAAATGGACTTTCCATGTGCCTGCCTTCTACCTCATCTTTTGTCTAAGCATGAAAAGCACCCAAATCTGCCACATTCATCCTTCTGATTTCCTTTATTACCCAGCTACCTAAATTTCTTAAATAATTCCAGAAGAACAGACCCTAAATTATTCCTAAGTCCTAACACAACAACAACAAAAACAGAAATAAACCCCAGCTAGCCATCAAAAACATTGCACCACCAAGTAAATAAAGTAGTTCTGCACCCTAAAAATATAGTTAAAAGCTGACAAACCATAGACATATGTAGTTTGAAACCCACCTCAATTATCCACATATGACTCCAAGCTATTTCTCTGGTCAACAGCAGTACAACAAAGTCATCTGTGTAGACTGTACAGAAGTGTTTCAGGAAAAGGCTTGGCAACTAGTTAAAGCAGATAAAGATGCACTACTAACATGTCCACCGATAAATCAAGAATAAATTTAAAAATGCAATTGAGACCCCCAAATTAACTAGCAACCCAAACTGAAAACAGTACCAAAGCAAGAACTCCACAGTCAGGAGAATGAACTGCTTTTACCACAGAAATAGAGCAAAACATACACCAGTTTCCACTTGCGCTTCAACTAAGGCCTGCAGTGTGAATACAATGGTGATTTTGCAACCATAGAAACCTAAAGGCACCGATCCCTTAAAAAAAAAATCTATTTCCTTCCTTCACCTTCCAACTCCATTTAATACCTGCATAAATGCCGAGTATAAATGATTAATCTGTCCTCTGGCCAAGTAGCTTCTCATTCTTGAGCTGTGTGTCTCTCTGTATTTAGGCAGCATTTCTACTGCACCTTCTCTCAGTTCAAAGAAACTTGAAATATCAAAGTAATTTTACAATTGCGTCTTCATAACTGTTTGTCACGAGTTATTGCCTCCAATGAAGTTAAACACTTCTAAAGTCAAGCATTTCCTCCAAAATCTTCAGAATTCCCTCTCTACTCTCCATACCAGCTTGGGTCAGAGATAAAATATCACCCTCACATGCCTCTTAGTTTTCACTTCTTTCTCACATTTATCACTGCCAAAGTGCTGACTCTGAACCTTTTCATGACGTTCTCTGTACAATAAGATGACCATTGCTACTCATGGTTGTATAATTAATTCTGAACTTTCACTTAAAGCCTGGATTCAGAGCTCTCTCATCAAGAACTCTGCCTCCAAAGTGAACACGGCTACTCTCTTAAAACAAAATCTTTTTTTTCTGAAAATTTACAAGTGCATGTTTAAATGTGATTATTATGAATTAAGCTTAATTAAAAATGTATACTTGCATAATTTTAAACAGCATCTATTTGAGGAGAGAATTTTGCTGATGTATCTAATTTTCTTTCCTGAAATCTAATGCATAAACTATGTTAGAATATCTTTAAAAAAGGCAGGTGTTTCTTTAGTACTGAAGGTTTCTTCTTTAAGGGCTAGAAAATGAAGTATTACTACAAAAAAAATAGAAATCTATATTAGAAACTGTCTTTCGTATATAGATCTCCTTTGTTATAGACATCTCCTCTGTTACATTTGTCACCTCCTTTTTGTTTTTTTTTTAAGCCAGCTCATAATTTGATGACAACAGCATGGCCATTATGAGAATGGCTTGATAATACCTATAATGATTCTTTGCAAGAAAATTATAAGAACAGTGAAAAATGATTTTGAGCCCTGATGAGGACCCCATAGTCTGAAAAAGAGACAACTAATGGACAGATAAATAGGTATCTGCAAAATCATAGAAGTTACAATTATTCTCTGTTACTCACAGTACAAAGTGGGGGGAAATGAAATTATCAGGGAGTAGGTTTTAAGCTAACAATAGAAAATACTGTTTCTCTTCACATCTATTTAAATTCTGGAACTTTTTGTCATGGCATGCTGTGAAAGGTGAAAGCATAAAGAAGTTCTACAGAGTTAACCAAATTCAATGGAAAACAGTTAAAGGCATATTAAATATGAATGTCCAGTGATCCACTGAGAAAATCCTCGTACTAGAAGTATTTCTCAGTAATTTCCGGCTACTTACATTACTCCTCAATCATCCTCAACTTTGCTGATGCTCAAGGCACAACAGTACTCAGACTTGTGATCTCACCCAGGATAGCACTGCTTTAATTTATATTTGTGAGTATGATGTTAAGACAAATTAGAAGTTTTTCTATTAGAAATATACGAAGATTGGTTATTCTTCGTAGAAGTCAAGGGTAGAGGACATCACACAGACCTCAATCACGTCACAGCCCAGTAACATTTTGGGGTACTTACTGTTTATTAAATTGATTGTTTTCTTTTTCTTTTCTCTCTTTCCCTTTTTTTTTTTTTTTTTTGAAAAAAGAAGACATCTTTGCATCACAACTTGGGTCTAAGGTTGCCTCTACAAATGAATGATTTAGAATAAAGTACATTTTTGAGACACTGTAGCTTTCTCTGAACCTCTCTGAAGTTGAGTGTAACCTCCTAAGTCAGTCCTGTGAGACAAGGGAAACTATACAGGACTGTGAAAAGAAAAAAAAAAAAGAAAGAAAAAAAAGAAAGAAAAGAAAAAAGAAAAGCCAGCTGTGCTTACAGCATCAAACTGAAGGGCTGAAGAATAAATTAATCCAATATGTATTTAGAAATCAGTTCCATGTGCTGTGGAACAAACTCCTGTTGCTTTTACCGGAATGCCATTGCCCTTGTATGATGGTACTATCAGGTTAGTAGACTCCAGCACTAATTTATTTGCATTAATTTAGGATAAGTAAATCCTGGCAACGAGGCTTTTTTCATTTTTATGCTTCTTTGCAAGCCCTTGACACATAAACACAATCCTTCAGTACCCGTTCTGTGTGTGGGCGTTAGGCAGCCGAACGCAGATGGATTGTAAGCATCTAAAGCCATTTGTTTAGCAAACCAAATGTTTGCTTTATTATTTTCAAGTAATCAAAGAGCACCTGCTTATTTCTTGATCTGAGCTAGTCAGACAGAAACCAGTATTACATCTACAATACTGCCGTCCTGACATTCATAATCCCAGCCATGCTCGGTGGATGTTTACGTACAGTGTTGCAGCTTTGGGCATGGGAAGTTGATAACTAAATGGGAATTTGGAAAGTGGTTTCATGTGAAGGTGAGCAATGTGCAGTCCTTCCAAGGATGTTCGGTTGCACGCAGCCCCTCGCCCAAATCCATGCACCAGCAAAGCTGGGGGAAAATGGGTAACGGCCGCAAGTTGCGCACAGAGAAATTTAGACGAGATATCAGGAAAAACTTTTTCTCTCAGAGAGTGGTCAAGCACTGGAACGGCCTGACCAGGGAGGTGGTGGAGTCACCGACCCTTGCGGTTTTTAAGAAGCGCCTGGACAAGGTGCTACAAGATATGGTTTAGTAGCTTAGTGGGTAGTATTGGTGATAGGATGACAGTTGGACTGGATGATCTTGAAGGTCCTTTCCAACCTTGTGATTCTGTGATTCTGTGAAAATCTCACTGGGGCAACAGAGGGACAAAAACAGAGCTACAACGAGCTATTTGCAACAGTCACAAGCTCGTTTCACACAATTAATTGGGTACCTGGTGAGTGAAGGTTCAGGACCAGTTCACAAACCATTCAACTTGCCAATTCATTCCTGTTATTTGTTATTCTAGCTGTACTACTGGTCTCCCAAGTGAATTTTTTCCAGCTTGAATAGATAGCTGCACCATTTGTTAACCACAGGAATAACAAAGAATATCAGATACCAACTTATATATCAGTGCTCTTTTTTTTTTTTATTTACTCAAGGACTCATTCAGACCAACTAGGTGCCTACTGTAGCCACTAGGAGCCTTGTCTTTGATTTTGATGAGACCCAGATCAAAGTCTTGGGACTTACGTACCGAGAAAGCCATAGCCAGTGAGCCAATGGGATCACAGGCTGATATGACTTTAGGTCTATTATAATATGCCTAACACCTTTGGTATTTGAAAAGTAACCATTGATACAACTTAAGATTTAGTGTGCAGGTAAGCTTTACAAACAGATGTAACCCTTGCAATGAGAAATGTTAAATCTTCTGCAGTTACAACAAAAACTATGTAGCATCAAATAAGAAGCAACAGAGAACTAGCACATAGACACCAAAAGGCAGATTTCTCTGCCCTGACCCACCAGTACAAGTAAGGATTTTTTAGGTAAGTTGTACTGTGCTAAAAGTGCTGTTAATTTGAAGTACAAAATAACCCAAACAAAGGGTGTGCATTTTATCTCTGTCTACATCTTGCAACAGCCTAGTGCTACCAAATATAGCCAGCTGCTAGATTTTGTCAGAGTGCAAATCCTTACTTCATGAGGGGACGGCACAAGATGCCTGAATCCATGGGTAAGCATTTGCACTGGATAAAAACTCCGCAACTCTGACCCTACAAAATGGACACACACACTTAGTTTTATAGATATGAGTAACTGGATTAAAACTGCTGTGTTTAATTTTCCATAAAGTTAAGGACATGAACAAATATTTTTAGAAGCAGGGTTTCAGCAAAGAAGTGTCACGTTTTACACTGGAGGAATCCATTAAAAAGTTGTTTGTGAAGTTCTACATGTCTCTTCAGTTATTACAAGAAAAGTACAGAGGCAAAAAATCCCCAGCTTCACACACATGAAAACTCCAAATTCCCTGCCCACTAGTACGTTGTTATACTTACCAATATTGCAATACTTTCCTACAAAATTTCCTTTGCAATCACATACGATTTTCCCACTGAAGGTAATCATTTTACATTCTCCACCATTCATGCAAGGATCATGAGCACAACCTACAAGCAGAAGCCGAAGATCAAATCAAAGAAACAAACTTTTCAAGAGTATCAGTCCATTTTAACTTATTTTAGTACATCTTCTCCCTGTATATACATTTTGGGGAAGGTTTTCCTTTTTACTCGTCTCAGACCTACTCCTGATAGAAACTGAAGAAAAGGAAACTGCTGATTTCTGCCCACTGAGGTCTGTCTCATTGCTTTCACTTTTATTGGATAATGTCAGCATAGCTATTGAAAAATATTATTAATGAGCAATAGATAAAAGGGGGCGGTGATTATTATTACTAGTGGTGATGATGCTGGCATTAGCATTTCTTTCTGTACAGAGGGTTCTGCCAATTCCAAGTTTGCCACTGAGCTGTGTTGAAATTTATAATAATGTAACTAGCAGGGAGGTCAGCCAAATATTTAGGGTCTTCGACAAGGAAATAAGTCCTCTCAAATTCCTCAGCTCTCCCATGGCCTGCCAGTGGCCTAGAAAACCACCGGTTCTCTTCACGCTTCAATTTCCACTTCTGCAAGGAGGGAATAAAAGCATGTATCTACTTCAGAGGGTTCTTATGAAGCTTACTCAGTACAGTAAGTTACTTGGGAGTCTGGGGAGGTGGACTGAATAACAGAATAGCCATACTGGAGCACATATAGAGGTGAGTACATACTGCTTTGCTTCCCACCATCTCTCCTTCCAAAAGGGAGGTGCCGTGATGGCTTCATCAGATAAGTGACAACCCGGAGCACATGCCCTGCAGCTAGCTGGCCAGCTCTGTCTGGCACCTGGGAGCCCCAAAACAAGGAGGAGGCTTCAAAACATAAGTATCACCCTGGTTGGGAATGGGTATGTTGAGCCTAAAGTCATGGGGACTCTGGGGTCGATGCAGGGCAAATGGGATCCTGGAGGCAGGTAGAGTTAACATGCTGGCAATTCGAGAGTGGGATAGGCTCGGGAAGAAATCCCAGAGGAAACAACTCGAAGAGATTGTAGGTGTGCAGGGAAAGAATAGAGAAGGGTGTGCCTCTCAGGCACATTACAGTGTTGGAAGAGAGCTCATAAAGTCAGGAATTTCACTTCTACTATATCATCTGCTGCATATTCCTACACACTAGAGTTCAGGATTGAATCCCTGTCAAGGACAGCACTAAAGCTTGTCACTAAAATTCAGCTTAATGCATTTAATTGCTTCCTCAAATAAGGATGGACACGCTAAAGTGCTTTCTTGGGTCAGCATTACCAGTTGCACATGGAAGGATGTGACCCTGTTGGGGAGGGTACATGAGCTGCAACAGCAGCCTTGCTCTGATAACTCCACTCAGGCTCTGATATCTTTACTGTCATTTATCCCCACTCCATGCAGGTCAAGAGCTTCAATACAAAACAGTGCACTTACTTTTATGTTCGATACTCTGGCACTCAATCTGGCTGTCCACACACGTGCACTGCTCCACAGCTCCTTGTTGGACTCTTGACCAGCTCATGCCCACATCAAAGAACTCATAGAGACTGTTGTCAAAACATTTCTCTAAAACACAGTTTAAAATACAACACAGGCTTTCTGAGGTTATTTCTTGTTGGAATGGTACCACATACCCTGCTCTCCCTTTTTTCCTGTTGAACGGAGGATATATGTTTGTTGACAGCTGGTGCTTCTTAAACAAGCCAGCCTCCAAGGTGTGGAGGCACTAAGCCACTACAGCAGCAGCACCAAGGACCTCATGGCAGAGGTGGCTTTCTCCTAAAGCTCTAGGAGCATCACTTAAGCCATCCCAAAAGTTCAGTCAGCAAATGCAAAAAATACAATCAGTTGTATATCACTGTGTCTGTCCCACTTTATGGCACCAGTCAGAGGTGATTGGCTGTGCTGGAGACAGCGGAGCACCAACACTGAAAAGGGCATCCTTGCTCATGTTGAGACAGTCCAGAGCTGCAGGAAAAAGCCTTTACTAAACAACAGCAAGCACAACTGAAATCCCTTGTTGTAAAAGCCTAATTCCTCTCTTGACATGCAGTAAATTGGGAGTGACACCAACATAAAACTGGAGAAATAACCCAAGCAAAGTCCTTTGGCCTGATTCTCCTCCACCTTTGGAAGTGACTCCTTTGAAGGTGGAGGAGCTGCACAAGTATAAGGCTGACATCACAGGAGAAGCTGAAATGGCCCTGTGGCTGCATATGCATAAGGGATGAGGCGTCACCTGAAACTTTGCTGCTTTTTCATGTCTCCCTGCCCTACCTACTAGATGATATTATTAGTCATTTCCAACCATGTAAGTGATATTTAGATCTTAAAAACAGCAAAGGGAGGGGAAGAAGCTCTTTGTGTTTCCCATAGCTTAATACCTCACTAGCTCAGAGCATGCTTAGATTTATAACTGTATAATCAAGCTATTTTCAGCTGTCCTGTCACTAATGGATTGTCTGTCATAATCATTTGGAAATCCGCCTACACAAACACTCATGCTGCAGTGGTCTCTCCCATCACAACAGCACTACCTTTTCATTAAGCAAACTTTAACGAGCTCTACTTACTGCTCGTATTTCATGTTGTAATGCTCATGTAAGAAGATACTTACTCATCTGACAGTCCCTTCCCGTGAATTCCTCGGAACAGGCACAGTGGTACATCGTATGGCCATGAGCAAGAAAACAGGTCCCTCCATTTTGGCAAGGGTTGTTTGCACAGTAATCTAGACAGAAGAAGCTGTTGTTAACGACTGCCAGATAAGCCATGCTTTGTTGTGTTAGGCGTTGGCTTGGTTACCTTAACCATTCTGGTTCTATGCACAGTGGTTTTAATACCACCTATTAATCTAAAACAGTGTTTATCCAACCAATTTACGTTGTTTTTGTTTTAAGCTCCAGAGCAACTATACTTACCCAGCTTTTTACCCAGCTTTTTAAAACCGGAGAGTAGATCACTGTGCTGAACATTCTCCACCAGAGTAACTTGTCCCAAGGTGGTGGGTTCAGGCACACATGAAGTTGTGAGGAAGAAGATGGGCCGAATGCCCACAAGATGGAGCTGTGCCTTTGCACTGAGGAGGAAAGGCTGCAGCTCTGCCTCTGCCCAGATTACTGCCCTGCATGCTTCGCATTTCAACATAAATAACTGGGATTATGCATCTCTCCTTCAAATTACGCAAAGGACGATCCTTGACAGAGGTATTTGCCATGGATTTTTGGATTATGTCTAAAATGAAAGGACAGCTGGAACAAAGGAAAAAACTTTTGAAGAAACAAGCCAACATCCAAACAAATCAGTCCAAACAAGATTAAACTGGACCAGAGTAGTGTATTTGTTTTTACAGGAATTTTCTAAATCATGGGAAAATAGGTTGGGAGAGGAGGGGGTGTGCCAGGACAACTCTCTTACCCCTGCAATGGAAGCTTTACTTCCATCAAAGCAAAAGTTGTGAGTCTTGCTAGCCACCTGAAGTTCCTGATTCCAGACAGTATCAAGGAGTTTATCACCCCTGAAGTCAACCAACATCACGTTTTACCCCTGCGGAAGAGCTGGCCCAACAGCTTGTCTGCATTTCAGTCCTCTTTGTTAAAGCTAGTCAAACTCTACAAGGGCAGCTGTAGAGTTACTCAGTCCAGGTGCTCCTTCAGCTAGAGTGTGGTCCTAAGCATGGGAGGCAGCCAGCATATGAAGACAGAGGCACACACATGCAGAGCTAAAGTGAAACACAAAAGGCAGATCCTGAACTTGGCTATGGTAGTGTAAATGTGAAGGTTCCCCTGCACAGATCAAAATATTTACTTCAGGACAGAGTGGTGCAATTGATGTCAAATACCAGCCTTGGGTGTATTCACTGGTAGTTTCACTCCAGGATAACATCAAGGGAAAGCAAGAAAAGGCAGTGATGATTCTACTGTTTGTGCTGTTTGATAGTTATGAAATGTTTAGTGATGTAATGTTTCCTCAAAGGCAAATTCTGTGTTTCCTATACCTGTCAAGTCCAAACCATGACTTGGTCTCCAGGCCATCTTCTGGTACAGTGCTCAGTACTCTCATTAAACCCGCAAAGAGCACTTCCAGCCCTTTCTTTCTTTTCTAGTCAGAGTCCCTCACTGCATCCCACCCACCGCTCTAGCCAGACTTCCCCAGGGTATTCTGCATCCCTCCCCTCCTGTCCTGGAGTCCAGGACCAACTTCTACCTCTAAGAGGTGCTCCTAAGCACATGAACAAGTCACATCTCTCTGTAAGGAATGCTGCCCACTGTTAACTATGCATTAACTGGGAAGTGCCAAGTCCCTGCCTGTTCAGCCAATGTCTAAGGCCACCCAGCAGTACCTCCCCACTCATGGGAAAAACACTTCATGTTTGCTAGCAGTCACCTTGACTTCAGCTTCACCTCTCTGAGGCTCTACTGAATGATCAGGAGCCTTGTCTCGTCTTTCTAACCATATCTTCCCACAAAAACTTTCTGTTTCTGCCACCCACCTTTCCCAGGGGCTGTTCTTCCTCACAGCCCCTCCTGGGATGGTGCCTCTTCCTCTTGCCTGCACAGCCCACGCGGCTCTAGTTCTCTAGTTCTTCTTTCCATATCAGTCCAAATATCTCTTAAAAAAAAAAAAAACTTGTCTGGCCATCCAGCACTTTCCTTCCAAATCTGGGTTTTGGCCATTTGTCCAATATTTCCTGACATTCAGCAGCCTGGTCAGAGCAGCAGTATTAACAGACTGCCCAAGGTTTGAAGGTCCCATACTTAGGGGCATTGTGCGTTATGCTTACATATTTTTATACATATATGAGTTATGCATGCACAGCCCAGTTGGCCCATGTTCATGTAGGTGCTCACCTTGGGCAGATACTACACATGCTCTCCACAGGATTTCCTGGGCAGGAGAGGCAGATCCTCCAGAAACCTGAACAAATATCTCCCAAAGGCAGCGATAAAGCTCCTGCTAATTTCAGGGGGTTTTGTACAAGTGCTCCAGGTGTTGTTTCTGTCAGTTCTGGCACTGTACTGTGCAGTGCTAGCATCTCCCTCCAGCTGAGCCTTTATACTTCAGCTTAACTTCACCCTGCAGCTAAAGGCTTGTTGGTTAAACTTTCTCTGGAAGTTGGCAGAAGTATTTTTCTGGATCAATGCCTCAAATGCTTGCTTAACACTAACTCATAAGCAGACTCCCCACATACATGGGGCATTCTGGGCCTGGAGAGAGTCCATGCTTCAGTCTTTGATCCTTCCCATCCCAGGTTACACACTTCTCACCAATCTCTCTTAGCCAAGGGCATTTTCTCCCCCCATAATTTCATTTTTTACTGCTTTTCAGGTGCCTATAAAGCGATTGAGACTCCACCAAAAGTGTAATATCTTAGTGAGGTTTTTTTACAATAAAATCATATATTTTCCACTTTTAGAAGATCAACATTATTCAGTTTGACTGCTGCTTTCTTCCCAGCTATCTTCCCCAGCAAGGGAACTTTCCTCCCTTTGCTTGAAATTCCCTTCAGCCATTTTGCCTCTCCTCCCTTTCGACCTAGCCATAAACCTTTACTCTTTAACCTATGGCTAACAATCTGTTAAACCTTTTCCAAGTCCAAATACAGTGCCTGCTGCTATTAAAAAAAAGAAGAAGAAAAAAACTATGCTTATAAATAAACAAACATCTAAATACTTTTATATTTAATTGTACAAAATCCTTAATGCTTCTAGAAATTAAGTATTTTCTTTGTAACAGCCATAAGTGATCCCTTACCTCTCCCTCATCCCTCTTTCTCTTTCCTCTCCTCTCTCACACATATAACTCTTTTCTGGAGAAGAACCAGTAACCAGGACAAGCTCTGGTGTTTGATACATTGACAGCCCTCGCCAAGAGGCAGGCTGGTGAGGTGGCTTGCTTTTTGCAAACCATCCTATCCACCCCTACAGTGGGTAACAGGCAAAAATGAGCTGGAGAGCCCCAAAAGGCTTGCTCACTTTGGAGACAGCTGTTCATGGGGCTGTCAGGACCACAGTGATAGGCAGGGAGAGGGACAGAGGTGGTACGAGGCACCCTGGAGCAGCAGTGGGGAGAGGGAAAGGGTGGAGGTCTCCCCAGCAAATCCACCCTGCATTGGGGAACACCTCAGGGAGACACCCACCCTGGCCAAATGGACTGTCTTGGGTCCCAAAAGGATGCAGGTCCTGTAAGCCCTCTGCTTTTCTGCATAGGAGGAGCAGTAAGTGATGCCAAGGTGGTTTGGAACCTGTTCACAGCAGTGAAGAAACAACACAACAGAAAGCCAACCCACAAAGCTGCAGAGGGAAATGGAAAAGAGCTGGAAAATCTGTTCTGAGAAGAAATGGAGGGAGGAAATAAAAACAATAAGGATGGGGAGAGACAAGGGTGAGGCAGGAACACTGCTTTTAAGTTCACTTTACAGGAGAGCCCAGAGGCAGTTTTCAGGTGCTGGAGAACCACTACTGGGGCTGGACCTGAGCCACGCCTGCCAGGATGCTCACTAGCATGGAAATGCAAAGCATAAGGCTTGGAGAGTTGCTTCCTCAGTCACTGAAAAAGCCTCCTTCCATCAGCCAGCCACCACTGTGACAGTCAGTGTTTCACTGGAGGATTAAAACAGTCATGAGTTACTGCTTCCAACACTTTAAGCTCTGGGAGGGCACTCATGAATAAGCAGGTGAAGCCCTCAAGACTTGACTCTTGCAAGCATGAACTGTCTATAAAGTCTATGTTCCTGTCTGACATACTTGCATTACAAAGGCACATGCATTGCTGCTTGTTTTGGAGTTAGGTCATTTGTCTCTGATCTACTGTTAATCTGCTTTAAAGCCAGGCTGGAAAATAATTTAAAGTTGTTAAGTTTAAAACAACGATGCTGCACACTGCTTAATTTTAGACTCTCAGGATGATTCAGCTAGCATTGGCTTTTCAAGCGCTCTGGTAGATTGTAATCAGTCTGGCAATGAGGCTCCTGACAGGATGGAGAACTCCCTGCAAGGGGATGGTAAAAAATTTCCTTTGTTTGAAATTGAGAAAGGAATATGTAAGGGTATCCAGCCAGATCCCACAGACTAAACAAGACAGGTCACATCTGAAAGTAGTATCAAGGAGAATAGAGGAATACGATCAACATTTAGACACAGATCCGAAAATAGACACAGGAACATCAAGTCTGATCAGTGCAACACCTGATTTTTCAACATTGGTTTAACACTGTATAAACTGAGAACTAGGTATATATGTTCCTTACAAAATGAGTGAGTTAGATGCCTCAAAATGAATGTTAGATGCCACCAAATGAGATCCCCAAGCAGCCAGCCCATGAAGGTTGAAGCTGGGGAGACAGACATGCAAGGGCCAGCCATCAAGGTAACACTGAGGACAGGGATGCATGTTGCCCACTGGAATGCTTGGAACGTGGTGCTTTCACCCACCATGTCGATTAGAAGTGACTTATATAGAAAGGAGAGTTTGCCACAGATTTAGCTTCTCGTTTTAGACAGACTTTCACAATGAGGTAATCGTAGCATTTGAGCGTGGTGATCCAAATGAAGCTGTAGCACTTCCTGGCTAAGTAACCCTTTTGTTGTCCCTCAGTACTCGTGCAATGAAGCATCTGTCCTCTTGTATTCTCTGAAGCAGCCCATAACCAAAGGAAGCCTGGTTTTGAAGGCGTGCTCCTTACTTTTCGTTCTTGAGGAAGGACAGTTGTAAAGCGATGGCTGTGTGTTGTACAGGGTGTGAAATGTTTCTGTACCTTCTAAAAAATTAATGCTGAAAGAGACAGCAAATGTATCTGATTAGATGAGGGGAAAACTAAAAGGCACCTCCAAGGCATGAAGGAGAAGATGATCACCTCTGTATTCAGCTCCAGCAGGAGCTCAGATTTCCATGTTGGCTCTGCCATAATTTCTCTCCATGGCTTCAGGTTAGTCAACAGTCAACTAAAGACTGTGATATCCACAGCCTATTGCTATGGTTATGTTGAGTTACAGGAAGATCCCAGAAACAGTTAATGTGAAGGCTTGCTCTGTGTACACCAAATAAAAGCTATACAGAAGGCACTGTTCCTTCTTACTGAAGGTGGCAAAGTAGGAAGCAGGTACATGGAGTGACTCAGCAGTGGCTTGCCTTACCTGGGTGCTCTTTGGATGACAAAGTGCAGTAGCCCCATTTCCTGTCGCGGTCGTAGTTATGTGTTGTTGAACACCTGGAAAGAATTAAAGGTGTAGTTTAGTGCAGCTTCAAACAGCCTGGATGTTGCACCAAGTGAAGCAAGAGGATCCCTCACAATCACAGAGCATGAAGGGCAAGCATGGGAAGTTGGTTCACCCCAGCTATTGTTGGAGCAATTTGTGTGCAGTATATCGGGAATTTTTGCTTTAAATAAAGATCCTGCAGAGAAGAAGATGCTTGTGAAGGTTTGCAGGCTTAGGGCTACTACAGACCATTGTGCTCCTGGAAACATTGCTTCATTATAGCCAGGCACCTTCTTTTTGCTCTCAGGCCAGAAAGGCCAAGTATACATTTTGGCACTGAAACTATATGGCCTTTGCTCCTTGACAATATGGAAATTCATACTTCTTTCCTAGTTAGCATCTCTTTCATTCCAACTCTCTTAACACTAGAGGAAAAAATGTGCTGTTGTTGTTGTTGTTGTTGTTGTTAAAGATGCTCTGCCCCGTTTCTCTTAAATACAGATGGAGATGTGGAGGCAGAACCTGAGATCTCCAACGAATATTCCAGAAGAAAAAAGAAAAAAAGAAGAAAAAAAACCCCTCAATCTGCTTTCTATTTCTAAGATTAGAAAACAAAAGACAGAAATAAAAACCAAAACCAAAGCCAATAAATTATGTCTCCTTTATTTGCTACAAAACAAGCCAAACAGGACCTAACCCATTTCCGATGCCTGCCAGTTACTTTAATCTGCGGAGGCAGGAGACCATCTACAGAAGGACTTTCTCCTGGCTTTCAGCAGCAAACATATTTTACACTCAGTTCCTTTAAAGTATTTCTACTTTTTAGCTTGCCTGACAAAATGAGGAAATAACTGACGTAGAGGTGGTTTCCAAAGGCATGGATAAAACCTCTCCTTTCTGCAGGGCAGCGGCTGAACCCTGCACCCCACACTGCCTGCGGGAGTCCTACCAAGGCACCATCCAGACAGGCTTTGACAGGCGTTTAATCTGTGCACTTTTCTTGCTCTTAATCTGTCTGTTGTCTCCAAGACTCATAGCATTCCAAGGAACGTTAAGCTCATATTCCCCTCTTGCAGAGGTAGACTTTCAGGCTTCCTTGAGGTCACACAGGGAGTGTGTGACTGAACTGAGCCTGAACCCCAGAGGTCCACGTTCTATCCCAGTATTCCATCCACCAAAACTTCCTCCCCAACTGCACATGGCACTAAGGGATATGGTTTCAGGACGTGGTTTTGTGATAGGACTTGGTAGGTCAGGTTGATGGTTGGATTTGAAGAACTTGAAGGTCTTTTCCAATCTCAATGATCATATGATTCTATGATTCTATAATAAATATTAACTGTGCCAGGTGTCACTACACATGGAAATGTGTGGCTACAGGACATTGGAAGAAATAGGAGTTTGCTTTACTTAACATGTCAGATAATCTATTCTTATTATGTGCATTTTTATCATACATTGAACAGCTGTGTTATCAATTGTCTTTCCACCCCAGGACTTCACAAGCTAGGTCAAAATTTTATTGTAGAGCACATCTGCCTTTTTAACTGCCCCACCTTGCTTCTTAACTAGATGCTATGTGGTATTTAAAACGCTTTAGTTCCTGCGGAGCATCTGAATAGGCCATGCATACTAAGTTAGGTAACCTCAATCATATTAGGTGCATAAAAAGAAAGGTGTTCAGTAGTCTAATGTGGATTAACTTGACATGTTTTTAAAGACGTTGTTTTCTCACAGGCATTAAGGTCCATGCAATTATGCTGGGAGTTAATGGAAATTTCACCGTGCTTTTTGGTGGGAAGTGGACTATGCTCTTTTAAAGGATGGTCTGTAGTACATGAAGATTACGGTGAGCAGTAAGTTGAGTGATTCTCAGCAGTGTGCTACATGTGTTATTGTTCACAAGATGGTCTCAGACTTAACATTTAATTTGTGCCAGTAATGATAGAGAAGGAGAATCAGAGTTTTCTGACTGACATAATTATTGATTTAGCAGAGTGGTGTTACACTTACCAGCCTGGGAGAGGCAAATGGAAAAGGTTGTGTATACACCTAAAAGCAGAACTAACTGAATATTTGTCATAATGAATTTAAGCAAATTCCTGTCATTAGGGGAAAAAATTTCTGTGAAAAGTAATGCTCTCTGAACTCTATCCAGCAGATGCCAAGTTGTAAGCAGATGGGGAACTCCATTTTTTCCTTCCTAAAAGTATTTTTTTATCATCAGAGGTCCTGACATTGCTTTCTTCCACTGGCTTCCCACAACCCACTGGTCCTTCCACCCAGTCCCCTCATTCCCTACCGTCTCGCAGTGACTGCAAAGATGTTGATCCTGCCCTGTGCTGCCTGGCTACCATCTCAGTGCCAGGCTTCCTGCACATTTGTATAATCTTTTTATATTTTCTGCCACTTTTTTCTTACCATTTGGGACAAGCTGAGTACATCTTCACAGGTACCTCACTATGCTCCCGCTTTTCCTTTTTAAAATCTTTTATTCACTGGCAGGCTCTCCAAAAATGTGATAACATTTTGGTCTTTCACAGGATGTTGCCTCCAGCAGTCAGACCAGCCAGTATCAGCCTGGAGGTTCCCTACTATCTCTTTAGGCATTGTCCTGACCGTTACAGATGGCCTGACTTTGCCTGATGCCATCAAAGCAACCACCACCACTACCAGCAGAAACCAAAGCGTGATGCTTGGTGCCTTCTGGCTCACCCCAAATGTCCGTTTCCTTTCCTGGACTGCCATAAGCTCTCCAGCTTGAAATCCATTACCTTCTGCCAGCTGGCCAAAAAGCCCTCTTTGGGGGGCTTGAGCAGGATCTCAGGGGAGCTCATTCCACCACTGGAGAAAGGGGCAAGGTGCTGACGGCACCCTTGCAGCTACAGCTTGCCCTCACGTTGGCTCAGCTACAACTCAGACTAGCCACCACATTTGCTCTGACAGGTGTCCATTGCACTCCCATTTTGTCCATCCCTCCACTGTTTTGTCTTTCTGGAGGTGGGAATGAACTTCAGCAACAGTTCCAGCTAATTTTTTTATCTTTAATACAAAAGGCAAATTTACATGACATCTTTAGTACCTGGTGAGAGACTGCTAAATAGGAATTTATCTGTGAAAACAGATTATAATTAAAGGGAAATGCAATACGGGATGCTGTTAAAGGACATTTGTTATTTGAATACTGCAATTATTTTGTCTTCTTTCCTGTGTTTTCAATAAATATTTATAAAGATACAACATTGCTTGTTGCACTCAGTTAAGAGGTTTCTGCAGTCAGAACTCTGACTTATGTTGAAATATTTAATGTTACAAATCACCAAGGTCATGTCTTACTACATTGAATCCTTTTAATCAACACCGCAGCTTTCATAAAAGAGATATCCTGTTATGTATAAAGATAGATGAGGCTCTTAAAGGCTTTCTGAAGCAGGACTGTCTTTTTATTAAACCTAATGCGATGGGTTAGCACAAGATACCTGTTTCATAGGTATAAGAATGCATAGAACAAACTAAAGCCAACAGGAGCAGGCTTTGGCTCACAGTATAAAGTCCTGTCTTGAGTCATGCCTTAAGGTGTGACCTGAGGAGTAAGAACATGGACTCATTAAGTGCATAATCCAGCACTCTCTTGGGCTTGATCAGGCACAGAGAGCCAATTAATCCACAGAAATCCTCCAGATTAAGCAAAGTATCTAGAAAGGAGCAAAGCAATGTACCATTTTCTCCCAGTCTGGTCTCCTTGCGTTCATCCCCAAGAGGCAGGTGGCACCTAGCCTCCCACCATCTCCACCCTTGCCTGCTGCCTGCCTGTCCCCTGGCATCAATTCTTCAGCATCAGCCCCACATGGGCTAGTGCCAAGTCACACAAACGTACACAGAGCACATTTCCCAATTGCTCTTCAGAGCTCTGTTCCCGGCATCTCAGTGCCCGAAGTCACACCCTGTGTTGCTTTTATCTGATGAAAGAAGAGTAAACACTGGCCCAAAGGTCAGCCATGAGGTGAAATGGCCTGTCAAAACTAAACAGCTCCAGCTGCCCTCCTCATCTCCCCACCTGTAAACGGCTTTTAAAAAATAGGAAGCACAACTGCAAGTTGTCCAAGGTCACCTCTAAAGTGTACTCAGACCTTGGTTCCCATACATTCAAGGGTTTTCCATTTCTGTGGCCTAACTGGCTAAAAATAAATCCAGAGAGCATCATATATTAACAAGACTCCTTTTAAGCATTGTGTGAGATTGAGTGGGTCCAAAGGTCAAACTCGTTGTGGCTACAGTCCATCAAAGAAAGGGGTCACACTAGAAAATTATTCAAGTTCCCTTCCTTTAGTGAAGATGTCCTTGAATTCTCATTTCCTTGAGGCTTTTCTTGTCTGGATTGTATCTATGGATATTGAGAAGAATCAGAAGTGGTCTCCTAGCCCAAAACTCTGTGTCCATTTGCAACACATGTTGTGTTGTTTATATTACACCAGCACTTACACTGAAACAGATGTGCCGTCAGAAAGACGATACAAATCCTGAAGAAATTAGACAGTGTGGTATAAAAACTGCAAGTTCTGTCCTGCAAGGGCAAGCAAAACGCACTGTATAAAATATTATCTCCATCCTGAAAACATGTATGTATGTGCCTTTCACATAGCTCATCTGTGCATATATTTTCACATGACTGGTAACCACATATTCCCTGCTTTGTTGCATTTGGTCTCTGTTCATATGCTCATTGGACAGGTTTGTCTGCAAGTTAGTCTTGTTTATTCAGTGCTTGCTGCAGTAGGGTTCCCACCTGACGGCCCTTAACCCCAAATGAATAATGAATACTTGTAACAACTTCCACATGTGAAAGAACAACCTTTGCCCAAAACAAGGAGACCCAGCCTTAAACATACTAGTAGAATAAATCATTACCCAACAAGCAGGACTACCACACCGTGCAAAAGGGGTCTGATGCCAATCAGAATAGAAATTAGAGATATGGGGAAAAAAGCCAACTTCCCTCAAAAATTAGCTTGTCCCTGCTGCAGTAAAAGCACAGCCCACACAAATCAACTAGTTCCTCAACAGAGTGTCATTTCTTACAGGTGGTCATATCTCTCCTTTTGCCTTCAGCAGGGGGTTGCTATCTGGCAGTTCCTAATTCTGGCTCATTCTGTACCAGCTCTTGCGACTGATATTATTGCAATTACAATCTGAAGGCCAAAGAGAAAATATTTCTGCAGTTGTTGAGCTTTCTGTGGTCTTGGGGACCCCACAAATGGGTTCACCCCTCTTTGTGCGTGAGCATCAATTCAAGGGCAGTGAGTATCAGCAGGGGAACAGCATTGCTTTCAGCGAGCATGAGAACAAGCTCATGTTAATTATCACAAAAACAAGATTAAAATACTAAAAGCATAGCATTTGCATTTGAACATTGTCTTCATTCGTGAGCAATGTTAACTTACCATTTCTTTCGGGAAAATAGATTTGATAAACAAGAGTGATAGAGCCTTCCACCGTACCGGAAAGGAAATGTGCATAAATTTCCATCCTCCGTAAACACTACAATACAAGAATAAAAACCTCGTCATGCAGTTGAACACCAGCCCACAGGTGTATATATATATTGTATGTTATTATATGAAATTGTAAAGATAGATATCTTTAAGTCTTTCAGCTGTACGTTGGATTCTGTGTCTTAGCAATTTCTAGCACATAAGAAGAGCCCTAAAATCCTACATAATAAGTCAATAGAGAGTAATGGGCTCTGTGGTAAAGATCTCAGATCATTTCAAGCTCCAAATACATTGCAATTTCTGGTACAGCAAATGCCAATTACATTCATTAATTGCAATTATCATTTCTAATTATGTAGTATTGTAATAGAATATTAAATTGATTTCAGAAGCAGTATCCTTTCAGGCTACCTATCACTTTGTAACATCTGTTTAAAACAATTAAGGCACCAGGCAGTACAAATTGAAATAGAAACAGCCGGGGAAAGACAGTTTTAAAGGTTGGGGGGTAACAGAAAATTTTGATCAGACCACCTTTCTTTTGGGATAAGTGGGGAGAAATCAATGGGACCAGTGTCTGAAAAGGGCAAGTTTTTACGTTTGCCAAGTCAGTGATAGTTTTGTAAGGATGGGTGGTGGGAGTCTTACAGAAAAAAATCCTTCAAGATGAGTGTTGAGAATGAAAGACTGAAGATAAAAAAGGCAATGGAAAACTGTCAGAGCTTATTTAACCATTAAACTAAAAGCAATCCATTCTGAGAACCAGGAGCATGAATGGGAAGCCAACCGCTGTTGTAGGTGAGAAATGGGGCGTACAACCAAGCTTACAGCACAGTGTGTTTCCATTTCTTGGTGATGACTTACAACCACTCCTCGACCTGAGCTTACCCCTGCAGTCACGACTGGGGCTCCTGCACACCCTTGCAATATCTGTTAACCCTTGCAAGCCCCAACATATCATCTCAAAGAGCTGCTGAGGCCAGTTATTAGAGCTATGGAAAAAATAACCCAGCCCTGAGGTCCAAGCCCTTCCTAGCCAGTTGGAATTACAGTCACCCCATCTGCTTGACTGTCCTGGTATCCATCAGTGCAAAACAGCTACCGCCAGTCCCTTTGCTATAACTTTTTGAAGCCTGGTTTTCATTATCTGAATTAATTGGGTGAATGTTCAGATATTTACCTTTGCTGACTACTAGCTCCCGTTACAAGTAGCTAGGACAGCTGTGAAAATACATTCATTCAGAAGATAGAATTTATCCCATAGGTCATTAAAGACTGTTCTAAGCTATAAAGGCACCACTAATGGCCCAATTCGTATAATCCATAACAGCAAAAGCACTGGGCAATAAAAGCTTTAAAACTGGAAGTCTGCAATGTCTGCAAGCAGCCAGGATGTCTGATTTTAAAGGTGCCATCTAAACAAATGCAACACAGCAAATTGCATGGTACTCCAACCCTTCTCTCACACAGAGATCAAGGGCTGTGGCAGAAATTGAACCCATACATACAAAGAGCCTATGTACTTTAAAGTGCAGGGCAGACGTAGCTCTGATTAAAATAAATGGAGTTGCACATACACAGCCCCACCATGTTGTGAGAGAATGTAAGCCACACAGTTCAGAAAAATGAAAATCCCATCAGCACCTTCGGATTAATCCCCACCTGAAGGAAAATTACCTGAGATGCCTGAGCTTATCCCAAATTCACCTCTACACAGCAGTTAATATTGTCATAACCATTCCATAATCCTTATTCATGTTGAAACAAAGACTGGCTTACTACTGGCTTGCACATCATGGATGCAGATCATTCTTACTGTCACGAAACCTATTGGATTTGATTTTGTACCTTGTGGGTGAGTGAACTCATGTTTTGAGCCTCTTCGTGCCCCAGATTTGTAGTGCTACAAAGAGAAAAAAAGAATGTGGGTTGGAGAGATAAAGTGACTCTGGGAACCATCGTGTAGAGACAAACTTGCTTTCCAGGGTGCCTTCAAATTGAGTTTCTCTCATTTCTTCTGCAAAGGTCACATTATTTGCATCCGATTTTAGCTGGGGCACAATCTGATGAACAAGGGTATGTAAACAGTGGCTAGTGAAAAGTCTCTGTTAAAGCAAGAGAACCCAGCACAGCACAAAAAAAGACTGAAGTCCTCCTCTATTATATCTTTCTACTGCCAAGAGACAACTCCAATTTCTCTCTACAGAATGCATATATGCATTCTGGGGCCAGCTCACAGTTACAAATAATATCCTAGAATTTGACTTTTCCTACCTTTTAGCTGTATCCCCCAGGACATTAGCTAAAAAAGCAAACTCTACTTTACTTGTGTTCACCAATCAGCAAGCAAAGAGCACTAGACTGCACTGATTTGAAGCCACATGAAATAATAAAGAAGGGTAACACACGTAAAATGCTGCTGCCACCAAAGGTGCTGACAGCTGAACTATAGAAAAATAAAAATATCCTGAAAGCAGTCAAGGAAGCAGCACATCATGATCACAGAACTCTGTAGAGAATGTAATAAGTAAGCGATAAGGCAAAGCTGTTGCTAAGATATATAGGCAGGGCTTGAACAGTTCTGGGGAAGAAGCAGTTTTTGCACTTGCACTCTACACTATTTCTGTCTGCACAGGGCAGTCTCCGATGGCTTCAGCCAAGGCTAATCTTTGTCCTAGGCACCGTAAATGTTCCTCTCTGCTCTGACCTACAATGTCTAAGGAGATACTTCTGCACTTCGCTTGGATAGTTAGGATTATAGCATCAATTAAGTATGCGTGAACTAGTTTTAATCTAGCTGGTGAAATAAGACTAACCGTAAAGACACACAAGTGTGAGTTGGGGCTATTAGCTAAGCAGCTGGTCCATGGTGGATGCCAGGCCACAGCAGGGTTTAAGCAAACTGGTAAAGTCAAGCTGGCATGGCCATGCAGTGCCACAGCTGCCTTGCAGAATTCCCCCCGCCCGAAAAAAAAAGGACACAAAACACATGTTGAAAACACTGAAGGGCACAGCATGAAGACAGTAATAGGGGGAGATGGTTACCGTCACGTTCAGTTACCAGGTAGCAGCAAAGTCTGGTGGGGTAGCACTCGCTTTCCATGCTATTGCAGGTACCTGCTTGCATCAACACATTTCTGAGATGCATTTTCAAAGTATTACAATTTTTGTAGTCTCTGCTGCCCCACGTTCTTCATCCCTAGCAGGGCATGGATGTGAGCAATTTCTTTAAGTGCAGATGCACATGGGACAAGCTATCGTACAGGCCTCCACTTAGTCAGCACTGCTGTGAGCCTTGATCTAACAGACCCCTTTTGTGTTTCACTTGAAGCACTCTTCCCTTCTGTCTGGTCGGTGGCATCACTCACTCAGCCCCCAGGCAACACTGTCCTGCCAGGCAGCACGTAGGTGATCAGCCATTCCAAAGCAGAAGAATCACACTTACCATCCTCAAACAGTCACCGCTCAGAGCCAGAGCCAAGACAAGAGTGAAAGGAACACAGGCTTTCATCTTTGCTCTCCTCTCACGAAGGTTTTGCCTGGCAGAAGGAAATTTCCAGGGCTGGGCTAAAGCAGGAGAGTGAATCAGCAAGGAGCTTTCGCAAGGGACTACGATTTACTTGACTTTAGGGTATTTTAGTTTTCTAAGTAAGCAGAGCTCTTATCGTTAATCATTAATGTCTTTGTGGGTAGATGGGAATGCCATGCAGCAAGATACTCTGCCTAAACCACAGGGAGCAAAGAGTTTACATAGTGCCTGACCCTCACTGATGGACAGCAGCGTCCTCCCTTCCCTCTGCTGGGCTCAGCAAGCAGCTAAGGGCACCTCTAGAGCAGCTGATCCAATGTTGCTTGTAATCAGAAACCATTTAGCATCCAGACACTTCCCATCTCTTCCCCTTCACAAGCTAATTAAAAGCATGGTATAGCAATAACAGGGAGCTCCCGACAAGCCCACTCAGGAAACAACATTGTGTTGCAAAATATGGAACAGATCAATGCCGATATCAGACACAAGAATTACTCATTAACAGATAGTTACCTGCCCAGCTGTGACAAGAAATTCCAGTCTTTCAGAGCAACAGACTCGGAAAATTAAAAAGAGAGAGAATTCATATCACTGACAACATGTTTGGTGTACCAAAAATCTCCCTTCTTCAGCCACCTGAGCAAAACCATCTCAGTCTAGTAAGTGCTTGGCCACGATATCTGCACTGGAGAAGCTCTTCTAATGGGGATGCAGAGAGTATTGCTAAAACTGAGATTTCACCTGTAGAGTCTGTTTCAGCTCCACCTTGCCCCACAACCAAAATCCACAGGTTTGGCTGGTATAATTGTGTCTACGCTTGAGGCTCTTGCCAGCCATGTGCTGTCAATCAGGGACCACACCTCTTCACACCCAAAGTCCACAGAGCCACAGCAGCAGAAAGAATACCACAGTCCTTGCTTAACTTTTGTTCTACCCTTTGAAGTTTCAGCAGCACACCAACGGAAGGGTTGTGATTTTTTTTTGTTTTAACCCAACAAGACTGTGGTGGTAAAGTCCTGGGATTGAGTGGAGCTACCCTGCCTGGCACAATTTTGCTGTCATAGTTTATAACGTTGGAGGGAATCTCCACTGGATGTGCTATCACACTGCTGTGTCTGTCATCACAGTAATAGCTCTTGTTAGTACAATTATGCAGATACAGATTTATGGACAAAACTTTCCTACTGTCAGTAAGGCTTCAAACAGCAGGAAACAGGTGAATTCAGAATTGTCTCCTCCAAAATCCAGCAAAAAGCAAACAGGAAGAAAGAGATTTTACCTTTATGCATTGTTTGTTAGCTGAAGATTTGAAATAAATAAAGCTTCCGAACAGACTCATGGAATAGATCTGTCTTATTTTTCCTCTGTTTACAAATAGGAAATAAGAGGTACAGATAGTCTGGTCTGCCTGGGAACACCTGGCAAAGCTGGAACATAGGTTTCCACTTCCTACCTTCATTCTTGACTTAGGTCATCAGGCTTCGAACTAGTAATTCCTATACAATGGCTTGTAGACATCTCTTAGCATCTAGGCTCCTGAAATTGTGCAAAGAAATTTAAAAATAAATAAATAAATAAATAAATAAAGCCACTGGCTGCTATTCCATCCAAGCTCTGCAGAAAGAGGAGAGTGAGGACTGGACAGCAAGGGGAGGAGGAAGATACTTCTTTAACACTGTGGAAATATCTCCTTCCACTCATTTCCAGAACAAAAACCATCCACTTCTGGGACCAGGAACACTGCATTTCAGTGGTGACCAAGGCAGGTTGTAGGAAAGCTTTTTCACATACCTTAAAGGAAGAAAGAAGAAAAGCAGGGATGCGTCCCCTGTCTGTGTGTCTGCTCCCGGTTGCTGTTTGTTGGCATTGAACTACAAGCAAGAGTTGCAGAATGTCTTTCTGGGGAGTCACAACTCCAAGCTTTTAGCTGGCGCTGATTCCTTAATGTAAGGAAAAGAAAGAAGCAACACCAGGAGCCATTTCACCTGATAGGATGTTGCTGGCACAAAGAAAAGGAGAAGACATCAAAGCAAGCAGTTGCAACAGCTGTTTCCAGGATCTGCCAGAGGAGCACCACCATGTAGTGGGAATCACCCCTGAGTAAGGTCTGAATAGCAAACCAACAGTGATTTCAGGGTTCAGACAGATATGAATCACCAAAAAACCCTAACTACTACATGAACACTGCCTGCATTGGTTCAGCAGAGAGGTGTCTGAGCAGATCCTACTGCCACAGAGAGAAGGCAAAATCTGAGATTTTTCTTTTAATTATGTTAAATGATTAGTGACTCTGTAGGTTGTTTATAACCAGAAGAAAGTCTGCCTGCCTTTATCAGGCTTTTTCTGAAGGCTGAAAAAAAATGAAGTAAGACATATAACATTTTTTTAGAGGAAGAAATATATAATTAGCAAGAAACTACTCAGAAAACTGGATATTCAGTTTTGATACTGAATTCTTAGAAACCTTACAGGGCATTGGGAACTTGGGACTACAGGAGGATGAATAACAAGGGAGGCTGCAGATATTTGTGTCTTACCATGTGAAGCTTTTGTTCATGAGCAGCACAGGAAGTGTGTGTACAGGGTCAGTTTAGGAACAGACTTGGGGAAAGAGAGCTGAGACGCTAGAACACCCATAATCCTTTGCACCGGTCCCATTTAGCAATTCTCCAGTGTTACACCATTCCAGACAGAATCGTCCAGCAACACAGTCCTGGGTAAGCTGGGAAGGACCCCAAAGGCAGAGAGGCACCAAGCAGGGAGGTCATTCCTTCCCTAGCTCATGCCTGACTCCACAGCCTCCCCTTAGAGAATCCAACTGCACAGAGCTTCCAACATGAAAATAATAAAAATGCCTAAAAAATTCAGCAGCATAGAGCTTAGGGCTCTCCAGCAAGTGCAGCCCTTTTTATTTACTCACGTACATCAGTGCTGCAATCATGGGTGCTCAGTTTACAGGAATCGCAGCATGACCTCAGGATTCAGCTAACCAGAGACAGGCAGAACACCACATGATGACCCACGGATCTGGCAGATGAGCCCGCAGAGCTGCTCTCCTTTGCCTTCTCGAATCGCTTCATCTGTGCCTTGTTATTTCCAGCATACTGCAGGAAAATTCCCATAAAGAGAGGAAACGGTCGTGTGTGGATGGAGCAAATGTCATAACATCAACAAGAGAAGCAATGAAGATGTGGAGACAATCGTTATCACACTCAGGATAAAGTCCCTAACATTAAATTTCAGGTTTCTTTTAGTGTCTGTCTCAAGTGAGGCTCCATAAAACACTGAAGAGATATAGATATAGGTATAGATATAGGTATAACAAAGGTATAGACATGTAAGTAGAAGAAATCTGAAAACAGGAAATAGAGGAAGACCTGGTGTTGGAGTGATGTTATTTGGCAGCTCCAAGGTCTGGAGCCCCTATTACAGCTCATCCCACCAGCGAAACTGCAGCTAGAGTCTGGTTCTTGTTTCCTAAGAAAATTCCATTTTCCTTTTAAAGAAAGGCATGTCCTGATTCTTAAATTCACTGCACATAATATTGAATATTTCCTGTGGAGTGCACATAATCCAAATGCATTTAGAGGCAGCTTCTGCTACTGCTGAAGTCAATGAAGGGTTTCAAAGTAAGACTGGGAAGTCTTTACTATGTTTGCAGGCTGTAATCCTTCTGTAACAAAGGCTAAAATCCCTCAGTTTCAGCAATCATTTTCCCTTTATGTTAACATCATCATGGGAAAATGAAAAGGCAAATAAACACAATAAAAGAGCAGAAAGAGACAGAAGTGCTTGCTGCAGGGGGTATATCACATACTGATTATGCTGCCTCATACATTTGCCTTTTCCTCACTTCCCACATTGCAATGGCTTTTATTTCTTCAAATTTAACAATAATTAGTAAAAGCCCAGACTGAGCCCAGACTCTGAACTACTTAGTAATAATGAAGCAATGTTAACAACCATCCTTAATCATTCAATACTAACAAAAAGTAAATTGAGTCAGACACCAGCATTAAATAATAAAATGGCAACTTTTTTCATGAAGGAGTTCACTAGACATAAATGGAGAAGACACATTTAAACACACCCACATCCATTTACTTTCACACCTGTGTAGCAGGTACCAAGCAGATTGAGGGAGGAATATCCCATGACTGAAGGTTCATCAGTGTTCTCCATTTTTCCATTGTTTCTTGACCAATGTTAACATTTCTGAGAAATCTACTGCAGAGTTACTGCAAAACTGAAGAAAAATTATAATCTTTTCCAATAACTGATTCCCCCTTGTATTTTTGCAAATGTCTATGCTTTTTCAGGTAATCAGTTTTTCTTCTTTCAAAGCCAGTTTTTTCTTCCCTTTTGAAGGCAACACATGGCAGCCAACTAACAGGGCAGCGTTGTGTGCTGAGATAATCTGATTTCCAGGCCTTAGCTGGCGTTACCCTTACAAAGCCCCAGCCCAACATCCTGACTGAGAAGGCAGTTGCCAGCTATGGATGCTGGCACCATGAACGAGCGCCAGATCAAGAGCCTCCACCAGAGACGGAAGCGCACTCTGTCTGAGACCCCTCTATACAACCTTGTGAGTGCATGCTAACTGGAAGTAACTAGAAGCATTTCTAGCATGAAAAATACAACCTTTAATTCATCTTTTGTGGAGGGGCGGGATGCAAGAGATCGTGGGTGGCAATGGCTGCTGCTGGTGCACTAGCAGGGGATTTGGTGCAGGTGTAGACAGACATACAAACCTTCCCAATTCTCTTTTCTTTTCCTCTGGGGACCTGCACAGGCCGTTACCACTCTGCAAACCTTGCTGACACCGTTGAGTAGGATTACCTTCATCTCTGTGGCTTCAGATCATTCCCATCGTCTGTTCTTGGGAGCATTTACCAACACTTGGCTGTTCCTCTTAATGAATATCCTAATCATCAAAACAGAGGCCACTACTCCTGGGCTCCAAGGCTAGCAATTTTTTAAAGATTTTAAAATAAGACAAGACAAGAACCTGCTGCCAGCTGTCAGAGCTGCATTGAGAAATGGAGCAGCCCCAGCCTGATCACCCACATCTGAAACCAGGATCTTCACTGATGGGCACGAAGTGAGCCTCCACCTCCTCTTCTCTGTTCTGGAGTGGTGCCTAGAGAAAAGCAATCGCACTCCTTTGCTGAGGCCACGTGCAATGGAAGAAAGCTGTAATTGTTCTGTTTGTTTGCTTATTTCAGCAAGAAAAAAGAAAAGCTTTGGCTCAAATCAAGCTGAAAAGTGCCCCAGACTGATGAGTTATTCATATGGACCTTAAAGAGCATAGCACCTGAAAGACACTGCTTTCCACGTGGCCGCATTGCAACCACAAACACCCCTAGGTGTCACGTCCCCTACCCTCTCCCTGGGAGCTTCAGAAATCCTAGGAGGGGGAAATCTGCATGGTCTGGGCTTCCAGTGAGGACTGGTGTCCTGTTTCATCTTCTCCTGCACCAGACTTTGCTGTTAATATTTGCAGCCTTGCATAACATCAGCCATACAGAAACAGAGCAAACCAATCCCTTTACAAATCATCCTCCCTTCTCCTAGCAGCAGCAAGGCTGGTGAAAGTGCAGCTGCAAAAGTCTGGTTTCTGGGCAGCTGGGATCCAGCAAACATGAATTTGGAGCTGCTGCACCGTAGCAGATACTGCTGGGATTGAAAGATACGCCTTCACCCAAATGTTTACTCCTCCTCAGCCCTCTCACCTCCCACGCTCCTCCAGCGCCTCTCCTGGCTTCCCTCACCCGCCAGCTCACAGCTCTGGGGTTCTCTGCACTGTTTTCCCTTCTCTCCAGGGACTGAATCTGTTCTCATATCTATCGTGTTGTATTTTTCATGTCACTCCCTCACCACCCTCATCCCCCACCCCAACACTCTGGCTGTGGATCTCCCATCCTGGACTGTGACCTCCCCAGCAGCCTCCACCACCTCTCCAGCACCCAGCAGGTAGAGCAAACATCTTCCATACATCTGTTAGCTGGTCTTCCTCTCACCTTTGCCTTCTGCAGGGCTTGGATCTCTTCTTTGGAAGCTCTGCAGACCTTCATGCTGCCATCATGAGTCCCCACGGAGACACATCTGTCCCTGAACTCTGGGATTTGCTCCTTACGATTCCTCTGCCCCCCATCTCACCATCCTTAGTGTGTTTTCATTAAATGTCACTCTTCACCAAGCCCCCATCCTGCTGCTTACCTGCCACTTCCACCCCTTTATCTCATTGCTACCCTCAGAGGTCACCTCTTTGGTCTTGCTTTCCACCAGCAGTGCAGTTGCTCCCCAGCCACAGCATTGCTGTGTTTGTCTCCCTTCCCCAGCCCAACGTTTCACAGCCTTTCTTCACTGCCTGCTTGCATCAAGAGCAGGCATACAACCCTCACATAGCACCCAGCGGTCACAGCCTTTCCAGCAGCAGCAAACACCCCTAGGTGCTACTAAGCAGTATGTAAATGCAACTCCATGAGCACCGCCTTCTGTTTCATTTTTGTCCCATTGGCACAACTGGCTTGCGTTGGCAGGATGTGGTATCAGACAATATCTTGCCCGTGATTTTTCTCTTTTCAATTGACTGCCTTTGTGTGCACTGATTTTGTAACGGCCTCAAGCTTTCTGCTCTGTGAAATCACGTTTCAGCCACTGCAGTTGCAGCTAAAGAGTAAGAGCCCTGCCTTTACTTGCAGCTGTACTTATGAATGTTTCTTTCATGCATCCAGAAAACATCAGTTCTGATCTGAAAAATCAAGTCATATAAAAGTAGCTGAGTTTGAGCTGCAAAAAGGAAACCAGGCTGTGATTTTATACCCATAATCACACAAATCTGAGAGTGATTTACGGCTTTGCTACAAGCCACAGTATGCAGAACCTTCATCTACACAACCCAGACATGGATCCAGCTCCAAAAACTAACCAAGATTTTAGAAGTCCATTTCAAGATGATGCTTAGTTCTGCTCATGCACCCAGATGCCATGGCATATCTAAAATACTATGCCTGCAACCAGTCTAGGATGTGTTTGCATGAAGACACTGTTCCTCCTACAGTATGAATAAAAGGGGAAGGTAGGTAACTGTATTTTTCAGGGACTTTTTGATGTAAACCTCTACTGATAACCCTGGCTGAAACAGCAGGTCCATACAGAGAGGCGTATGATTTTTTTTTAGCCTTGTGCTCATAGAAAACTGACAAGAAGAGGTGTAGAGGCACCCACCTTCCACTGATGCCAACCCATTTAGGTAACTTCAGCACAGGCTGATTTGCAATTGTTAGGCATGTACATTTTTAGCTGTGCTCAAATTCCTGCTCTTCCACCCACTTTCTTCATTAGCATATTAGACGCCCCCATGGCTTACTTTAAAATGGTCTATAAGTCAGGCATGTGTGAGGGAAGGTGGCTCCATTTCTGCAGCTGAAGGCAGCTGAAATCTTCCCCTTCGAGATGGGAGAGAGCACTGGAGGGTAAGGGACAGCCCCACGGGAAGGAGGCCAGCTCCACAGCCTGCCTCGGCTTCAGGGTTATTGCCTACGGTAGGATGGGGAGCAGAGGTCACCAAGAATGCTCTACTTATTCTGATTGCAGCCCTAATAATAGTTTGTATGGAAACCTATATATATACATCCATACATATTTTCCATATTTTTTCCATATATATATGTTTGGAAGCCAGATGCCTTATTAAACACTCACTTTGTGCTCTGCAGGTAGCTCACATGCCAAGGGTTGGCTGCCTTTGGTCAGCCTCTGACTGTGCCTTTTGGGTATGGTGAGCGGCAAAGCCATGAGACGAGGTGTCCTCTGCTAAACCCACACCCCCGTGCAGGCAGCGCACCCGTCACTAGACGTCACTGCGGCAGCTGCCTAGGGCCAGCAGTCCTGCTTGGATGTTGCAGTGTCACCACAAGGATGCGTGCCTTGGATTTATCATTCTGTATTTTCAACCTGTTAATTTAACGTAGTGTTTGCCTAGGCTTCCCTGGGGTTTTTACATTACAAATCTTGTGGCAAACCTCTAAGGGGCTGTCCCCAGAAGGTATTTCTAATGATACTGTGGGTAGGTGTTGTTCCAGTCAAGCAGTCAGCTGCTTAGGACAGTGACAAATTGCTATCTCTTTCCCCATCTGTCACGAATCTCCCTTTTCTCCTTTTCTCCTCCTGCCTCTTCCTCACACTGCATTTCTCCCCCAGCGTCTCCCCTCAGCTGAGCTGTTGCACCTACACAGAAACACAACCCTTGGCTCTCAGTGGCATGGATCCTGTTGCATTTGGGAGAGCTGGAAACATAATGGACAGGTGGGAAGGGACATGGATGCTCCTCAGCCAGGGCTCTGCTCTCGCTGCATGCAAAAGCCCCGCTACTCATGGCCTCCTCTTCTGCTGTATGACCTCCCTCTGCCATCACCTGTCAACAGCTTCATCCTTTCGGAGATTCTGTGTAGTTATTGCCAGAGGGAGTGGCTGAGGCCAAAAGCCGGCGAGTTCAAGCCCAGCTACACTGATGGTAGAAGAGCCTATTGAGATCCACCAGCCCTCGAGAGGTCAGCAGAGGCAGAAGATGCCCCTGGGCTTCATGTTGCGGAAAGCCCTGATGGTACATTGACTTTCTCTTTTTTCATGTTTTCCCCCTGATCATCTCCCACTGGTCACTGTGTGTGTTAGTTTGGTCACCAAACCAATAGAGATTCTGTCCCTGACAAAGCCTAAAGGACTTTTTTCCTGCACTCCCAAAAGTAAGGCGAGGAGAAGCACACAAGGAAGAGACTGGGGTCCTTACCAGTGAGCAGCCCTCTCCCTGCTGCACAAATCCTGATTTCAGAAGCATTTTGTGTACCACTCACTGCCTCACTGCTGGCCCCAGGAGTAGGTCTAGGCTACAGATTGCATAAAGTGGCCAATATCCCTGCTGTATTTCCTTCTCTCTCTTTTTTCCCCTCACTTCCCTGTAACTCCAGTGCCACTCCCTGTAATTGCTGCAAAAATGTAATTGCTGCTCTGTGTAATTGCTGCAGAAACAATCTGAGCTGTCATTGACTTACATTGTTCACACATCAGGAGAAACTGGCAGATCAGATTCACCCCACCTAAATCAGGGACCTGCAGCATATGCATCTACATCTGAGGCAGGTATTGAGGCTCCCAATATAAACAGTGGGGACCTAGAAAATACAGAAGAATGAAATTTAAGGTACAAGTCACCCATCCAAGTGTATGTTTCAACTCTAGGATGAAAGTAATCATGCATTATATCCATGGACAGGATCAAATATATCTCTGTCAAATATGTAAAGTAACACCTGTATTCAGGGCACAAAGGCAGCTTTAGAGTAGACACCTAAAGCTAGGCAAGAAGATCCCAGACAGGGTCTCCTGGGAGGGAAATCATGACTTTCAGATCAGCTCTGTTACGCCTATTTTGAATTTAACTGGACTTACCTTTGCTTGCACAAGGTCCAGTCCTGTCAGCTAGGCAGTTACCTAGCAAGGAATACTACGTCTTATGTGAACAAGTCCTTTCATCCTCTGTGCTGGTGCGGCCTCACCTCGAGCACTGTGTGCAGGTTTGGGCACCACAGCACAGGACATGAAACTATTAGAGAGTGTCCAAAGGAGGGCTAGAAAGATGGTGAAGGGTCTAGAGGGGAAGATGTATGAGGAGCGGCTGAGGTCACTTGGTTTGTTCAGCCCAGAGAGGAGGAGGCTGAGGGGAGGCCTCATGGCGGCCTGCAGCTTCCTCACGAGGGGAGCGGAGGGGCAGGCGCTGATCTCTGCTCTCTGGTGACAGTGACAGGACCCAAGGGAAAGGCATGGAGCTGTGACAGGGGAGGGTCAGGCTGGGTGTTAGGAAAAGGTTCTTCACCGAGAGGGTGGTCGGGCACTGGAACAGGCTCCCCAGGGCAGCGGTCACAGCACCGAGCCTGCTGGAGTTCAAGAAGCATTTGGATAACGCTCTCAGAGATATGGTCTGATTTTTGGGTGGTCCTGTGTGGAGCCAGGAGTTGGACTCAATAATCCTTGTGGGTTCCTTCCAACACAGGATATTCTATGATTCTATAGGCTGTGGCACATGTTAGCTATACGTCCTCGCAGCAAATGGCAGCAAATCCTCATGCTTCTCTAACTGTGTCTTTGCCACAGGAACTTAAAAAAAAAAAAAAAAGAAATTCAATGGGAGAATCGGCTTTCTGCAGGAGACTGGCATGGTGTCAGTCTTGTGATGGCTGGTTTGGACATTGAGCATCTTCCAACGGGCGGATTGGCTCCTGTGTGCTTGTGCCTTTACCCCCTCGCTGGAAGGTGCGGTTGTGGCATGTGTTGTGCTGGATTTTCTAATACACACATGCATGCATTTTACTCAACGCTAAATTAGCAAGGACAAGTTCAAAGATATGTGCCCACCACCACCAATTATCTCCTAGTTGCAAATAAGTTTCAGCTAGCTGCTTTGCATACAGAGGGCTGATCTCAGACAGGCATTGCTTCATCCTAGTCGTAGGACTGGCTCTGGAAATTTTATAATTGTGGAAGAGGTCGATGTTATGTGGATATTGTTGGTGTTTGACTTCATGTCATTCATAAAGTAGCAGATATAGTTACTGAACAGGATGCTTGTGCAAGTCTATAAATGAGGGAGAATAGTAATTAATGGGTAGTTTCCCCTTATCACATGGTTTCATCTTTCCAGGAAACACTCAAACCATTAAGAAAGACCCCAGCTATCTCTCACAGGAATGGGGACAGACATTAGCTTCATTTTTGTGCCCTGATTTAGGTTTATTCCACTCCAATGGAATTAGCTTAAATTAGATGAACTTCTGGCTGGCCTTTCATTTCTTCATCAGCCTGCTCTGGAACTGAGGCTTGAAGCTGTACAATAGCTAAGTTATACGCTGTTTTGAGACTGTGAGCAGAGATGCAAGCAGAGAATGCAAACAAGACACAGGTCGGTGTGTCCCAGCAAACAGACAAGGTATTTAAGAATACCTGATGCAGATATAGGTGCTTGGAGTTGCCCTTGTGGCTTTGCAGCTCAGTGTGCATGCAGGGGTAGGATTCAGCATCATCACCAGAAACTGGTACCAGCTTGTCATGGGGATAATACAGTGTTGGCATGGACTTGGAAGAATTACTTTTCATCACATCCCCATCAGTCATTATTTTCTACTGTCGGTACTAAAATTTCTGCACAGACCCCTGCTCTGGTACAGAGCGTTCAAAACAGATATGACAATGGCAGCAAATGAGATGGGAGCCATTTAAGGACCATCACGTCACTGATTCAGGTTAATGTACACAGACACTGACCTGCTGGGCCTCAGGTTGTTCCACTCTTGCTCTCTGGTATATAGAGCATTCACATAGTTCAGCAAGGCAGAGCAGATTTGGTGCATTTGCCCACACAGAAACTGCAGAGCTGGACAACCCCACATCTATGCAGAAGGGCAGCCAGAGGGGGATTACACTGTACCTGGAAAACATGCAGCCACTGCCTTGCCTCAGGATTGCATTCCCTTTGTGTCGCTAGAATACAGCAAAAGGAATTAATTAAAGGCTGAAAATCCAACCCACTATTATTAAATTCCTGAGGATGAGCTATTTTTAAGGTATATAAATATTTGGCAGAAGTTCTTAACAATTCTCTTTTAAAGGATTTTTTTTTTTATGTAAGCTAGGTTTAAGGAGACTTCTCTGCAAACTCTAACAAAGTGCAGGCTGCTCTCAGGTTGTCTCACACTTTCATTAAAGCTGTGATGTAAGTAAGTGCAAGGTCCAAATGGCAGGAGGTCCCAGCAGCTGAGCTGTGGGGACAAGAGCTCTCTGTGCGCCGCTGTGCCGGTTCCTGGCTCAGTCACACTCCACCACAACCAATGCTGGGGTCAAAATGCCCGCTTTCTAAAATGCATCAACCTAACTTCATACATAGCATTCATCATAACATAGATTTTTTCCTTGTGAATAACTAAAAAAAAAAAAATCCATTTTTCCCCCTACATTGAAATTAGATGTCAAGAAAGAACTATCAGTTTCAGTGGTATAAATTATTTATTTACTAATACACAATTAAAATTTTAAATGAGTTTGACACACTCAAGATCCTATAAACATCATTGTGTGGTACAGGATTTCTCAATACTTTGGAAAGACAAGGCATGAGAAATTAATCCAATGTGCGTTTTCATATTAGGAATTCATTATATAGAAGTTTAGTCACAACCACAAATAAAACAAGAATACAAATCAAATTCTGTACCACACAATTTTTAGACTATACAACAGAATGATCACTTAGGATGAAAAAATATAAACAATTTTCTTTCCTTATCTTCCACACAAGCAATTCAGAAAACATGTTAATTCATGCGTAACACTTTGGATTTGCTAACATTTTGAGTGATGCAGGCAAGATTTGCAGACACCTGGCCATCCAGCACTGCCCAGAAGATAATGGTCTTCTCAAAAAAATCAAGAGGAACCTGGCTTAAAATAACAGTCAGTCTACAGCAAGGAAATATTTCAGTAGGATCAATGACAGCTTTTCCTGTGTTTTAATTGGCATTGGATTAGGGTTCACAAATCCACCGGTTGCTCAGTACCCTGATGCCACGATGCTAAGCTTGGGATGCTGCTCCAAGAGCACAGGCAGAGAAGTATTTGGATGTACCACTTGCTTTTGCTGCAGGGCAAACACCCACACCATCCGCAGAGCAGCCCTGTTGTCACATTGGTTTGCTACATTCCCACAGAGCTTGGAAATCTGCCTGGTGATGCAGAAAATACGGCCGTTTCTACACCCAGCACAATGAGCTGCGGTTGGGAATGAGGAGTGGCTTGGACTTGCAACAGTTTTGGCTTCTGACGCTTATTGAAAAGGACCTGCCGTTGGGCTGGGGCCTTCCTCTAGCTGAGCCTTTGGAAACTTTTCAAAATCTTTGAGAACTGGTGAAAAGACTCCTCCGGGTGTTTGCATCACAGATGCTGCAGCAGGCTATTGCACATTTGTCTGGTCTCCCAGCCTCAGAGAACCTTAAGACAGACGATTTTTAATAACAATATTCACTACCAATACTGTGTCAGAGATGGTATGAGCCATAGCACCACTGCTGAGAAACAACTACAGGCAAGGATTTCAGTTTTGTGGTGAAAATCAAACTACTTCCAAAAAAAGCAAAATAGGCTCATGATTATCTCTGCACCAAGGAGACAGGGAGGCTACTGGCTGAGCCACTGCCTTTTGGTAGTTTTCTGTTAAGAAAGTAAATTACAGCATAAGAAGAGGAGGAATAAAACAATGCACGTGATAGCAAAGGCAAGAAAAGAGACCAAAACTTTCAGGCAGAGAATTAGTGCAAGAAGGACCCAGCAGCCTTGAAAGACACTAAATAGCCCCCAGAAGACTTTCAAGGGCATGAGAAAGTGCATGGTGCAGTCAGGTATTGGCTACTTCCCATGGAGCAGTAAATCTCTTGCAAAGTCCCTTTGCAAAGCCTGTTTTTGTGCCTTCATAAAACAGCGGTTATTTGTCATGCAGTCCCCAAGAGCTAAATTGTGCAGTGGTTTATTTTGCATGTCTGTTATATCACAAATCTGTTGACAGGGCACACTGCTATAGTAATCCTGAGGGGGAAGTCCCTTCTCTAGTTTGCCTATATGTATATTTTCTATTCTTCACAGAGCTTTTAAAACAATAAACAAGAAGACTGTCACTGTTGGGGAGCCTGTGAGGCTGAAACCACTACAACTGGAAGCTCAGATGCCATGACAACGAGTGAAATATGAGAGAACTGGTATAATAAATAAAATTCAGAATGCTGCAGGATTTTCTGTTTGTTTTTTTTGTTGTTGTTGTTGCTGTTTTTTTATCTCACTGGCATTACTATTTTTTACAGTTTACTGTTGGAGTACTGATGTAGGTCAGTGGATCTCCCTCATCCATATAAAAGAATGGGAACACTAAATTCCCCGTTTATGTATCATTGTGGGCTTAAGAGTAACTCCCTTTACAAGCGGTGTTTCAACAGCGGAAAACTGGGAAAAGCAAAAGAGAAATAAAGCCACAAAAAAACCTGATTATCTTTAGGAAATAACTGGCAAGATAAAGGATTACGCTATCAAGGAGTGCTTCAATTGGGCTGCTTTTTTAATTGCAAGTAGATTTCATTAGTAGTGGAAATCAGGGGATAATGAGGCAACTTATAGTCATATTATAATGTTGAAGTCATGCAGTAACTAAAACTGGACAACATCCTTAGCAAAACCAAGGAAAACATCAGACAGAGACAGGCTACCCATATTGTTTTTTTTTAACTCCTCGACCTGCGGCAACTGATTCCAGCAGGTTTAGTTTTTCTTTTCTGCCAGATATTGAAAAGGAGAGTTAATGTTATTATTTCTAAGTCCAAGTAATGAATTTCCATGAGTCCTAGCTAAGAAGTCATTGTTTTAAACAGTATGTCAATAGCTGGTATAACAGTGCAGTGCAGGGAGGAAGGTTTTCCCATGTTCCCTTGTTTACAGGATTTCCAGGTATTGTGCCAAGATTTTTCCCTATGTTAAAGAAAACTCCGTTATCCAGATCCTTCATTTTCCTGCATGCAGCCTGACTCTCCCATGCTGTCAAATTCCCTTTGAATCCTTGATACAGTCAGACCCATCTTGCTGCACACAGTATTTAAACACAGCATTTTTTTTTGCCTTCTTTTTCCTCTGCTCAGCAGCTTTCAGAAAGAAAAGAGACCAAAGGTCAATAACTGTCCTCAAAAGGTTGTGAAAGGACAATCATAAATGTATGTTTCCCCATGGGTGAACATACCCTGTCCACATGCTACCTTCATTTTAAATTAACCAACAAGTTCTACCAGCTAAGGATGCATAGAGGCTGGAAAACCAAATGCTCTTGAGCTGTGTCCACCTGACCTTCACATGCGCAGCAACCCAGCTCAAGCTGCAGGGTTTCAAGCGCAAGATGTGTCTTGGATCCCATGCATTTTGCCTGTTTAGTGACCCCCGGTAGGTCTCTTACAACTGCTTGTTAGTGCAGCCCTTGTAAACTTCCCACCTCCTCAAAGGTCTTCGGCAAGCGGTTTCACCGGTCTCATACCGTGGGCTGAAGAACCACCTCTTTGAACTGAGCCTGGCTTCTCCAGCTTCATCTGGTGTCCCCTAAGTCTTGCCTTAGACTAGAGTGAACAGTCCATCCCTCTCCACCCTTTCCATGGCACTCAAGGTTTTTAGGACTTCATTATATCTCCCCTCAGCTGTCTCTTTTTCCAGCTGAAGAATTCTGTGTTGCTCACCAAACGTCACTTGGGTGCATTTCCACAATGTACGATTGCTTCATCTAAAATACTGACCAGAGATTAATAAAGACAGTAATTACTGTATTTGAGGTTCAAGCTTTTACCTGTATGAGGTTGGGATTTGATTCTCCAAAACACACAAAAAGTGCAAAATATGTCACGGGTCACGAAGCCCTTTCTTGAGTTTTACTCATGTAATGTTGGTCTTCATTAGAACAAAGCTATTAATTTGCTGGAAGATAGGAAAAAATGTGGCCATTTATCTGTGCAAAGAAATAGCCTATCACAGGCAATTATTAGCAAAATGTTACCAGAAAAATAAGAAGAAACAAACATGGGAAAAACACGTTAAAAATACATGGATGTTTTAAACATTTTCTCATAATCACTGTGCTATCACTGTTTTGTTCTGTTCTGTCCCGCACACATGATATACAGTACAACATGAAGCAACCTACCCTCTGGATCAAAAGGAGCACACAGTGCAGAAGCTTTCCCCCTTTATCTCTTCATCCTCAGCACAGGTATAGTCTGAGTGCTTGCAAAGCCAACCCGCATACACTGCGCTATGGCTCTGCTTTAGCAGCTCGGTCCATCACAGTGTGGGATCCAGTTACATCAGTTTCCAAGCCTGTTTACCCACTCCTACCTCTGATTTCAGTTGCTGCCAGCTGTGCTTCCCTGGCAGGGATACCTGGCCATGCTGGGAATTGGGCTTGGATAACCAGCTCATTTCATTCACTGCCATGAGAAAAAAATATTCAGCTACCATCCAACAATGAGAGCCTCAAAATGCTATTGTGAATTCCCCTAGTATCCAACATCGTTACACCACCATCATTGTAGCGCGGCTCTCGAACTGGTTTTAATCTTGAAAGATTTTAAAATACCAGCTACTCTTATAGCACATATCCTCATTCAGTCACACACTGTGTTGAGCCTAATGTTAACGAGCGTTTCCCTCAATAATAAGTGCAAAATCACTTATTAGTGAAAAAGAATTAAACTTGTAAAGCTAATGGGTGCTATATCCATTTATATCAGTGGTGTATTTAATGTATAATTCTTAAGTTTTAGGAATCATACTTTACTGTTGTAAAATTCTGTGTAGCTCTTTCTCGTATTACAAATAGATTTGAGTTTGAGAAACTGAGTACCAGTCTCCAGTATTTTCTGCTATTCAGAAACTTCACAATTGTTGGTAGGTTTTAGTAAGAAGGAGCAAAGAAAAAGAAGTTAATGAATAATTACATTAATGCTTTAGACTTCCTGCCTGTTTGGCTCTGCAGCCTGGGAGCTATGCAATACAACTTTCTGAGTCCCAAAATAATTTCAAAGCAGTGAACCACCAGAAGGTATCAATACATATACTCAATATTGTTTCAAAGAGATGAACCGAGATCCAGCACTCTTCGTGTACCCTTTCGCTTGTCCAGACTCACAACCTCTTCTGAAGAAATGGGAAATGAGGAAAAGGAGAACACGGCAAAGCAACATGTTAAGTAGTATCTTTTCTTCCTCAAAACTCTGCCCAAGGCTAGAAGATGAACTGAAAACAGTATCAACGACAAGAATGAGTGGCAAGTAACTGCTTATTGAAAGAACAGTAACAAAATCCAAGACAAAAGCCAAGACACCAAGAGTAGTGCTCAGCAGGGACTTGGATGGCCCTCCCACTACAGTGTGATTAGCACGTACATTTCTGCCGTACATTTCTGCTATGGAAACATCACCGGTGTTGGCAATGGGAGCAGCTATTATTCCCAGCACAGGAAACTCACAGCTTTTTTTTTTCCTTCTTATTGCTTGTGTAATAAAGGTCTTATTGCATGCATCCAGCCAGATAATCCGTTAGACAAAAGCGAATTTCACCTGGACCTCTTCCCAAATGGTATGAGACAGATAGGAATATATTAATAAAATAATCGTAATCTTTTTCCAACAGTAACTGAATTTACTTCTACTTCAAAAATCTACCAACACACAGCGAATCCTGCAGACCAGGAAAAACATTAGAAGATTAAACTGAAATCTTCTTAAATAAAAAGTTTAGACAGGGGAATTTAAAGTGAGTTTGTCTTTATTAAAGACAAGAAAGGTAGGGGTGGAAGTCATAATTTTAATTGCACTGTGCAACAGAATCTTGACAGGGAAAATGATATATAAACAGTAAGAGAACAAAAACCAAATAGTTCAATACTTTCATTGAAATACTTTTTTTTTTTTCATTCTACAGGTTCTAACTCATATCAGAACAGACGGTCAGGCTCATTGAAGGCAACAGGTACTGAAAACAACTTACAACTCGCAGAAACATGTCCCTAAGGCATATCTCCATTGCTGCTGATGCCAGGTAAAAATACCAGAACTCTTAATTAAAAACAGAGACTTAAACAAAAGTAGCTTTATACTGATTCTCAGTGCCCTTGTTCTTCTCACTCTTTACAGCAATCAGAGATGGAAGGTCTGATGTCCTATAAACTCCAGTCCTCATCCTCCCTTGGCAAGATCTCAGTTCAGAGATGTAACCCTCAAAGCTGAGGTTCCCTTCAGAATCATCACAGAAGCGTGTGCCAGTGTCTTCCAGTTTGACTCCGTCCACATCAATTATCCTGTTCACAGGCAGCTCCTTACCAGGGTTCTCTCTCACACCAGGATTAACGCTTCTGCTGGTCTTCGCTTTGAGAGATGTTTGCTCACAAGGGTTTCCTGAAGTCCCCTGTGAATCATTTTTCTTTCTGTGGTTTGCACCTGATAGAAGAATTAGAAACAAACAAACTAACTAAACACAAAACACAAAACAGAAGAGTTATCTTTCTTCTGGTTTTTAGCGTTTTCCATATTGCAACCTCCTCTGAGGTCCTAAAGGTAGATCATCAGCTGGGATATTCCTCCACCCCGTCACGGAGACTGCCTGAGGTACCAAGCACATAACAAAAGAGTAGATCTCAAAGGTACATATGATGTTAATATAGATCTGTCTTAATTTAGCATTACTCAGAGTTTTTTTAAAAACTCCCTTAAAAAAAAAAATAACTACTTAGCATAAATCTGTACACCTTAGAATGAAAACACACCAGCAAACCCAAATGTGAAGGAGGAAGATACAGAACTCCCAGTTGGGCAGAACGGGAGATGTTCCTTCATTTGAATTGGCCTCCAATACCAGATCCCTGCTGAGATATTATTTCACGTGGCTAGAGATTAATCTTTCTCTAACAGACTTAGGCTGCTTTAAAGTTTCAGTTCGCTGTACTGAACTGCAATGTAGCAATTATGGGGGACAGCTTACAGGACAAGAAGAAAAGAAATAGCTTAGTTTGCTGAAGAGCTTAAGCATTTAAAAAAACACCTGAGCTATGTGTGATGCTTTAACCCCAGAGCTTCTTTTTGGTATAGCATTCCTAAAATCACCATTTAACAATGGATTTGGGCCTATTATCTAGAACCAACCCTGCGGAGCCATCACTGTCCCAAGTCTTCCTCATTCCCAGCACTGGCTGCCTCACAGATTGTGCAGTGTGAAAAAGAAGTGCCTTGGGATAGACACATTGGGCTTGATATTCAAAGACTTGCACCAACTAGAAGATATGTAATTAAAAGAAAAAAATCTGCCAATGTGCTTTGTCTAACCCAAAAAACATGACTTCCTTGTTACTAAAAACAGGAGCAGTTTTTTTCAGAGCTGGGATGGGAAGTTGAGGTTAACCGTAGACTAAAACCCTGAGCACCAAAAAAAGGTTAGTTTTGTTTTAGATATGACACTGCAATCTGCTAGGCCCATATTAAAGTAAACGCAGAGAAAACCGTTCTGGCTGTTTCAACAGGCAACAAGAAGGGAAGGGTGAAGAATGAGCGGCTTTCAACATTTGCACCATGACTATCAACATGACTTCTGTAGCTGAGGTGCCCTTACCATAACAACGTAAAGGGGTAAATTTGCAGCGATAATTTTCATTCTTTACTACTTTTACTAGACCACCATGAAAAAAATAGAAATACTTTCAAGACACAAAGGCAGACACGAGAAAGGGCTCCCATGTGCAATTTAATTTCTTTTTTTCCACATGTAACAGCTGGTCTTTTAAAACACAATATCTTACCCAACATGCCTTACCTAAAACATTTTAAAACTTTTTGCTACCGTACAAACAAGTGCTGACCCTCACATTTAGCCACACAAATCCCATGAGAATTGTGTGGTTAAATAACAGAGCTGGCTTTGAAATCCCTTGTGTTTGTTCCATAAAGTGATCTGTACGCTGTTCTTTGTCAGAAAAATAATTAATTAATAATATAATGATCATAACCAAGAACTTTTTGATGTGGAGAAGGGGGAAAATGCAAATGAAAGGACAAAAAAGCTATTTCATACGGTTTCAATCAAATCACTCTGGGGCCTTCTCAGGGTTAAAGCTTTTTATTTAATCAAAATAAGTTAAAATTCTAAGTAATAAAATACTATCGTAGTGCTTAAGCTATAGTGCAGCCCTACAAGCAACAATGCGGATATTTCACATCACCAGTACTTGCCTTTTTTCACATCTAGAGTAAATACATCAAACCCCAGAGAAATCAGCCAAGCAATAGCAGAGAAGGCAAAAAGCTTGCTCAGCCCTGTCAGCCCAGCACAACTCCAGCCTACCAAATTACAGCTAACATTTAATGGAACTATATTACACTTTGTGTTTACATCTTCATACTGCAAACAGAACATCGGCTTAATTTTAACTGCTGTTTGCATGGCTGTGGTGTAAAACGTTATTCTTCTATTCTAAAATGTTTATCTTACATGACTGTACTAACTGGAACTCCTGATCTTTTTAATCCACTATTCTATGCCCGTTGAGGACATCTCTGATTCTCCTTCCGTGTTGGTTTAAAAGAGATACTCGCTTCTGAAAAGCTGTACTAATGATGAATCACAACACATAGTTTGCATTGACAGAGCATGAGTCATCCAGCAGTCTTTTTATTAAGAATACGTCCTTCTCTCTAATGCAAAAACATTGATGGTGGAGTAAGGTATCGTAGCTCTGTTGCTCTGAACTCAGCTGAAATAGTTTCCACAGACAAAAGACAGTCTGCATTAAAAGGGTTCAACAAACCCCTTTCCTGCTGAGGAATACTATGGAAAGCATAAGTATTACTATATTTACTTGGTTGCCAAGTCTTTCTACAACTGCAGATAAGACATGCCATTGAAGTCTTGGATTATGGTGTCACGGAGTCACCGCACGGAGCAACTGGGCTTTCAAGTAGTCTATCAGGAACAAAGCAAAAATCGGGTTAATGTTAGCTCTCAGGCCTCACAAGACAAACCCATCTGAAGAGGAATAAACTGGTACTACGCGCAGCTTTTCCTATTAATGGCCTTATCACCAGCAATCCCTCTGAAGAATCTAATAAATTACTACTACAGACAGGACAATAACACGGAAGGCCTTATCTGAAATACTGGTTCAAAAGAATACAGAGTTGCTAAAGGATAATATCGTGAAGATGATTACTCCTTTCCTGGCAGGGTAGAAAAGATCTTGGCTCATCTTTGCCAAACAGGAGGGTTGCTTCAAGCATAGTGCTACACTGAAAAAATATTTTAATGTGATTTTTTCCTCATTTTCCAAAGCAAAACATTTACAAAGGAAGTAAGGCCACTTAGTACAAATAATAGAAGAGATTCCCAAAAGCAGCTTGTGTTAAAATGGATCCCTCGAGTTTTAAAACAGACTCAGGATCTGCATGTACTCGGTGGAACTTTGTAATGAGGGTAAAATGATCACAGAATCACAGAATCACAAGGTTGGAAAGGACCTTCAAGATCATCTAGTCCAACCGTCATCCTATCACCAATACTACCCACTAAGCTACTAAACCATATCTTGTAGCACCTTGTCCAGGCGCCTCTTAAAAACCGCAAGGGTCGGTGACTCCACCACCTCCCTGGTCAGGCCATTCCAGTGCCTGACCACTCTCTGAGAGAAAAAGTTTTTCCTGATATCTAATCTAAATTTCCCCAGGCGCAACTTTCGGCCGTTACCTTGAGCCCTATCATTAGTTATCTGGAAGAAGAGGCCAACCCCCTCCTCATCACAACCTCCCTTCAGGAAGTTGTAGAGTGCAATGAGATCTCCCCTGAGCCTCCTCTTCTCCAGACTAAGCAATCCCAGCTCCCTCAGCCGCTCCTCATAAGGCTTGTGTTCCATACCCCTCACCAGTTTCGTTGCCCTTCTCTGGACACGTTCCAGGGCGTCGATGTCTTTCTTGTAGTGAGGGGCCCAAAACTGAACACAGTACTCGAGGTGCGGCCTCACCAAAGCTGAGTACAGGGGGATGATCACCTCCCTGCTCCTGCTGGCCACACTGTTTCTAATACAGGCCAGGATGCCATTGGCCTTCTTGGCCACCTGAGCACGCTGCCGGCTCATGTTCAGCCTAGCATCGATCAACACTCCCAGGTCCCTTTCCTCATCACTGTCTTCTAGCCACTCTGCCCCAAGCCTGTAGCGTTGCATGGGGTTATTGTGGCCAAAGTGCAGGACCCGGCACTTGGCCTTGTTAAACCTCATCCCATTCGCCTCAGCCCAGAAGTCCAGCCTATCCAGATCCCTCTGAAGGGCCATCCGACCCTCAGGCAGATCGACACTACCTCCCAACTTGGTGTCGTCTGCAAACTTACTGAGGGTGCACTCAATCCCCTCATCTAGGTCATCAATAAAGATATCAAACAAGATAGGCCCCAGTACCGACCCCTGGGGGACACCACTCGTAAGGGGACGCCAGCTGGACTTAACTCCATTAACCACAATGATGCCTACAACACTTCTCCATTGGTCTCCTCATGTTCTCTTTTTGCCTAACAAACACCTGAGCAAACTCAGCTGTGTAG
Organism: Chauna torquata; assembly: GCA_013399475.1. Lineage (NCBI taxonomy): Eukaryota > Metazoa > Chordata > Aves > Anseriformes > Anhimidae > Chauna > Chauna torquata. The sequence goes on from VXAL01009338.1 coordinate 140,308, forward strand.
GGTACTATCTGCGCAGCGCAGAGAGCTTTCACAGATAAAATTTCCCTTTACTTTTTATTCTTGCACTTTAGTGACAAAAACTTCCATAGCTATCTCTGCAGATTGCTTTCCCTTGCAAAAAGCACATCAGAAATGACATTACATTTTCCTGAATATAATTTGTCAAACACCCTACCTAACTTCAGAAGGGAAAGGACACCAGTTCTTACAGCACTGTTTGCACAGACTGATTTCCAAAGAGACTGGAATAGCATAACCGTGTCTATCGGTAATCTTCGTGTCCCCTTCTAAGCGCTCCATGCAGCTGTAAGGGAATTTTCTCATGCATCTGATCTTGTTAAGATGCTCCAGCTGGTTTAAAGATTGGATGATGTGTATGTCTTCTTCAGTCTTAAAACTGGAGATCTGCTATTTCACAGAACCGCAGCTAAATGACTGTTTAGAAGGCTGTGCATATAGGTCTGCATTGTTCTAAAGGTTAATGATTGGGCAGCATTTCAGCTGGTCTCCTGATTTCCTTTACCAATGTTTCTCTTTTCCAGACACTTAGATTTTGTGTATTGTTCTCAAGCTCTCTAATATTATGATTATGGAAAATCTTCCTCTGTCTCTATAGACAAAGAGAATTTTTGTTCTTCTGTATAAGATACTCCTCAAGATCTAAGTAAGATCTAAGCAAGATATTGGAAGGCATTGTCTTTCAAGTAGGTTAAGACCAACAGAGCATTTGGCCAAGTTCCAGGCAAAGATGAGGTCACAAGAAAACCAGAAATTTCAAGAACAGGATTAACTGTCAAATGTAGATAGGATCAAATAGCCATAACTCCAATGGGGATGCTTGGGATTCATAGGTCCACACACATCTTCCATTGGATACGATGCAAATGCTGATAATATTTCTATGCAATAATTGTTAGGTCCATTTATACCCAATGTGCCAAATTTTATAGTTGTGGTTCATTTCTTAAAGCATAACTTAGACCAGATGTGAAATTCAGCACCTTTATTTTTAAGTGATCAATATTGGATCTAGTTCCACTCACACCATATTCATCTTTAAAAAAAAAAAAAAAAGTAGATGTTTGTTAAGTTTCACTGTAACAGTTGAGCTCTGTGTATTTGAAAGTCCATACTTAGTGAATTTCATATGTGATGGAATGTTAATACTATTCCACAATTTTCCCAACACCACTTCCATACAGACACCTCTTTCACATTGACCCATCATTTCACTTAGCATTCTGCCTTTGCTAAAATCCTATGATCCTATAACTCTGCTGCTTTCTATACCATTGATCCCAGGCATTCAACTTCTAACATGAGAGAGAGAGGATCAGATTTTCAGTTAAATATAATAAGCTCCAGTTTAATGACTTTGTGATGACTTACAACAGATAAGAATCTGTTTGAAGTATTTCATAATACTTATATTCTAACTCTTGTGAAAAGAAATCACCAAAGTTTTCAGGAACAATTATTGGAACCAGTTATTTACCAGCATATACCACCAACAAATGTAATTTTCAAATGACTGATCCAAATTCATAGACTCTGGTGTGTTCTTTACTGTGGGATACCAGACAGACACTGCTCTCCTCTCTGATTCAATGCAACAGACCTGTCCTAAGGTGATCATATGCTGGCTGAGAGAGCTTTTTTTTTTTTTTTTTTTCTTCATGAGACTTAAAAAAGGAGCTTTGCAATGGTCACTTCTGCAGCAGGCATTCCCCTTGATGTCCTAGAAATACTTCAGTATGAGTAACTCTTTCCTTTAAGATACATGTACTCCGGCATTTTCACACTGGGAAAGACACTTCTCCCTTCCTGTTCTAAACTGTTGTGAAATGGCACTTCAAAATTTTAGGCTTCCCAGACATGGATTCTTTTAAGTGGTGGATAAATGACTTGCTGATGTACTGTTAGCACTGTAAGCATTTTTTTTAAAGTTTGTCATGCTTCAGAAGGGAAAAGGATACTTCACATTTAAGATTTAGAATTCTGCAGGTTGAATTCCCTTCAAAAATTTCCTTCCTTTCATCTCTTAACTGACATAACATCGACGAGAAAGACCATTTAATAAGACGTTCCTAACTACAGTTTATGCTTAATCTTTCCAAAGGAAATTTGACTTACTATTTCACTTGCGTGATAAAACACCAACTGCATCCTATGCTTGGTGCCTTGAAATCTGACTCCCAAACAATGATGGATGGCATCAAGCTAGGAAATGGATTACTCCACAAAGCGGCAATACTCTGCATTACTAGTCTACTTACTTTTGTCCTGGAAAGTTCTAGAACACTTTTGCAGCATTCAGTTTAGAAACAGGGGGCAGACAGAAATTCTTTCATTGCTCTCATCTCAAAAGAATTCACAAGAAGACCAAAGCACAAGGCATCATTTGGAAAGACAAAACCTGAGTATGACATAGAAGAGGGAGCTGGTATGATTGCTACGGCTCACGAGCGACATAAGTATTCGAGAAAGGAAACCACGCACGCGGTGTTTGCTGGGGCAGTGACCTCTTACATGGCTACAACAGCGGTGGCAGGGAACTGCACGCAGCATCGTTTAAAAGCCAGGGACAGTCTGAGAAGAAATAAAATGAAAAGCTCTGAACTTCTATCCAGACTGACCTACGTTCCCTCAGTAACGCTGGGCTGTGTGCTTTCTGTTTCTCCACTGCTAAAACTGAAATAATTTTCAGTTGAATACTTTCCAAGCAAGACATGACAAAACATCTCTGCAACAGTCTACAAATATTTATCCCTCAGTTTGATCTTCCACCGTTCGTTGTTGACATTCGGTTTGCTTTTCCATCAGTACTTTTTAACAGTAGGTTTAATTATTGCTGAGAGTAATGCGTTGGGAAATAGTGGATTGAACTACTTCAATGAATTTTAATTTAATCTGCTATTTATTATGTTATTTTTCAATTAAGAAATTCTAAAATGTGGTTTAGCAGGGCTACCAGTTAGATTTCAACCAATAACTACGAAGTTCATTTCACTGTCCAAATGTAAGTAAGTCATGCTCTTGAATAGATCTGGTTTTAGCCTGTGTGCATTTGGTTCAAAGAGAAGTTGCAATTGCTCTAACATTTTATCCAATGAGTGAAATAATTTGTTAATTCCCTCTACAATGTGTATCTTGCTGTTTGACTGAAATAAGCTTGCATTTCAAATAAGCCTCAAGGCCTTTCCCGCTTCCCAGTTGTCTACTTATAACATAACTCTCCTTCTCCTTTGTTTATAGTTAATCTGTCATGTACTACATGTAATTCTCCCATGTAATCATGGTCTGATTAAAAGGGGATTAACAGTTTCTGGCCTTAGCATTCCTGGATCCTCATGAGTACTTCTTTACATTGATCCAGAATCCAATTATCTTCTATAAAATTACACATAACTGGTAAGGATATAATTAACCACTGGACAACAGCTTTTGCTAGTAATAATGATTTGCACTAATTGTACATCTTTTAGTTATAATCCCATCCTTTTCTTAATTTTCTTTTCATTTACGTTTTCATTTATGTGCTTATTTTGATTTACATAGGAAACATCACTGGATTTTCTCTAAAACATGCCACATGAATTAAGGGATTATGCAAAATATCAGTTACATAAAGTATTACAAAATTTATTACAAAAATAAGCTTATTTTGTGTCCTTCTTCATTATATATGCGTGAGTTTTTAATCTCTTTAACTATCACAAAGTTGTTTGCACTTGGAATTCATTACCCTTGAAGTTGAAATGTTTGGCAGACAAAAAGTCAAAGTCACAGAAACACAGCTGCTATCATCTGATCGCTGTTCCTTGGCTACAGTGTCCTGCACTCTTTCTGTGAACAATAAGGAAGAGCAGTTGGGAATTTTTTTTTTGTCATTGGGAACAATAGCCAGCCCCAGGCTCTGAGAGTCCACCCGGCATTTTATTTCTGTGCAAGCTTTCAAAGAGAAAAATCCTAGCACTGGTACTAACTATCCTGTTTCTCAGAGTTCTTTCCAATAAGAAAGCAAGCAAGTTTATTTTGAGGATGCTGCTGCCCATCTATTTTAGAAACAAGCAGTATCTTCAGAACAAATTAAGTAACTGTTTATATAGTCTAAATTCATGCTTTACCTTACGTATCCCTATTATTTAAGTATTATTACAGAGAGTTCACCATGTTTTTATTTTCCTTAGCTGGCTCTCTATCTTAACCAACATCATTATGTACCTACAAAAGGGATTTTCGAATAAACTCTTTATTCGATTAAATTGCTCCACCCAGTCTATATATCTACTCAAAAAAGTACCTTCTTACTTGGTAGGCAATAATTCCATTGATTGTAATTTCATCTTAAGTATATTTCTCACCCTACGTGCAAAAAAATGAAACTTTTTTTTAATAACAGAGGGAAGAACACTTTGATGGAATCAAACCTATAGTCTGCGTGTCTTGTTTACTGCTAATTACCCTATTTAAAGATGAAATGATACTTCCTGAAGAAACCCAGTTGATACTGAGACAAAATGCCCATTTACGTTGTTGTGGAGTCCACAACCACAGCAAGCAAATCGCTGGCCCCACGGAATAAACAATCCAGTGCAAGGCTCTGGCCTGATACTCACAGCTCCAGAGGGCACTGAAGGTGTGAAAAACTGCCTCTCCCCATGACAGCCATTTTTCACATGGATAGTGAATATGCCTAACCACCCGGGAAAAACTCATGGATAGGGAGGGCAACGTTCAAAGTTGCCTGGATTCTACCACGCAATTTAAAAAAATTAAACCCAGAGAGATTAAATCAGTTATTTAACACTTTCAAAAACAAATGCACCGCTTCAAACCAGTTATACCACACAATAATTATTTCTTCCACAGCTGGATACCACCAGCATTCTAGGCAGAAGCATGAAGTATTTCAGACAACCTTCCAATCCAGAAATCCTTGATTTTTAAAGTGGGAAATTTGCCAGAACTAGTAGGCTCATTTGAAAATAATTTTCTCTTGCTGAGTAACACAAGTAGAATCAATAATGATTCTTGTGCTGCAAACTGATTTGATAATATGTACTTTATAGCTAAATATTACTACAGTAATATTTGTTTCACTTAGCGTTAAGATGCATCCGTAAAATTATTCTCAAAAACTCTGAGCACTGCAAACCTAACTTTGCTGTTTTCCATCATCCACTTTGCCTTCTAGATCGTCCAATAAAAATACCTCAAGAGTTCCCCTTAACAGGGAAACATTCATAGAAATTGGCCTGGCTTTGCTCCATCAGCCTGCGGTCGGAGAACTGCCCCCTGCAAGCTTACGCACGAGGGGCTGCTTTGTACAGCCGGCCCCCATCACCTTGGCCCCTTGCCAGCATATATAAACCCAACAGACAAAAGCTCAACATACCGTGTAAGCATGCATGCTATTTGCCTTTATATCAATTTGAAACCAAGATTATTGTCCACTTCAAATTATGTGGTCGCTGTTTTTCACTTTCTCCCAACATTTCAGTTTAATAAACCAATCAAAAATGCATTTTCCATTGATAGGAGATTATGAATGGAGAACCATTAAAGCACTTAAAAAAGCAACCATTATTAATGATTTAGTCCTCTTAAAAATAGATTATTGACTGGAGATAGTCTCCAGCATTCTTCACTGTGATTACTATACATCATTTAACAGTCTTTCCATGCAAACTCCATGAAATCATGAAAATAGAAAAGTTTCCATAAAAATCAGGGTTTTTTTGTAGATTACAGTTCCTGTAAAATAGTAGCGTATCGTGAGAACAGTGTAAAATAGAGTTAGTGTATGCATCGAGATTGCAAGAAAGAAGAAAGGTGTGTTTTACATAATTTTTTTAGATTTTTTATTCCTAAAAAAAAAATTAGTTTCTCTTAGTTTTGTGACAAACAAGACTTTTGTTTTGCAAAATAACTTCATTTGATTACTTTAAAATCTCTCATAGGTGACTGACAGAAAAAATAAAACACAATCACCAAAGAAAGTGAAGTAGACCAGCTGGAACACAAGAAAATTCAAATCCGTAAATGGAATTCTAAAATAATTCAATATGTAGGATATTAGTTATTTATTGTGGAAAAGGCTGAATGATTTTAAAAGGGGAACTGCAACAGCTTCATTTTATTTCATGGAGGCCCACGGTTATGTGGGAACACAGTGGCTTTTGGAAAAATGATATTTTCAGTGCCCAGAACACAAGGAGCCCTAGGTAACAGCACCACAAGCTTCTCTGCTGTTCTGGCTTTTTTTTTTTTAAATTAGGCTTCACAGTACTGTTATGTAGGACCCATCTCTAAGAACAAAAAGAGTAGTTCAGTCTCCAGCACCCATCCAACCCTTCATTTCTTACCCAGAGACTACCAAATAAAGAGGTTGTTATATTGGTTACTGCACATCAAATGAACTGAGATCACCAGCTCATTTCTTAAAGACAAGGGAAGAATTGCTTGAGTTTAAAACAAGAAGAAAAGTAATGAATATTAAGTTTAGCCCAAGAACCCAAAGACAGAAGAGACTCTCCTTTCAGGAGTTCCTGTTACAACTTATTTAAAAGAAATCTCTTGTCTTATCTGCCTTCTGGTGCACATGTAAATGCTATGAATTTAACATGTGACCGATCAGCATCTCAAGACAGCATTTACCTTTGATATTTAGATTATTAACAAATATTATGTTTGTCAACTTTGTCTCATGGTAATTGCTTGTTCATATCAATTGTTTGTTGTTAGAAGACAATTTCAATCATAATTCTTAATCCAGGACTAAGAGAACTGTTTTCAAATAATGAAGAAAATCAAAGCTTAAAACCAGTTTGCATAACTAGGTCTAGAATTTATTACTCCTGAGAGAACAAAGATACAAAATACATGTGAAAACTACACAAAGATTTCTACAAAGTAAAAAGTAGAAAGTGGGAAAAGGGAAAGCTACAGTTCAGTGGTTACACAGAAATGTATGGCATGCATTAAAATACTGTAAATTCATGAATTTTTTTTTTAAGTGCAAATGGTTTTTTTTTAACAGTTCTCACTGAAAAATACGCAAATTGATACCTATGTTGTACACTTGTCACATTATCAGAAAGACACCAACACAAATCTATGCATATACACATCAATTTGTCTGAAGTACATTTTGTGGTTTTGTATTTGTAGGCACTGGTTACAAGTCTGTTCAATACTCAGGTTCAGAAATTAAGTAGTAGCGCTTATAGAACATTTCTCAAATACTACTAACAAAGGAATTTGTTTTTCAAATATCAAGAGGATGAAATAATTTGCATTGCCATTTATAAGCATCCAACAATCAAAGAAGTATTTACAAATCGTCAACCATACAGATAAAGAACAGTATCAAATACTCTGTGTAAAAAGATAAATAATTAAAATGTATATTCCCACATCACAAAGAAATGTGATCATACAAATTATGGCACCATATGTTTGTGAAACATCAAAAATAAATGTAGCACATAGATACCTCTTCTTATATTTTACATTAAAATGTACAGTACAATGACTGTAAAATGTCAATGTCACAACACCCATTGTCTTCAAACTCTTGTTTCTGGTAATAGCAATTATTATTAGAGTCCGTGTTTATAAAGAAATTTCATACTTCAGCCTTGGGCTAATATTGCTCTGTGATATTGCTAGACCATGAAACTTGCATCCTAAAAAAAGTTACATATTTTCTTTAAAATGATCTAATAGAAAGAGCGATTTCACATGTGACTCTTCCGGGGGAAGGTGTGATAGATGCAGTCTACTTCTCTGGGTAGCAAAGTATGGGTTAAAAAACTTAAAAAATTTTATTTTTAGTCACAAATATCTAACCTATTAGAGTTTTTTCTAATTAAGGTTTATCCATTTCAAATTTTAAACGGTCCTGCAATTTTCAAACACATAATTAGGGTTCCTGCTAAAGCACTTAAACTTCTATACCCTCATCATGCATCTCATTATGACAAATGGATCAGGAAATCTGGAATGCAACAGTGTTATGCAGCTCAAAATGCTGATATCCTGTTTTCTACTCCCAGGGCAAAGAATGATATAATTATAGCATATGGATGTATTTTAAAGGTTTGTCTGCATGTGTCCATTTTTGGTCGCATGTCAAATCCAAACAAATGCACGTTTTTAAAGGCAACTAGAAATATTACAGTTAGCATAGACTAAGGCAATGAAAATCTTTTTGTTTTGCTAAAAAAAAAAAAAAAGAAAAAAAGAAAAAACACCTAAGGTGCAGACAGAATTTTCTTTCTTGTTTTAATGGGTGCCAAATACTGAATAGCAATGCCAAGGAAAAGTAGTTTTACATAAAAGGAAAGACTATTAAAATCTAGAAATACCTGAATTGGATCTTTGATATCCAGATTTTTCCTGATTACCTGCAAAAGGAGTTGGGGGTGGATAGTTGGCTTCTGAGAGTTTACTGATGTCTGATGGTGGTGTTGGTGGTGGCGGTGGCAGCAAAGTGCTGTTAGGGCTACTAATATCTCCTTCAGCCACAAGAGTCAAGTCTGCCACATTCTCATCATCTACCATCTGTATGCCTTCAGCTTGTAATTCTCTTGACTGTCTTTTCCATATTGTCGCATTGTTTTCATGTGCATGTGGAATTGGAGACAATGCAGCATTAAAAGGAACACTGAAAGTCTTCTGACTGTGGAGTGCTGTCAAAGCAGATTTATGTTTATTTTCTGAGTAACCCATTTTCTTAACTGAATTTTCATTACAGTTTTGTATGGACTCCTGTTTTCCACTTGGTGATGTACATCCATCCTTGCCATCATTTTTTGAAACTCGCTTGTTGAGGCCTTTAGGACCTGCTGGAGTAGATGAGGATGGTTCTGGTCCAGTGGGTGGTAAACGAAGAAAGTCAGGAAGAATAAGGTCTTCTTTCCTTAGCAGTCCACGTTGGTCATCTGCTCTGTTACTTTGAGCTTTGGATATGAGTTCAAAAAATTCTATTGGGGAAAAACCCAAAATTGACAAGTTTTTGTCAGAAAGTGCAATGCCATTAAAACGTAAATTTTCAGCACATTTATTTTCCATGAAGATCTTCAATTCTTTCAATGCTGCCTTGAAATAAGATCCCATGTTAATTAGGAACTTTTTCAATTGCAGCAATGTTCACTAGCATCACTATAATTAAGACCATCAGGATTGCTATTGTAAGAGTTTTGCAGTTTAGAACAGCTGCAATTCACTGAGCCTTGAACACATCTTCTATTTTTATTTCCTTTTTTATGCATTTAATAAGTCTGTACACATACAGGATTTTTAATTCTTTATACAAAACAAGGCTCTAATCTTACTAACAATGGGTGCACATTTTATATTCTGGATGGTTTTTACCCATCTTAACTCAAAAATAGCCATGCCATTTGAAAATTCATAGATTCAAAACGTTGCAAACTTCCTTGTTATATTGATTTTTTCTCAGTTTAATAATATTTTATCACAGTTTAAATTCAATTCATGGTGTAGTTTTAATCCAGGATGTTATCATCACAGGGCATGATCAGATGATGATTTAAGTAACCCCATTTTACTCTGAACTGCAATGAATCAGTAGCATATAGGTAGTCAATAACCATCAAAAGAGCCATTACTAAGAGTGATGGGGCAGGGTCTTTCTTAATGGAATTTTTAACACAATTAGAAGTGATTTTCTGATCATGTCCTTAATGATGTCCAATGGCTTAATATGTTTATATATATATATATANACATAAATATGTGTATATATATATATATATATAATACCCATAGTAAATCATCATTGTTCTGGAAAGCCTCAAAACTTGGCAACAAGAAACTTATCATTCATAAGCCAAGAATCATACCACTCCTCAGAAAAGAAGCATTGCAACAGTAGACAAACTCTTTGGTACCAATCATATAAATATAAAAATATGTAACTCTTAATATAGGGTCTCTGCATGTCCTAATTTATCAAGAAAAAAGCACTAAGACCATAGAATATTAAAGATACTTAGAAACGCCATCTTCAACAGATGAATTAAATCAATAGTTTCAACCCAGGTTATAAATACTGCTTGAAGCAAGAGCCATTACAAAAAAAGCACAGAATGTTATTATCAGTGTTAACCTAGCATAATATAAAGTCACACACTTGCATTTGTATGACCTTATTTATAGTCTTCTAATCATATTTGGCAGGCTTTGCAATGTATTTGTAAAAATGACTTTTTAAACATGCTTTGTCAAATGCAATATAATCTGAATGTAGCCAAGATGGAAGCTTCAAAATGCTTCTTATTGCCAAAGTTTTGCAAAATGGCGGTATGCATATTAAAACATGCAACATTTCTGAAATGTGTCATACAAAAACGTTCCTTTCTGAAATTTCAAACTTCATAGAACAGGGTTCGTTTTTTTTTTGTTGGTTTGTTTTTTTTTTTCATTAAAAAACAGTCTACAGCATTTGGTAAGTATTTTCCAAACTTGGACAAATTTCACAAAATTCAAAATAAAATGTGAAAGCCTCGAATTCTGAAGTTTTCAAATTATGTTAATGTTTTACTCAGCCCTAGGAAGAAAAATGAAAATATTAAAATATAGAAAACAATTTAACAAAAATAGTAAGCAACAAAATATAATTTAAAATGCACTAATATTTTGTAATAACACATTAACAAACATCTATTTTGCAATAAAAGTTTTAGTCATAGCATTTTTTTTCATTCCCGTCAGTGGACATTTATTCATAGATGAACATTCATTTGATCTATAACTGTCCATTAACCAGGCTTTGGATATGCATATTAGTAAATATCAGCAGTAAATTTTAATCTGTGGATATATTCACTGATTTTTTTTTATTGGGAAATTAATGCCCTAGGGCAGAGGGTGGTATATCAAGATTTCTACTGCTACATAATTTTTATTCTTCTCTCTCCCATGGACAACTTTCTATAAGAAAGCAAATTCTCTTTCCAAATTTCCAATGCTATCACCAAAACTATAAAGATGGAACTGGAAGTAAAAATAGGACTCAGAATATACAAGATAACCAATAACCCCTTTGCTCACTATTACTTGTAACCACCTTTTCAGAGCAGTTACTGAATGTCAGCTAAGCTTTTACTCTTGCCCATCACATCTCCACATTCATCATCAGATTGTACTGCCCTGACTATTACAAGCTCTACCAAAAAAACTTTCCAAAAACTCTTACCTGAGTAAGTTAGGGTCTACACAATTGTGCAGAACACACCATTCACTTACAGAATTTTATGTAAAGGTGGACAGAAAGACAAACTTCTACATGGCTTGTAAAGTTGCAAGGAGTATCAAATGGGATATTCAACTGCAACTGAATAACTAATTCCTTTTTATTTTACTTGGAATTAAGCATCTTTCACTTCCAAAAAACCCACTAGACACCTACGTCTATCTTTAGGTACTTCATAAATTATAGTATCTGCCTTTAATGTAGTCTTAAAATTTTACCTTCAGCTTCAAAAACTTTACAATTTAAACACTATCAAACAAAAATACAAGGATCATAACTGATTTTCACAATGCAGTATTAAATACATGACACCTTTTCCTACACAGATATACAATTCTCATTTTTCCAAAATTTATGTAATTACATAAACTATATAAAGTTCACATACCCTCTGCTTCATCCAAATTTATTTTCTGACATTTTTTTTTCCCAATCTTTGCAATAGAATCTTCTCTCTTTGACAGCCGGACTTCCCTAGCATTTTTTCCATTTTCGCCTTTCATTTTGATAGAATTAGATTTTCCTAGAGTTCTTCCCTCTCCCTGCATTAGAAGGAAAGTTAAGGTACTACTTATATTTATGCTATATCATTGCGTACATAATATAGTCTATATGAATAAAGTTATTTTGAAAACACATTTCTCCAACACCACCACAACAAAGGTTTTAGCTTAATCTTGATTACTGCAACAAACATTTGACATAATACTCCCCCAAAATGTATAAACAATATAATATTGTTTACTCTGAAGAATTCACATTACAGAAAGGACCTTTAAATTTCAGAGTAACTCAATTGTTTTTAAATATAGATAAGCCAATGAGATGCAAAAAATAAAATACAAAACAGTGAAAGAGCAATTTGATTCATCATAAAGACAGAAGTTCTCACAGATAAATGCTGTTGTCAGTGGAAAAATACTGGATGAATTTCAGCTATACTCAACCTAGTTACATAATTTGGCCGATTCAAAATCACAGATGAATGCAGCTTTATTTAGACATGTTTCAGTAGGCTGAAAGTTACCGGACGTGCAGTGGAATGATTACAGAGTTGATCAGAAAATGCTGTTTGCTTACTGACCCATTGTTTGGAGTTTTATGACAGTCAAATCCAAATCAAAACTGAACAAAATCTATGCAGTTTATTGCATGCTTCAGTTTAAAGTCATTTTTTGTATTGTAATGGTTTTGCCGCTATACAAGCGTGAAAAGTTTGTTATAGATGTAATTTGCGTACAGGCAATGCAAAAGGTATAAGGGTTGCTTGTGTCAACTTATTTGCATAACAAGCAATTAGATAGTGTGCTATGGCCTTTTAACAATTCCTCTGACCCTTCAACTGGTGCGAATGGGTTTTATAAACAAGCCAAAGCTCCTGGGCAAACTAATCCTTTCCTTCTTTCAGGCCAGATACTGTTCTGTCTAAAACACTGGTAAGGTCCCATAACATGGTTTTGAGATGGTCAAAATGATTGTAGTACACCACCGATGAAGTCATGGATAATTAAATAAAAGCTGCTATATTGTTGTAGGATTTTAAAATCAAAAAGTTAATCATTGTGAAGGTCAGAAAGAGGGCAGTGTTGTTGCTAGTATATGCCAAGTAAGAAAAATAATACTTATTGCATCTAAAATCCATTCTGTCATCCTTGCTTCTGTGTGAGCATTTAATGGAACTTTTAAGTTTTTTTTTAAGGGCAGTGCTGTGTGTTTACCAGAATTACATTTTGTACCTTGAGGCTATACTCGCTATGAAAATAGTCTAAGCTATAGTTAGTCTAGGCTGCTGGTGGATGCAGGTTAACCTGGCTACAATACAGCTGCTCTGTGTAAAGCTTTATACTCTGTTTTTGCCCCGCCACATATTTGGTTGGTGCTTTGGTTGTGTGCGTATATGCTGTTCCTCTTCAGTGTTCTCTCCTGGCTACCTGCAGAAGAATTTTTCCCTGAAGAAATGTGTGGGACAGGAACAAGTATTGCAGACTGATGCTGAACTGATCTTGTCCTGTGAAGTGAGAGGTCCCAACTTGAACTGGAATCTCATGGGCTTTACAAGATAGACTTTATGCAAGGAAGTGTGGTCTAGAGTCAGAATGTCGTAAACAGAACTGGTTTTTTGTGGCTGTGTGAGTACTGAACCAAAGATGCATAAGGCTAAGACTGCAATGTACAGAAATCTGTGAGCAAGGGTTGATCTCAAAGTACTCCTCTTACTTCTGAGGATAGGAGTAAATGTCACTCTTCAAGTAGGCAGATGTGAGAATTTCTCTGATTTTCTCCTAAAAGCCTGGAGAAAGATTGGATAGTATATGATCTAATATTTTTTGGATAGAAATGAAATGGAAAACTCACTAGGAAAGTAGAGGAGACTCCAGATTGTGTGCGCGTGTGTATGGTTAAATCATAGTCATATTTGCATAACAGCGTGCAAGATGGGGGAGCTAGAGAGTAGTGCTTGACTTTAAGAAACTTCCTGCTCTGTGTGCTCAGCACAACACTTGTTGCTAATTTCTTGGTAAAATTCTGACTGAGCAAAGCATTAGGGCAAAAAGCTCAGGAATACACAGAGGAAACACATCTGTTCTGGGAAAGGTGTAATTGGAAAAAGAAT